>CAOKZL010002058.1:0-246918 GCA_948472985.1 Iguana delicatissima | reverse complement strand
TAGCCTTTGACTTAGTACTTTAAAACAAGTCACAAACTTGCTATCTTGTCTTAGTCATACTTAAGTCATATTTAAAGTACTTAAGTTAGTCAAGATTGATTTTAGTGAAAGTACTCCCAAGTATGACTAAGTTTTGCTCTGACACATAATGTTCCAAAATATGAAGAGATTATCTCATTTCTGGATTTAGGCCCTTTCTGCAGATGATGCTCATGTGCGTCGTCCCACCACAATCCCAGCAGTGCCACTGCCAGGATGGGAGCACGTCCCCAGTGCTCCTCGCTGCACACGACTAGCTCTCTGAGGAAGGGAGCATGAGGGACAAGCCTCTTTCTTCCTCAGTGCATCCAGGCTCTTTCTCATGCTGGAGAAGAAGGTGCTTCCATCTCACTTCCTTCCCTTCCACATGGCAGGTAAGTACAGGAGCATCATGCAATCATGGGGACTTAATAGATTTAATCCATTGTGAATATCCCACAACTAAGATGCATGGGAATGAGATGGCAGTGGGACCACAACAATGTTGTGCAAAAGCACCACCTGCAGTCCACTGCCATCCCATCCCCATAGCGGGACTACAATGCCATTTGGAAATGGCCTAGGTTATTTTTCTCCCAATGTCATCTGTTTCCTCAAACTTAACTCTTCTAAAACTAGTTCCTTTTTTAATGTTTCTTCTGTTCTTTTTTTCACTATCACATTCACAGGCTTTGAGATGATTTGCCCATTCCCCTAGTAGTTCCCATGCTATTCCACAAACAGTTCAACTGATCTTCTACAGAAATTTGAGTGGGTGGGGAATTAAGGGGGCTCAAGGGGTCAAGAGAACAGGGAACTTTCCATCTATTAACTTCCTTAGGTTCCTTTAGTTCTGAATCAGAGCCACAGTGTTAATGATGTTCTTGGCCAAAATGTTTCTGGAGCAGAGATGAGCAAGTTTTAGAGTTCTGGGAGCAATTTTCACATACATCCCAGGACTCATGTACAGTTGCACCATTTTGCAGAATCTTTAACTCCTCCTGTCATTCCAACCCAACCAAAAACCAAAAATATTCAAATATCCATCCCTGACTCTTTTTTAAAGAAAAATAAATACTACCAATACCACAAATACATCAAATATCATAAAATATTGGCACACAAAACACAAAAAGAGACAACTTATAAAACAATAATTCTTATAATCAGTTTTCCCAACACGACAAATGTAAGTTAGGAAACTGGAATGAAGAGTTTGAATTATGTACTTGGCTGATAAATGGATGCAAGGTGTCCGTGAAGTGATCTTTCTTCCACTAACACAGTTTGCAAATCTCAACTGATGAATATAATATGTTTCCCTAAGAACCCAAGCTTCCCTCCAACACAGAAAGTTAGTTCAGAAGTAGATTTCCACTAAGCAGCAATTTTTAATCTTTCCACTGCCAGTGCTGAGCAAATGAATGGTTTATGGAACAGGTGTTGATTTGCATCTTTAAAAATAGGCAGCATCAGAAGGATTCCAGGAAACTGGATGAGTTGGACAGTTATTTTGCACATAATTTTGAGAACTTGGATCCAGAACATTTCCACTTTGGGGAAATGTAGACACATGTGAATCAATGCACTTTTTTAACCATAATCCCTCCAGGAGAATGTCAGGTTATCTTCATTATAACATGCCAGGTGTAAGATACCATCTACAAGTTATTTTTCATGTGTCTGCTTTTAACTTGTGCTGAGACAGACTTGTATGCAGTGAAAGACCACATCAGATGGCATTGAGCACTGTTATAGTGCTGCTATTCCACTTTCAACATCCTATGGAATCTTGGGCTTTGCAGTTTAGGGAAGGGCGTTTAGATTTCTCAGTCAGAGAGCTCTTTGGTCTCAGTACACAACAAACTCCAGAATTCCACAGGATGTTGAAAGTGGAATAATAGCACTATAATAATGTAGGTCAGAAAGTACCTGGGTGTAAAAGCCCTTTCTAAAATTGACAGCCCTGCCTTACAAGCTGGGAACTCTTGAGCTCGAACAATTAGATCAGTTTGTTACTCCTTTGGCAGACCTCATCCCAGGGGGATATAAAATTAATATCAAAAATATATTTTCTATGCCAGAGAGATTGCCCAAGTGGGTGCTTTGACAAATAGGTCAAGCAACTGGACATAGGTCAAGGCCAGAAAAATCCCCAGTCACATTTCCCAAGGACTAGACATGTCCGCACAAACAAAGGGTCCTCAGCCACACATAGCCAACTTGAGGGGATTACCGGGTTTTCCTCCTGTTAAGCAACTCTTGCTTCGACAAATCCTACAAGACCGAGACTCATTTATATAAACCAATCAAGCAAACCATCAAGTTACTATTGTGTAGTATTTTCCTTTCTATTCTGGCCACTGTTCTTCCCAGGAAAGGACCTGCCCCTGAGATACATTCTGCCCTATAAATATTTCCCATTTTTGAGACTCTCTTCGGAGAACTTCCCTCTACAGCAGCAGACCAGCACCCTGTTAGTCGAGTGCTCCCCTCAGCCATCTCTCTTCGCTGAGCTCCTTCCTTCTCACCACTTCCTGGACTGAAGACTTCTGGACAAGTGCAGTATCACTGCTTTCATGTCCTCTCCACTTTGTTCTTTATTATTTTTCACCTCTTTCCCTTCTTGGTAGGCCTTGTGTGCATGAGTGAGTGACTGTATTGGTGCGTGAGAATATATTTGTTAATAAAATCCATTCATTAGCAAGATTGTCTGGCTTTTTGCTTGGTTTGACCCCGTAAAGTTGGGTTGAATGTCTCACTGGATTATCCTGCCTCTCATTCTGCTAAAGCTAATGCTCCGCTATTCCCCCAGGCTTTGCATGTTTGCAGCAAATCAAGATGTCCCCCAAAAATCAGGGTAACAAGTTCCTTGCTCCATTATTTCCTACAACAGACTATAGTAAGTTTTAAAATCCAGATAAATATGACTAGTATGATATGACTAGTACAATGCTGGAAAAAGAATACATACACACACACACACGCACCCCACACGAAACTTACCTATGATCTATGACACCAGTGGATCTTGAAACTAAGTTATGGGAAATGAAGCACAATTGGCTACAAATTATTCAAACAGCTCAGAAAATGTTGGCCGGGCAGCCAAACTATAAATCCCAGGATTCCAAAGGATGTTGCTATAATATTTCAAGTGGAGTCCTAGTACTATAATTGTATAATGTGAAATGTCCTTATTCACCTAGTCACCTACATTTTATCTTTCCTTTACACTGTACCATAACAGACAGCATCATTAGGGCTCAGATTTTATCATCATAGAAATAACATCAACAAAAGTATTGAGGACAGACTTGAAAAATATAAAGTCAGCTGGAGACAGAGTTAAACTATTCAGGTCCCATTTATTTTAATGGCAGAGACTGGTTATTAGGCTTGCCTCCAGTTCAAAATATTGTCTTTGTTAGACATACTTTTTTTAGTAGGAATAGGATCAGCTACTCTGGTTACTCTTTATCTTTCACCTTTGATCTGTTAGACATATGCTTACATTTCCGGTTGAACTAAGATGTATTTAAGTATGCCTAGGATGTACATTCTCCATGTAAGTTCAGGGTAAATTCTCACTGGCTGAAGCTGAAGTAGAAGCAGACAGGCTATTAGCAGAGAACATCTGCTTTTTGTCAGTGGATTCTATTTCTTAATTTGATGAACCTGCTCTATAAGTTGGAATTATCAGAATTTATTTTTTGCTTAAATTCTGATTCTAACTCCCCCCTCCTAAATAAAATTCCAAAGATTTGGGGAAGAGATTGCTTTGCTAATGATGCCACAAAGACCAATGAGTTTTTATTTAAAAGAAATGCACGCTAGAAACCACTTTAGAAAAACTGGGTGCAAAATTATCCCGCTCTGTAAGCTAATTAGCATTTCTCCTTAGTTATGTCATCAAAGTCAATATTTTGTAATATCTTAAACCAAAGATATCACAAATGAACACCACAAACCACTCTGTAAGCATTAATTTAACTCCGCAAATAAATTGAGATTTTGCTGCTCTTGTGTGAACACATATTGCAGATCTCCATATGGTTTTAGTTATATGCCTTTTTCATGTTGTTAGGAAGCTTGTACTGCTGGCTGACTTTCCAAAAATGAGTTGCCTGATGCTTCTGGCATATGAGTCGACAGGTTTCTCCGGTGCTTAAGTGTGCAGGCAATTTTGCCTACACTGTTCTCGGGCAGAAATGAAACATGATTTTTAAATGCAGAGAGGCGGACATGACTAGAGCCGTCAAACATCCCTTCACTATAGGCTTCCAGAGAAATGTGAAATTTACTTGTGCCAATTCAATAAAGATATCCACACATGGATTTGCCTTTATATGTCCTATTTTACATAAACCAGAGATCCATTCTTTAATCCTTCAGTCTGGCTGAATAACGTCGCCACTGTTTACAAATGGGTGGGGGAAACTAATTTAATTCCATACACTGGAGAGACTGAGTTCATTTTTGCTCTCTGCTCTGAGATGATTTTGATTATGGCTCCAAATATATTACCTGAATTCTTAATGTGGCAAACTCATTGAATCAGGAACCCAGAAAGGGGCATAGCGTGTCATATCCATATTGCAATTTATTTCACAATGCTTTCTCCTAATCTGTAAGTGAATTACATATTAGAAGGGTTGCCAAAAAGAAAGGAAGAACATGGTTGGGGTAAAACAGACAAGAGTTTCAGAGCCTTTAATATATAACTGGACTCACATGGTGAACAATATGGCAGGGGAGGGTATTATTTTGATGGCCTCCATGGGAGAGACCAGGGTGCTTTGCATCTGGCACCAGACACTAGAATGCTACACATGAAGGGGACAGAGTGTGAGATTATATATTGCCAGAATGCCCCCTTCACACACCTCTTTTATCGTCATCGCTTGTCCCACACCTGCCTCCATTACAGCATGAGCTTTGCTGGTGGCTTCAGAGTCAGGTAGGAATTTTTTCTGCCTTTTACATACTGTGTTTGGGAACTTGGACAATTGGCTTTGGGTGATATCTTTAAAAAGGCTGTCATCATGCAGGTAGCAAGGAGAGAATATAAGAATATAAGTGGAATGTGCTGCCATGGAGTGTGGTGGAGTCTCCTTCTTTGGAGGTTTTTAAGCGGAGGCTGGATGGCCACTTGTCAGGAGGGCTTTGAGGGTTTTTCCTGCATGGCAGGGGGTTGGACTGGATGGCCCTTGTGGTCTCTTCCAACTCTACATTTCTATGATTCTATGATTTTATGAGTTTCGTATAAAGTTCTGGTATATTTTTGGTGTAGGGTTGGGCTTTGAAACTTCCTCTTTAATGTCCCATGGCCCAAGGTGTGGAGAAGGAGGCTAGCCTTGAAATTAACCTGAGATTTGGGCTCTCACTTGTACAGTCCTGCAACTTGGATGGGTGTCCCCTGGGTTTATCTTCCAATTAGGCTGGCTGTGAAGCTGAGAAGGTAGTCAAGGAGTGACGCCTGGCCTCAGCTGTACCTGTATCAGATCACTTCCCTCTTCTTGTTCCTTTTCCAGGTCAACACAACTTAAATAGACTTTAGGTCAAAGAAAGTGGCCCTTATTTAACCCAGATTTCTGTGTGTCATCTCATTATTCCATGCCTAGTCATCGACAGAAGTGGCTGAACTGAACTAACGATGAAGATAAATGTTGTCACTGAAGGCTAAGAACTCCGGGGTTCACGACATAGGCCCTTTCCACACAGGGGACGGGGAAACGGGGCAGCACACGCAGGGACGGATCTTACCTGAAAACAGGTTGCTCCATCCCTGCAGAGAGCGCGCGTTCGCCGCTCCACACGCTGGCGAATTTTGGCGGTGTTTGGCAGTGCCCAAAATGGCGGCCGGCAACTTCCGCCGGCGCTCTGCCAATCAGGGCAGCACGCCAGCCGGAAGCCCACCCCTGGGCAGCTCTGCAGGGATGTGCTAGCGCGTTCCTGCAGTTTCAAACGGGGCGCTGCAATGGGTTAGCGCGCTCGCGTTTTTTAAAAACCACATGAAATGTGATTTTTAAAAAATGCGCCGCGCCACCCCTTGTGGCCGCACTAGGGCGGTTTGAGGTGTGGAACCTCCACTTTTCAAACAGCCCTAGCGCACCCCACGGTGTGGACGACCTCCGGATGAGGTTGCCCTAAGCCGTTTTTTTACCCCATGTGGAAAGGGCCATAGATACCCATCTACAGAAGTCACTTCCAATTCATGAACTCTAATATTAAATTCCTATCTATATGTGGGAAATTCATATGACAAAGTACAGTGTATGCTGACAAGTGAGCTCAAACACTGTGTGTCTGCGTACCTTCAGATCACCTGTTGACCTGTGGCAACCCAGTAAACTTCACAGGGCTTTCTTGGGCAAGGTGCGTTTTGCCAGAACAATAAGCTTATTGAAAGTTGGAAATTATTCAAGAACAGGGAAATGGTAGGGCTTCTACATGAAGAGGATGATGAAATGTTAACAGGGGATAGAGAAAAGGTGGAATTACTCAACATCTTCTTTGTGCTCAGTCTTCTCTCAAAAGGAAAACAATGCTGTACCTGAGGAAAATGGTACAGATGAGATGGTAGGGGAAATGCAGCACAGCACAGGTAAAGAGGTAGTACAGGAATACCTGGCTACTCTGAATGAATTCAAGTCTCCAGGACCAGATGACCTACATCCAAAGGCATCGAAAAAACTGGCAGAAGTAATCTCAGAACCTCTGGTAATAGTCCTTGAGAATATCTGGAAAATGGGAGAAGTCTCAACATACTAGAAGATGGCAAATATTGTCCCCATCTCCAAAAAGGGGAAAAAGGGGACCCAAACAGTTACTGCCCAGTCAGCCTGACATCAGTTTTGGGAAAGAATCTAGAACAGATCATTAAACAGAGAGCCTGTAAGCGCTTAGAAAGAAATGCCATGCTCACTAAAATTCAACATGGGTTTCTCAAAAACAAGTCATGCCAGAGTAATCTTTTCTCTCTCTCTTTTTAATAGAGTTACTAGCGTGGTAGATGAAGGGAATGAAGTGGACATAGTGTATCTTGATTGTAGCAACACCTATGACAAGGTCCTGTATGATATTCTTGCAAACAAGCTAGGAAATGTGAGCTAGACAAAGCTACTGTTAGGTGGATTTGTAACTGGTTGACTGACCAAACCCAAGGGTGCTCACCAATGGCTTTTCTTCATCCTGGAAAGAAATGAGTTGTGGGGTACCACAGAGTTCTGTCCTGTTCTGTCCAATGCTATTTAACATCCTTACTAATGATTTGGATGAGGCAATAGCGGTCATTCTTATCAAATTTACAGATGACACCAAATTAGGAGGGGTAGCTAATACCCCAGAGGACGGGATCAGAATTTAAAATGACCTTACCAGATTAGAGAACAGGGCCAAAACTAATAAAGTGAATTTCAATAGGGAGAAGTATAAGGTACTACATTTGGGTAGAAAAAAATGAAATGCACAGATATAAGATGGGTGACCCCCGGCTTAACCACAGTACATATGAAAAGGATCTGAACATGAGTCAGCAGTGTGATGCAGCAGCTAAAAAAGCCAGCGCATCAATAGGAATATAGTATTTAGGTCAAGAGAAGTAATAGTACCACCATATTCTGCTATAGTCAGACCCCACCTGGAATACTGTGTCCAGTTCCAGCCTCCAGAGTTCAAGAAGGGTATTGACATGCTGGAATGTGTCCAGAAGAGGGCAACCAAAATGGTAGAAGGCCTGGAAACTATGTCATATGAGTTGCTGATTGGGGAGCTAGGTGTGTTTACCCTGGAGAAGAGAAAGTTAAAAGGTGACATGATAGCTATGTTTAAACATTTCAAGGGATGTCACATGGAAGGTGGAGAAAGCCTGTTTTTTGCTGCTCCAGATACTAGGACATACAGCAATGGTTTCAAACTTTGAAAAGAGATTCTGTCTAAACATCAGAAAGGACTTTCTGATGGTAAAAGCAGTTCAACAGTGGAATATGCTGCCTTGGAGTGTGGCGGAGCCTCCTTCTCTGGAGGTTTTTAAACAGAAGTTGGATGGAATGTCTTGATGGTATATTCCTGCATAGCAGGGGGTTGGACTCAATAGCCCATGTGGTCTTTTCCAGCTCTACAATTCTACAATTCTAGTTATTCCAAATTTTCAAAGGACATACAATAGATGGAACAATTCCATGGCAAGGTGATCTTGATTCACCTGAAGAGTGGTCCTGCTGGAGCTGTTCGTTGACCCACTGCTGGAGTCTGGAACTTCTATTCTACTTAGTCATCTTAGATGAACACTGTGGAGCTTTTAAGTATCATAACTAGTAAGTAAGTCTTACAACCTACAGCATGCAACCAGCTTATAAAATATAACTTACCTTATATGTAAACTAGGGATCTAAAGAATACTCATAAACTGATTTCTCAGGTGTCAGGAAAACCTGAGGCAGAGAATGGCAGATGTGTGAGAATCTTCATAGTTTAGGAATTATTCTGCACCAAAAATGCATTTTTGTTTGTGAAAAAAAGCACAAAAAATAAGATTCATGAACAAAAACCATTTACATTGAAGAAAACAACATTTCTGCCCAGAAAACGATTTTCTGTTGCACTAAACAGAATTTGCTGCATATATAACATTTCTGCACAAAGAATGTCCATTTCTGCACTACACTGTTATAGTGCTATTATTCCATTTTCAACATCCTCTGGAATCCTGGGGTTGCAATTTAGGGAGGGGCAGTTAGAATTCTCAGCCAGAGAGCTCTTTGGCCTCAGTAGACTAAAAAATCCCAGGATTCAACAGGATGTAGAAAGTGGAATAATAGCACTATATCAGTGTAGTGCAGAAATGCCCAATCGGGGTAAGGGGGAGATGTTCATCAGGCTGCAAAGTCTTTGAAAACTGGGCAGTTTTTGAAAACTTCTTTGTAGGGAGCTGAAAAATGATCACGTGATACATTCTTCCCTTAGATAACAAATTTTATGAAGATTTACATCCTGAAATTTTAGGTCTAAGTTTAAAGGATTTGATTGGCTATTAAATTATGGAAATCCACAAGTTTGATAACAAACTCACCACTGTCTTATTTAAAGTTCAATTTAATGTTACTTAATGAGTCCAAATGAAAACTGTAGTAAGGCTTTGGACATTATCCATCAATTGTTTCAGGTACCTCCTGGGGGAAAAAATGGTTTTCTATGTTTATTTTCTATAATTTGCAATCATGATTTTGACCAAATGTTGATGATTTACTTGAAATATACCCGTGAATATTTTTGTTCACGGCTTTTCTCACAAAAAAAACAAAACAAAATCCTATCATCTGTTCATTTTCCATGGTACTTAATGTGAAATGAATTTTACAGATTGGAAGATGCAACCTATCAAACTTTTATTTCTTTCAAATCATAAGTAAAATCAGTAACATCAACTGAGATAACACACAATCAAGATTGCTAGTTATATAGACTGTTAATATGGTACTTAGCAGCCTTTGTTATGGGATGTTTACTACGATCACTGATAAAAAGAGCTGTGTTTTCTCTGCATAAGTCATGCCTACTGCTTCCATGACCTTGTTGCCCTCTCAGTATTTCGATGTACAACTCCTACCACTCTGACCATTCGTGACCACTCCGTTCAAGTTGGTGTGATTTGTGGTTCAGAAGATCTGGAGATGATCAGTTTGGGACAGTTTATACTAAAAGTATAATCCCCTATTCAATTTTAAAAAGTAGGTTGTCTATTTAGAACTACAAGGTTTTAACATTATTTGTAGATAAAACCAGAATGCAAAGGAAGTTCTATTTTTGTGAAACAAACAAACAAAAAAACAGCTACAGTCCAAAAGAAATTGTGAAGTGCAAAAGGTAGGTAGGCTATATTTAAACTCTTTGAAGATATGAAATCAGTATTTGAAAAGTCCTTAAATAGAAGAGTCTCTTTCTCTTCCTCTCTTGTAAAAACATGCACAATGACACTGTGAAACATCGTAGCATCACTGCTGTCATGTCATTCATAGATTAGGGAGGGAAATACCAGCTCATTTTCTCATATGTGTGAAAGCATATATGCCATTACCGAATCTTTGTAGATTTTTCTTTGTTCTTCCATGGCTTTCCTGTCTCTTGTCTGTGCATAATGGCAATGTTAACAGCAAATAAGTTGGTGGTGGGTTTTTTTTCTCCTCTTCCAATCTGACTAATGCAATGTTTGGCAGTTCTCCCAAAAACACACTGTCATCTTCCCCCCAGGAACACATGTGCACATCGAAACACAGCCCTCCCATCCCTTCTCCCCTACCACCACTACCAGTGAGATGGGCTGATTATTTGTTTACACAAATAAAAGAGTCAGTAAGTGAGTTTTTTAATTCTGTGAGTGGGGACATTTGTCATTTGAATAGGAACTTCTTAGCCTGCAGCAGAACACAATTTGAACTGCTTAGGATTTTTTTTTTAAAGAAACGTAACCAATTTGATTAAATATTCTGCTGAGAATATGCAGTGCCTTAGCAGACGGAAACAATTAAAAAAAGATATACTCCTTGGCTCATCCAAAGATGTAAGAAAATGTAAGCATATATTTTTGGTTTGGCACGTTTTTTTTAAAAAAAATAATGTTTCAAGGAAAATGTTAAAGAACTCTCCATTAACTTGTTTAAAAAATTGTGGCAGGAGGACTAGCGAACCAAACAAACCAGGCCTGCTGTCCTTTCCCCCTTCCTGGAGTACCAGCACCCCTTTTAATCTTACTATCACAGTCTGGCTTCCTCCTTTCCACTTCTTCACAACTCTCTGCTTTCCCTTAGGCCCTTTTCGCATGGTATTTTCCATGCCAAAGAGGGCCTGGAACATCGTGCAATTGTGAGGAGCGATCTGCATTATGCATTCACAATCGCTTGATGCTGCAGGGGCCGGCAGGTGCCAATTGCACACCTTTTCATTTTTGGCTAGAAGCTGAAAATGGTGCACAATTGCACATTGCTCCTGGGCCCCGCGTGCACCTACCTGGTATTGCGAGCCTCCAGAGTCACGCTGGTCATGCTTCCTGCCCCAGCGCAGCCTGGAAAATTCCCATGCTGCACTGCGGAAGGAAGAGGCAGGGCTCTTGCACGAGCAGGCAGCTCATGCGGAGCCTAAGGACCCCAGACATGAGAGCCTCTCGCCGGAGGCTGCTCATGCGATCCCCACACCACAGCGCTGATAACAGGTAAGCTGTGGAAAGGGCCTTAAAGTTCTCTTTACAATCTCACTGAAGGAAGCTAGATTGTTACCGCAGTTTGCTGGCCCAGACTTGTGGGATATTAGATATCCTTTGATATCAATAATTTGGCCTTCTTTACCTATTCCTTCCCACGTGCTTGCGAGGCCTCCAGACAAGCACGCATACAGGCACGGCCTCAAATCGCTGAAATATTCAAAACAAATATAGGCAGGCCAGAAATAGCCAGACTTCCGCTTTAGGAGACCTCGAGGCAAGTACCACATTATGTATGCACACTACTTAAAAAGAACTCCCTGCCCCGAGCAGGCAGCTTGATGAGCTGAATACTCAATCGTCAAGCACTCTGTGTTTGCATACTGGCTACTCTATTGACAATTCGGTCTTAACTCAATCATGTAAATCACTGACCTTTCGGAGGCTTTGTCTCCAGCCCAAAACTCATTGTTGTCCCTGAGAACGGACTAACCTGCAGCCACATTTTCCCCTATAAGATCCCTTGACTTTGAGCACTTCCTCGGATCGCTCTTGGCTTCCATCCTGCCTTGCTGTTGCTTCATTCAACGAGCCTTCCCCTCAGCTCCCCGTGCTGAGAACTCTACTTCAACAGACCTTTTCCTTCAGATTTTCCAGGCTTCAGGACAGGTGCAGTATTTCCCATGCCAAACCTCCTCTTAAAATCCCTCTATCCCACTCCAACCTTTATTTCTATAGTTCTCTGTGTGAGTTTGTTGCATACACGTGTTTGACTGTATATCAATAAAACAACAATTATTATTATTTACTTCTGTTTGCTCCTTGACTCGGCCTGACCCCATAGACGCTGGGTAAAAGATCTTGCTACGTTGCCCTGCCTCTCATAGTGCTAGCTTGTGCTCTTTGCTAATTCCCAACTTTGTAATTTAGAGCGCACTTAGGTGTCCCTCACAGGACCCCCAGAAATCAGTGTAACAAGATTTCAAATCATGCTCCCAGTATATATGCTTTCCTCTTATCTCACCTATAGCTCCTCCCTCTTGCTAGGTTTTGCTCAGATAGAGCCTATCTGATTTATATTACCATCTGTTACTAGGGCTGCTCTGCTAGCCACACTCCCAGGCCCAGCCTTTAACTCCAGAGTGATAATCTAACACTCACATCACTATACTATACTACCCACTCTGTTGAAAAGGAAGGACAACTGGAAAATTCAGGGTTGCCCGTGTTTGCTTGCTTGATAGGGCCCCTTCCAAAATTTCTCTTGGGCAAGGGGAAGGACACCTGCCACTTTGATTTGTGCAATAAATATCATAGGATGCTCCATAAACACTGAAATGTTTGCCTTAAACAACAATTACACCTCACAACAAACCTTTACCCCTCCTCAAGATAGCAAAGTAACTGAGGAAAATTTATTTATTCTTTGCAATGTATCCTCCTGTGTTCAAATGTTTCGTTTTGTGTCAAGGTTCTTTGCAAAGCATGAGAATGAAATATGAAGGTGGACCTCCATGGTACAAATATCTCTGCTGGCTTCTGGCCACATGAACCTTAGCATGGCTGTGTGCTTAGAAATCGTATGGTGATACATTTGCCATGCATTCTTTCTTTACTTATTTTAATGCATAGGGGAAAGTTCAGCAATGTAGAACACAAGAGCAAAAAATATATAGGCAACAGAACTAAACCAAAGCAGGACACAAGAGTAGTGTAGTAAAGTACTACTGATCCAAAACAGGGACTGGGTTTGTTTGTTTGCTTGCTTGCTTTGAAAATAATTTGAGAGGCCTTTCTTGTGTGCCAAAACTGTCACAACCCTTTGAGAAAGGATACAAATGCTTTGGGGAGAAGTTGAGGAAAGGAAAACAGATCCATAATATTAGCAGTGACAATAGATGTCTCCTATGTCAGTGGGATGATTAAACTTTCTCAGACTGTAGTCTGAACTCCAAAGGAGCCACTGAAGGTGCTGGACACTATCTCAGAATAAGTTCAGTGCCTTGAAGATGTCCTTCAAACTTCAGGGCAAAATCCAAAACAGATTCACTGCCACACTGACATAGAGGCCACCTGCTGCCACTGATGGCTGATCCCTCCCCTCCCAAACTAGTTTCCCAAAGCTGAGTCAGGAGAATGTACAGAGGGAATTGTACCTCACTGAAAACAATGGGCTAATTACACTTTGCACAGTGATGGAATATATACTTTACATGCAAAAGATCCCAGCTGGAATCCTTAGGATTGCCAATAAGAAAGCAATCCTGGATAGTACACAGTCGGAAAGGCCTCTTACCTCCAGAGACCATGCAGAGCTGCAGCCATCAGGTTTTTTTTTTTCTTATTTATTTCTTTATTGCATTTATATGCCACTTTTCTTCCAGAGTGGTACCCAAGAAGGCTTCCAGAACAGTTAAAAACATTTACAATATAATTTAAAAAGAATTAAACTCAACCATATAAAAGAAGTGTAAAATCATTATAAGAACATACAAAAGTTAAACAAAACATCCCAATAAAATTAAAGCTCACCTACACATTAAAGGCCTTCCTGAGCAGGAACACTTGAACAGGAATGTTTTTGTCTACCAGAGAAAGGAAAGCAGGGAGGGGGCCAGCTTAGCCTCCTGAGGAAGAGACTTCCAGAGAGTGGGAGCAGCCACTGAGAAGGCTCTGTCCCATAAACTCACCAAGTGAGACTGGGATGGTAGTGAGACCAAGAGAAAACCTTCCCTTCTAGATCCTAAAACTCTGGCATGTTTGTATAGGTGTGGCTACATATAAGGACCTACCTAAAGGGAGATAAGATGAGGGAATCAAAAACTGGAGTGTATTTCAGGGGTTTTTTAACCAGGGGTGGGGGAGGAAAAAGGGCCCCCCACCATCAGCAACATCAGTGTACTCATGTTTCAAGCTGGCACATGTATGGGGTTTTTATCTGGGATCCAAAATGTTATGCTTAATAGGGATGGATTGATCAACTTTCCCAACTGTGATCAAATCTAAAGTTTACAACCCTTGCAAAAAATCCTGGGAATTTAAAATGACACAACAAAAGAGTCAAATGTCAAAATCTTTATTGAATCAGTCTACAACTATTTTCAATCAATTAAAATGAGGGAACAAAACCCGAAACATAAAAAAACCCAAAGCAGTAGCAGCAGGAACAAGGAAACACATCAACAAGTAATATAAATATAAAATATAAGATACAAGACAATATATACAATGTATACAGATAAAATAGGGATTTTCAAATTAAAAAAACCCAAACCCCCCTCTGAATCACTAAAACACCCCTAAAGGTTTAAAAAGTGGTTAAAAAGAAATAATCCAACAGCAGGCAAAGCAGACACGTTATCTAGTACTTTCTTCCTAATTTAGCTGCATAATACGCAAAGAGGGCCATTCTTTGAATCACAAAAATTAACCCCTTTAAAAAGGGAAAAGTCAGCTTGGGAAACTTATCCCACCCCCCCTCCAACTAACTAGAAATGGCTTAAAGTAGTGGTCTCTAATATTATCGTATAGCTGACAGTGCAGTAAGTAGTGGGCAAGATCTTAAATTTCAGATGCCTCACATATGCAAATTCTATCATGCACAGGAATACCCTGATAACGACCTTGCAACATCCTGTTTCCATTTGCTCAAATCGGAGCTGAATAAAACACTGCGCAAGTCCCTTTTCATTTGCAAAGGACAAATATTTTTCTTCCTAAAAGAGATTTGGCCTTTGCTAACCATTTCAAGGATTTTACAGAGGACAACACAGCTAGATCTGATTGCATTCTAACATCTATCACTCTTTTTTTTAAAATGTATCTGGTGTTGGATTTGGGCCAAATTTAACCCCCAAATTTTTCCAACCCTGCTTTAAAAGCATTTTTGAGAAACTAGAAAGCCAGGAGTTACTTATCAGCTTAAGTGCTTGTTCATTTAAACAGATCTTGGGCAATCTGTCATCATTCTTTTGGGGGATGGGTTTAATCCAAAAATTTCAAAACCAAGCAGAACATAGATCTGAAATGGCTGCCATACCCAATTAGCTCTAACTGCCTGGGCTGGGGAATTTTTTTGGACCCCCCAATAACAATCTTAAAAATTTGTTCTGGATTCTCTAAAATTTTCCCTTGATTGAAGCAAATCCCCAAATTTCTGCCCCAAAAGGTTAAACACCGGCAACACCTTGGATTTGTAATTTTTAAACGGGAGAAAGTGAGCCAGGGTTTTTAAAATTTAAAATAATTTATTCAATGTATGGACACTGGCTAAAGCTTTTAATGCATTCCTTTTTATCTGCGGAGCCCAGGAACCTGAGGCTGAGAAGACAATACCTAAATAATTATAGGCTCTTACCTGTTCTATTTTTTTAAAAAATTTAATAAACCATTTATGACAGGTCCTTTTTTTTACCAAAAATTACAATTTTAGATTTGCTGTTATTAATTACCAGATCATTTTGCTGACAGAAACACTGAGTTTTCTCAACTGTCTGCGCAGGCCAACCAGAGTTGTGGAAAGTAGAATCATATCATCTGCATACAGGAGCACATTAACTGGTCTATCCAGAATTTTGGGGCATATGAAAATAAATTGTACATGGTAGAAACTGCATCATTGATATAAAAATTAAAAAGAAATGGAGCCAAGATGCACCCTTTGGGAGGCACCCCCCCTAATTAAATTTTTGTTTGTTAAGGTTGGGTTTACCCAACCAATTGTAATTTTACCCCTAATGGAGAGCCATTATTAGGTGAAGAAGTCTCCTATCAATATTTGTCTTCAAAAATTTTTTTCCCAAAAGGAGCGTCCTATTAATTGAGTCAAAGGCTGCACTTAGATCCATAAACGCAGAAAAAAGTTGTCCCCCCCTAGCTGTATATTTTGAAATCAAGTGCAGGAGAGTGAAGCAATTATCAATGGTGCCCCTTTCCCCTGTTTAAAACCTGCCTGTTCTTCCAGTAGTTTAGAACTTTGTTCAGCCCAATCATCTAGTTTCTCAAATAGATTAGATAGATTTTGGCTGCAATATCTATTAAACTGATCGGCCATAATTTTTAGGGCCCCTTTTTCCCCCCCTTTTTTTTATAAAGAGGAATAACTATGCCAAGCTTCCATTCATTGGGCATATGTCCCATTTTATTTATATGAGTAAAAAGGCCAGCCAAAAGGGTAGCCCACCAATCTATATTGCTTTTAAAACATTTCCCGGGTGGTGAAACCCTCCCCGGGGGCTTTATTTGTTCTTAAAAGACTGAATGAGGGCTTTATTTCCTGCCTGGTAACTGCTGGCCATTTAGGGAAGTAATTTATTTTCCCCAAAAATTTCCCCATCCATCAAGTAGCTATCTGTTGTTAAGGGCTCCTTATAAAGGTCGGGAAAAAGGCTTCCCAGGTTGAAGCAAAAATGGGGGTCCCAAATTTTAAAAAAAGTTCCCCTAATTTTCTAGTTACTAACTCCCAAAAACTGAGCTGAGTTTTTATTAAAGGCTGCTGTTTCCCAAAATCTGCCCAACATCTGGCAGCAAATTTGGGGTTTTTTTTTACTGTAATTATTTTTTTAAAATTTTCCCCTTGTAAAAAGCATAGAAGAGTATGCACTACTGTTTGGGGAGTTTTAGCCTTTCTTATTTGTTTCCTCAAGAATGTCCTCAGTCTATGACATTCAGCATAAAACCCAAGGGTGCTTTTTATTCCTGCAGCCTTTTACTGTTAATTGAGATAATAAAAAAGGGTTTTGGGATCTGATCGCAAATGGCATGATATGCAGCCAGGACATGGGTAAAAATTTGCCCCCGGGCAGCAGATCACACTACCAAGGGCACCCCCCTTTTTCCCTATTTATAGAAAAAGCTAAGTTTTTTCCCACATCCACTTGCTGCCATCTCAGTCGTTTTTCTTGCACGATGTCAAGGCACTGACTCACCTGCCTGTCTGCCTGTGTTGATTTTCTTAAATCAGATTCAAGCATTATCAAAGTGGATATCGGTTGGTGATCGCTATTTTTTCGGATTTTTAAAGAAATACCCAGAAAAATACCCCTTATTTTTTGAAACACGTATATAATCAACAGCGCTCCCAGCATTATGGGTAAAAAAGGTAAATGGATAAGGTGCTCTATAATCACTAGGGCCAAAGGGTCTGGAGATCAAAAGAAAAACAAAAGCCCTAGAAATTTTTGCCCAGCTTGATTAGATTTTTTTACTAAAAGCCAACAAAACACATCTTGTAATTCCTCCTGGAGGCCTCCCAAATCTGCAAATTTTTGAGGGATGTACCTAAATTTGGGGATTAAAGTCTCCCATCAAAATTATTAGAGCAATTGGGAATCCCTTACTTAAATCATCCAACAGTTGTTCCAGGAGAGCCCACGCTTCCTTAGAATAATATGGGGGTTTATGGAGGGGTAAGGGGGTTAACCAGGATGATGGTTGTACTAGGAGACCTCAACTTGACTATTAAGCAATTCTGTGGTAAAACAGAGAGGAAAACCAAATCTCCCTTCCAGCCTAAATTTTCTTTGACTGCAATTAATAGTCCTCCAGAGGCTTACCCTTATTTTTAAGTTTCTGTGCAGGTTCTTACCAGGTTTTTTACCCATACAGTACACTGCTGTCTCCAGCTTGGAGCCAGGTCTCCTGGAGGGGAATTTAAATCAAAATTGGAAAAAAAATCCTCCCCATAAAAGGGGAAACCTTCCAAACCCGCTATATTCCAAGAGACCATATTAACAGGGGTGATGGCACAATACACTATTTTTTAATTAAGGAAAGGCTCACTATGTGCTGAGTGGCAAAGACCGAAAAGGCTAACGAAGGGGCCTGGGACTGAACCCGAAAAATCTCATTTGGTCAGTCAGTTTTAACTGACCCGGCTGACTGGATAGGGGGGGTGAAACCCCTTCACCAACAAGGTGAATAAAATTCCCTCTTCCAAAGGACTCAGTTTGCTGACATTGGATCTTATTGGGGGAGAAAACCCCTGAGTCAAAGGTTTTGCCCCACATAACCTGGAACTCTGCCCCACTCATCATCATTTTAACCCAATTATTGTTGTTCTGTTGACTGTTGGAATAAGTTTAGGTAGAACAGAAACTTCTCCCTCTACTTGGTTCATGGGCAGTGGAAAGGGGACCTGTGGTTTATCCCTACTGAGACAACCTGAGTTCTCCCATTTTTAACTGTATCTATACTTGTACACCCCCCGGTCAGCTACTATTGACAGATCTCCTGGACATCGCTTTTTATATTGGCATCTATCTGCTGCAAACAAGTAACTTGGCTCTCTTTAGTGACAACTGACATCTTTGAGGAGATAGATGGTTTATGCTCTAAACAATTTCTCAAAAATCTAAAACCCGTCCAGAATCTCTTTTTGAAAGGAGTTGGCCAAGACCAGAATAATTTTATGAGGGCTTTCTCTTCTAGATTAAATGGCTCCATCCTTTTCTTAGGAAATCCCAAAGTATCCAAGTTAGCTTCACAAAATTCATTACCACAGGGGTCCAGACCCCTAGAAACTAAGTGGGTATCATTATACAGATCCACCTGAGACCCATTCAGATCAACCAAATTAGCAGTATTATGAGCAGATATAATATCCTTACCCCAAACCCAATTATAAAAACAGTATATTAGGGGGGAAGGGGGGGGTTGCTTTTCAAAAAAACTTGCAAAATTTTATTCCCAAATTTAAAAAACTCCGGCCTTATATATTGCATTGGCAATGGCGCTATTTCTAAATGTAATCGAAGCACGAGCTTTAAGACCATCATAATAAATATATTCCACTAAATCTACATCCTTAAATTTTAAAACACCTGGTAAAACTTCATTAATAACATCTAAAAAATGTAAGATACGATTATGTGGTGTGAGAAACCCAAGTGGCTTAGAGTAATTAACAAAAAAAAGTTTTTGGGGAATTTAAGACCAAGTTCCAGTCAGAGTCCATAGCTTTATGTCTTGTCGCTGCATCCTTCTGGAAGGCTTTGGTATATGAACTGATTTCGCTGCCGTAGGTTGAACATTGTCTGTATTAGACCTCCAGTTAGGGCGGAGGACTTCTTCCCACGGGGGCCAAAACTCTCCTGCCCTGGAAACCTTATCTGCTGGGAGATTCATAGAAGACCCTAAATGGCTGCCTAAAACAAATGAAATGCAATGACTTAACAATATTGTTATGCACACTCTCCTTTGCCTTCTTTTTTTCTTTTTTTTGATTTTTCAAACAACTTTTGTGATTTTATTTTTTTAAAGAGAACGTATTGTCCAATAATTTAAAAACAACCCCAAACTTTTTTTCCTGTAGCATTGTGAGTGGATAACCTTCTTGCTTAAATTTTTGATATTTTTGCTTTTCTTCTGTTTTTTTTAAAAACTCCCTTTAAATAGCCTTAGTGTTTTTTAAGAATGGGGGCCTTGGGGGTTGTTTTCTTGACCCTGTCGCAGGCAAGCCTCCCCCACTAAGGCCATTTGGTAAGTTTTTCTCTCCCCATTGGGTAGTTGTAATTGTTAAAAATTTCCTTGGAAAAAAGTAATAAACTGTTGACTGCTGTAGTTGTAAAGTTCCCAACATCAAAAAGCCCCCCTTTTAAAAGAATAGAATTAAAAACCCCAACCTCGTTTAACGCATCAAGACTGCAACTTAACATTTGAGCTGTTGGGCACACTGCAGCCTGCAAGATCAATAAGCTGTTTTTGAGTAAAATCTTTATCCAAGCAGCATTCTGAAAAGTTTTAATATCAGAAAAAACCAGGCTTCAACAGGAAAACTGACCCTTTTTTTGTAATTTACTTTCTTATGTGGGACAGGTGGGGGGGAAAACATGCAGAAGGTTTGGAGTCCTCTCAAAAGACCAGTGTGCATTTTCTGATGCTTGACGGGGGGAGGTGACTGTGCTTTCTCCACAAAGATGCAATTTTGCTCTGCAAAGCACAACTAGATGCAAGGTTGAAAAGAACTGGCTCTGCAGCAGGGCTTGTGGCACTTGTGGGGGTCCTTTAAGATCCAGAGTCCAGTCCAACGCTGAATTTGCAGGGAGTACTTTCTTTAACTTCCACCACTTTATCAGCTTCCTTGGGAGCAAAAAAATGTGTGATTTTCATCTGGTCTTTTCTAGGGTTCAAGGGGATACTCTCAAAAGCTGGCAAAATGCCTAAATTTTGGAGGCCTTTCTAGTAAGCATGACTTATTCTCTCCAGAACTCTTGAATTATCCACAGTTTGCACCAACAGCTTTAAGATCATTAAGTTTTGCAGGCTCTTTCAATCAAAGAACCTCCTTTCACCAGAGTCAGCTCAACAGTGAAACAGCCAAAAAAAAACAAAAATATCCTTCAAAGTTAGCTCCGTGGCCAAAAACAACAAAAGCAGCAACTATGGCCAACAGTTGACTGAAATTCCCCAAAAAACAAAAACTTGAAAGACTTGGGTTTGGGGGGATAAGCATTAGGTAGCAAAGCAGCAAAGCAGGGAGTCAAAATATAAGAGAAATTATAACAGTTGAACAAAAAGTAAATATAAAGAGAAGAAAGAGTAGAAATTGAAGAGAAGACAACATGAGAGCAGCAAAGCAACAAAAAGCTAGAAAAAATAAAACAATGAAACTATTAAACCACAGAAAAACAAACAAACTGTAACAGAGACTCTGACGGAGCTGCCGACCCTGACGCCATTCTTGTGAAGTCTCCTGTCACAAAAGAGTCATAACTTGTGGGTGGTAGTTTTTTTTTCCTTTGGGGCAACACAAAATCCCACCAGCTTATGTTGTTTTTCACTTGGTACTTCAGAAAAGGCCAAATAACAGGGCAAAACGATCAACTTTGTGTCCACAGCCTTTGCCAATTTGAATGTTTAGCAAACCAAATGTTATGCATCAGGAAAAGAAACCTGGGCCGTTGAGGATATACCCTTTGCTGGTTTGAATGTTACATGATTTCTTTTCCAAAGGGAAACTTGCACAGTTTTCTGATTCTGCAGAGAGAGCTGTGAAGTTTCTTGTCCTTGTGGGTGTCTTGAAGCTATGAGATGAAAAACTGTTTCACTGTTCTCAACATCTGGCGTGGCTCCTCCCCTCCCCCCGTCTTTGGAAATGAATACATTCAGGCCTCCCCATTTACAAGTTTCACTTTTGCAGATTTGATTATTCACAGATTATTTGCCGCCACCTCTGCTGCTTCCCTATGCCATTTTTAATAGGGACTGCAAGCCTTGTGAGACTGAGAAACTGCGAATGAGTCTTGTAAGTCCCTATTAAAAATTGTGTGGGGCAGCAGTGGAAGTGGCAGTAACTCCCACCAGCCACCCACGCCTGCCTTGTGAAGGGATCCTGCTGCCCCAAAGGAATTCACAGTGAGTTGAATATGCTGATCACACTTTTTGTGTGTTAAATATGGTTTGAGAGGGCCCAGAGTTAGTCATGTTTTTTTCACTTTCACAGGGGTCCTGTGCCTCTAACCCTGGCGTTTGTGGAGGGATGACTGTACTTTACTTCGTCTTACTAATACTGCTGAGCAGCATCACAATGACAATGTAATTCCATAACCCTGATATGTTCTCTATAACAATAACAAGGTGTTATGTATATACACATAAATATCCAACCTTTCTCTGCACAGGATAACTAAATCTAGTAAAAATGAATGAGCAACATGGGGAGTACACTATCACATTCTGACATTAAAGCCATTTCCACATGACACTGTTACAATGCTATTATTCCACTTTCAACATCCTATGGAATCCTGAGGTTTGCAGTTTACTGAAGGGCATTTAGAATTCTCAGCCAGAGAGCTCTTTGGCCTCAGTAAACTACAAATCCTAGAATTCCACAGGACGTTGAAAATAGAATGACAGCACTATAACAGTGTAGTGTGGAAAGTGCCTTAGTTTTATGAGTGAAGAGAAACAGTCTAAAAATGAGAGCCTTCTCTACAGGTTAAGACTTTCCACATGACCAGAAACCCTGGAAAACACTGACTGCAAGGAGAAACTGAGGGTTCATCCACACTACACAAATAGCAGCTTGATTCTGCTTTAGCTGTCATGACTATCTCCAATGGAATGTTAGAATCTGCAGTTTTGCAGGGTATATTTGATCTGAAAATTGGATTAATACACTAAAAGTTTATAGCTTTCTAAGTTAAAGGTATTCAAAATACCACTAATATTTTTTTTAAAAGGGGGGGGAATGGTATGAACAGTTAGACTCCACCAAAAGGCAAATATATACATACACACACACACACATACATATATTGCTTTAGTCAATATCAAAAAGAAAAGTTCTCCTTGTTTGGACCTAGTATTGGACAACATTGAAATGACTTTGCCTTAACCATTATTGGAGATAAAACCTGTATGACGAGTAGTTGTTTTATGTCTCTAGCCTATGGCAGACCTAAGACAAACCTTTCACAGACCTTGGCAATATTTGTTCAGAGGGGATTCACCATTGCCTTCCTCTGAGGCTGAGAGAGTGTAGGAGCCTCCCAAGGTCATATAATGGGTTTCAACAGCTGAGTTGGTGTTCGAACACTGATCTCCCAGAATCCTAGTTCAACATTTCAAAGCATTAGATGTAGGCTACAGTGACACTCACAGCAAAGTCTGTTCAAAGGACTGTAATATTTGGGGAAGAAAATATGAAAGGAACCACTTACCTGGACCAAGACTGTAAGGGCATTGTAGCTGATCATGATTTATGATTTAAGCCTGAAGCAAATAAGCAGCTGTAGAATTCAAAAAATATCTTCGCTAGCACAAGTGGTACAAATTCAAAAGCAAACTGTTTCTGCAGTCATATCTTCAGCCACAGTACAAAATGCAAGTAGCTCTTTGGATTCATATTAAAAAATCAGTTCTAGCATTTTTTTAAAAAAAAAGTCCTCTAATAAGAACAGGTCTCTTGTAAGGCTAACAGGCTTTAATTGCCCATTCCACATTAAGCTATTTCCTGTATATTACAACAAGTATAGTTCACAATAGTAGCTTACTGTTGAGAAGATCCTTCCAGGAAAAGATTCCAAAAGCGATTAAAGCACAAATAACAGTAGTAAAATTCCTATCTCCCAACCCTCTACCCATGACATCACTGAGGCTCTTTCTGCACCTTACCTTCTTCTGGCACTGCGGTGTGGGGATTGCACGAGCAGCCTCTGACGAGAGGCTCTTGCGTCCGGGGTCCTTCAGCTCCACACGAGCTGCCTGCTCATGCGAGAGCCCGCCTCTTCCTTCTGCAGCACAGCCTGGGACATTCCCAGGCTGCGCTGGGGCAGGAAGTGTGACCGGTGCAGCTCCAGAGGCTCCGCACGCCAGGTAAATGTGCGCAAGGCCCAGGAGCAATGCATAATCGCACACCATTTTCGGCTTCTAGCTGAAAATGAAAAGGTGCGCGATTGGCGCCTGCCAGCCCCTGAAGCATCGCGCGATTGTGAGTGTGTCATGCAGACCGCTCCTCACAATCGCGTGACATTCCAGGCGCCTTTTCGCATGGAAAATGCCATGTAAAAAGGGCCCAAATATACACTGTATTTCTCAGATGGGGAACCTACTCTTTTGGATAGTTTCAGAGGAATTCTGCTGACTGCCAGCTTTGTTCCTGTAACAGTTAAATATTCAGCTGTCCCAAAGCAGAGAAACGCATTCACATTCTTTCACTCATTCATTTACTCTCACACACGCTCCTCTTTCCATATGGCTGTTCCTCTGTGTTCATTCTCTGTGTCTTCTATAATACTGTGGAAAGGAGCCAAACCGCAAAGTTATTCTTACTCATGGGGGATATGAAGAGGGGGCAGAGTGGATACAGTATCTTTCAATGATGCTTCTGCATGAGCCAATTTCAGTTCTGGTAGACTCGTAACATAAATGACAATAAAATATTATTGCACTCTTGGAAGAATCCCTTGCCTGCCAGTGGTTGCGATGAATAATGTGCCCTTGGCTCTAATTACTGACAGGTATTTATTACCTCCACTCCACAGCATTTATTCAGGATGAATTGTTCATGTTAAGGACCAGACTAAACTTTTCTATGGCGCTTAATGGAAGAGGGGGAATCTCATCTTAATGTCATCGCCATGGGATTCTCAATCAAAAGCAGCAAGACTATTTGAATGTGTTTCATAGCAACATGGTTCTCAAGTTTATGAAATACATGAATATGATTTAGATGGTTTCTGGATGTACAAACAAGGTAGGTACCCAAAGAGACCATGTAAGATATTTTTGTTTTGCTTTTTGTCAGAAAATACTGAGCATTTGAAACAACTTCACCCTTTTCCCTATATCTATGGCCCTACAGAAAACCAGTGTGGTATATTTTCGTTTGACAAACAGACTATGACCCTAGATATCAGAATTCAATTTCCCAATCGGCCATGGAAGCCCACTGAGTGACTTTGGGTGTGTCACACACTCTCAGTCCCAGAAAACCCCATGATAGGTTCACCTTAGGGTCACCATAAGTTGAAAATGACTTCAAGGTATATAACAAGAACAACAGTCAGCACAAGAACTAGAAAAATCTTTTCTAACAGCCAGCTGAGGAATAAAGGTAGACTACTAGATAGGTATGAATTTCAGTTCAGTTTATTATTTATAAGAATTTACCAAAATGCACACATTTACCCAATTTTTTCCAAATATTGAATATTTAATGTACGATTACAAAGAAAAGTAACAAAAATGGCAGAGAAAAAATGGGGAATGGGGAAAAACGTAAGATAGTAGTGTGAGCCGGACATATTCACAAACAAAAGCTGACCATTTTTCCAAAAATACATTTTCTTCAAGCTGATGTCTATAAAATATATCTTTATGACAGGATAAAGCAGTGAGCATTTTAATATTAAATTATAGCTGGTGAACAGTTATCTTTACAGCCTTGCAGTTTAAGACTTTTGTTACTACAGTTCCTAAGCCGCACTTGAGGTGACATTAGATATCGTTTTGATATCAGTAATTTGGCCTACTATACCCCTCTGTTCTCCACATGCTTGCGAGGCCCCCGGACAAGCACACAAACAGGCTCGGTCACTAATCGCTGGAATATTCAAAACAAATACAGGCTGGCCAGAAATAGCCAAACTGCCACTTCAGGAGACCTCACGGCAAGTACCCTCATCAGGTTTGCACGCTACGTACAAAGAACTCCCTGCCCCGAGCAGGCAGATTAGAAGAATCCTCATCTGTCAAGCACTCTGCGTTTGCATACTGTCTACCCCATTGTCAATTCAGACCTAACTCAATCATGCTAAATTCTGACCTTTCAGAGGCTTTGTCTCCAGCCCGAAACTCATTGTTTTCCCCATTTGTGGACTAGCCTGTGACTACATTTTCCCCTTTAAAAACCCCTGACTTTGTGAGCTTCCTTGGATCGCTCCCGATTTCCATCCAGCCTTGCTGCCACGTTGCTTGGCGAGTCTTCCCCTCAGTCCCACATACTGAGACTCCATATCTCCGAACTTCTGCTGCATACTACCCGGGCTTCAGAACAGGTATAGTATTACCCATACCAACAACTCCTCTAAAAATCCCTCTATCCCACTCCAACCTTTATTTCTTTGATTCTCTGCGTGAGTGTGTTGCATACACTGTTTGATTGTATTTTAATAAAAACCACAATTATTATTTCAATTCTGTGTGCTCCTTTGACTTGGTCTGACCCCGTATACCAGTGATTCTCAACCTGTGGGTCCCCAAATGCTTGTGGACTTCAGCTCCCAGAAGCCCCAGCCACTATGGTCAATGCTCAGGGCTTCTGGAAGCTGAAGTGCAAAAACATCTGGGGACCCACAGGTTGAGAACCACTGCCGTAGACACTGGGTAAAAGGTCTCGCTCTGTTGCCCTGCCTCTTGTATTGCTAGCTTGTGCTCTTGGCTAATTTCCCCAACTTGTATAATTGAGAGCACATTTAGGTGTCCCTCCCGGGACCCCCAGAAAACAGGATAACACTTTTTACAACAGTAAAACCATATAAGGCCATTTCCGCACAACATTGTTATAGTGCTATTATTCCACTTTCAACATCCTGTGGAATCTGGGGTTCATAGTTTACTGAGACCAAAGAGCTCTCTGGCTGAGAATTCTAAATGCCCCTCCCTAAACTGCAAATCCCAGGATTCCATAGAGTGTTGAAAGTGGAATAATAGCACTATAACAGTGTAGGGCGGAAATGGCCTAAGATCCAAATTCCAGACCTTCAGTTAAATTTCACACCACAGGAACATAACATGTAAGAACATGTTTTACCACTGGACTGTTGGGGAATGTGAGTGATAGTAATGTATTTCACAACTAAACCAATAAGTATTTGCAAGTAGAAAGTGAGTAACAACCAGTCCCACAACAGTCACACACAAGGTCTAGCAATAAAATAAAACAGTCTTAGGCCCTTTTCGCACAGCATTTGCCATACGAAAGGGCCCCTCAAGCATTGCATGATTGTGAGGAGTGATCTGCACGACGCACTCTCAATTGCACAACGCTCCAGGGCCTGGAGCCGAAAATGGAGCCAAAAATGGTGAGCGATCGCGCATTGCTCCAGGGACCACGCATGCTTGCCGTGCCTGCGGAGCCTCCAGAGCCACGGTGGTCACTCTTCCTGCCGCTTCCTGCCCCAGCACAGCCTGGGAAACTCCGGAAGGAAGAGGGGGGCTCTCGTGCTACCTGCTCAGGAGCAGGCAGCTTGTGCAGAGCTGAAGCAGCGGGGATGTGAGAGCCTCTCACTGGAGGCTGCTCGCGCGATCCCCACACCCCAGCACAGAAAAAAGGTAAGGTGCAGAAAGTGCCTTAGTCTTTTTTTTTTAATGGCATGAAAAAAATTTAGGGAGAATGCAAACAGAAATATGTGCATTAGTATATATCCACAAATCCCAGTTTATTGACAGTGGTTTGAAATGAGGCAACACTTTCCCAGCACACAGCACACATTAAAAGGCTATTTGACATCTCAGACGCTATGTAAGGTTCCCAAGCCTGCTTATTGCAATACTTCACTTCTCTGGAGCCCATCCCATCTCAAGACAGTAGACCAAGGACTTCCACCCTATTCATGTTTTCATGTTCATTTTAGTGTATATGTAAAAAAAAAACACTTTGTCTCTTTAACTGCTTGTTACAGTCATCTTTGAGACAGCATTTGTCACCCCTCATAGGATTGCCAGAGTGAAAACTGAAGAAGGCTCCTGTACATTTAATTTTGTGAAGAAGATGGAATTTTCTCACTGTTGCTTGTAACTTGACTACACAACAAGCAATATCTGCTGAAATTCTCTCTTCTGCAAAACCATGGCCCTTTTCACACCTTACCTTTTCCCGGTGCTGGGCTGCTCAGCTCGTGCATGATGGCTTGGGAGGAATGCTATCGCATTCCTCCTGCTTTGGCTCCACAGTTCCTTCCTTGTCACGCGAACGCCCCACCGCAGTGCAGCCTGGGACCTCGCTGCACTGAGGAGAGGACTCGTGACCGGCCCGATTCCCAAGGCTCCAAGCGCCAGGTAAGTGCGCGTGGGGCCCCGGAGAGATGCGTGACCACACAGCATTTTCGGCTTTGAGCCAAAAATAAAAAAATGTGTGCGTGGTCTGCATCAGGCCCTTGAGCATCGCGCAAATGTGAGTACATCATACGGACTACTCCTCACATTTATGCGACACTCAAGGGGCCCTTTCGCTTCAGAAATGCCATGCGAAAAGGGCCCATGAAAGGAAGCAAAGCCCTCTCCAGTTTTCACTCTGGTGATCCTATGCCATCACCATGTCCATGTGTTTTGCATTACAATTTACAGTACCATCTGCCCCTCATCTCTTGGTGTAAATGTCTGTCTGCAGAGGCTTTACTCCATACCTCTAATGAAGTGGACTAGAGTCCATGAAAGTTTATGCTAGAAATTTCTTTCTCTTAGCTTCAAAGAGACAAAGGTCAGCATGTGGTTAAGAACAGCACATAGGACATAATGACCTGAATGCAAGCTATGCCTCAGCCCTTAGAGACACATGTGGATCAGCAACTACTATGTACAGGCATGTTAAGGTTGCTTCTCCTAACATGAACATTCCACATCACATTCGACAAAAAATTATTATCTGTATTGCCTTGCCAGCATTTATTTCAAGTAGTCTGTTTCTGTCTTCATATCCAGGATAGAAAATAAATAAGAGTTTTAAAAGACAGGTTTGAGAAAAACCAAATCTGTCAGAGCCACTCATCCAGGTCCAAGAATTTCAGTACAGAGCTCCTAAAGGTCTTTCCTTGATTTTATGTACCTGTCAGTGCTAATGAAGGTATCTACCTTTTTTATTTTTCCTGACAGGCTCCTCCTCTTGAACAATTCTAGGACAGGCGGGAATTTTTCCATGCAGGAAATTGCTGTACCAATTGAATTGGTCCTTTTGTTTCAATGCAAATTCAACAATTTACTCAAATTTGTAGAAGTCCCACATTTGGGACAGAAAGAATAAGAATTTTTTCAAAAAACTGAATGGAGAAGAAGAGAAAATTTGACAGAATATAACATCAGTAGTGGGACAAAGTTCTGAGGGGGAGCATTTTTGCATTTTTTCCCTCTGAGGCCAAATCCTCATGATTCATTTTCAATAGGTGTTACTTTCACCTTAGAAATGATAGGAAAATGGGTTTAAAAATGCAAATACAAATCATATTTTGTTATTGCTACCCACACTTGTCCTGTCCATTTTCTCTGAAACTTAGTTACCATTAGATTTGGGGTTTTTTTTTTTAAACAAATCCCTTTTTAGGCACTGTGGAGCTGCTCCAGATGGATAAAAGCAAAAGATGCAGCCACCACTTGATTGCAGCCCCTCTTGATGCTTCTTGACAGTGACACTGAATGGCATGTAATGTCAGTTAAACATGAGAGGCTGCAAAGTCAAAAGGAACCTGCTGAACATGACTCCCACACCACTCCAAAAGTACTTAAAAGCTCTGACTTTCCAGGCCACCAAAATAAGGAAAAAAAATCTGACTGAGGTTTAAAGCATGAATAAACAGCAAGAACCGCAATACCAGCTGAAGCCCACCTGGTGACACTTAGGGTTTCAACTATAAAGAGGAAAGGACTCTGTTCTGTGCATGAACAAAGCTTCCATTGATGTCTCTGAATGGCTTTAAAGAATTAAACAAAAAAATTTAGGTTTGAAAGCTTGATTGCAAAAAGATGAAGGTGAACAAACTGGGAGACAGAATTCTTCCTATTATTTGGTCCTAAGCCAAGCTGGGAAATGTTTAAGACTACAAATCCTGGAATCCTCAGCCAATATGATGGCTGGAGGTTCTGAGAGTGGTAGTTCAAAAAAGTAGCATTCTGAGTCTAGACCTGACCAGTGGTTTGCTGCCATATGGACCCACTCAACCCACTCATCATTTTAATGCCCATCTTTGTACACCTACTCGGAACTGGACAGGAATTCTTCCAGTAACAAACTTGTGGCCCAGGGCCTTAAATCCATTCATTCAACTTGGAGCAGTGGCAGGAGGAAGAGTGATAAAATCAAGACTGGAATCACACACAGCCCATGGCAGTGGATGCACAAGTCACCGCTGGCCCTGACCACTCCCATTGAACAGGGACAATCAGACCTGCTAACATTGTATCTACGTTTACTGACAGTTTAGTAGTCTAAAACACTTCTTCTCAACCTTTTCTTTACTGGAGACCCCCTGCAAATATATTTTTTTGCCAGGGACCTCCAGACTTAACTCAAGACTTAAATATTTACATTTGGATGTAAATATTCAAATCTTTATTTATTTATTAGCGGCTTCGGGAGATTAGGATTCAAATCCCCACTCAGACACTGGGTGACCTTGGGCAAGTCACATTCTCTCAGCTTCAGAGGAAGGCAAAGGCAAAACCTCTCTGGACAAATCTTGTCAAAAAACCCCTGTGATAGGTTCACTTTAGGGTTGCTAGAAGTCAGAAGTGACCTGAAGGCACACAACAACAAAGTGCTGCTGACAGGAGGAGGTTCTTTCTAGCCATCATGTCTCTCCCCATTGAAAACTGACTTACAGAGGACATAAAGCATGAGGGTTTTCTTGGCAAGATTAGTTGCCTTTGCTTTCTCTGGAGCTGAGAGAATGTAACTTGCCTGAGGTAACCCAGTGGATTTCCATGGTCAAGTGGGGATTCAAATCCTGGTCTCCAGAATCATGGTTTGGGTGCACACCCATGCCTACTACTGTGTTCCTTTTGTTAGGGATGTGGTAGCTGGGGTATGTGCGCTCATACCCAAACTGCTCCCTCATTTGCAAACAAGGGAGCAGTTTCAGCACTCAAATCCACACCACACACACTGTTACATCCCTGTTGCTGCTGGTGATGTTGGTGTTTAGCAGACGGGCTTCATGGAACCCCTGTGAGTGCTCCATAGACCCGCGGGGTCTCCAGACCTGAGAGTAAGAACCACTGGTCTAAAATAACTCATGTTATCCCCCGGATCAAGAGTAAGCAAAGTATGGTTCATCAAGAATGCTTTCTGACCCCCAAACTGAGGGATGCAGGGTGATTTTTGCCTTTTTTTTTAATCTTCCAGGGCTGTGTTAGGTCCGTGAGAAGCCTTTTTTTAAAAAAAACAAAAAAACAAGAGAATCTTCCACACTACACAGTGATAGCACTCTGATTCCACTTTAGCTGCCATGGCAACTTCCTAAAGAATTATTTATAATCTGGTGATATACTACAGCTCTCTGGCTGAGAATTCTAAATACTTCTCCCTGAAAAAGCAAAATTCAGGATTCCATGACAGTTAAAGCACTGTGATTAAGTCATGCTAAAGGGCTTCAAGGAAGTGAATGAACTAAGAGGAGTTCTTAGATAGGCTTCTAGAATATGAGGGTCATTGTTCAGTCACAAAACTCCTTCAATATTTCTATAAATTGAATGGAAGATGTATTTTTTACCAATGTGAAATTCACCACAGAGAAGCACTTTGATCACAATGATACACTGTGTCTCAGTTATACATTGTTAGCTACAGGAAGTGTTTCTTCTAATTAGAGACTTCACTTTCTATAGACCTACAACACAATAATTGTTTTGATAAAACTATTTACGTCTTGCCTTTCTCACAGCGTGGATTCTGGGAAAGGAATATAGAAGTTCTTCATTCTCCGGCCCAAAGACCACAGATGGGAAGTTTTTTCAAAGCCACAACAGGGTTCCTTGTAAACCATTCTTTCCAAATGTAAAGATTGTGCAGAATGTTCCTTTCCAGCCTAATTTAAAACTCTTTGTCACTCTTCTTATAATTGCCCGTTGCTTTCATTTACAGAAATATTTCCCTCTGAGGTTTTTCTTTTTCTTTTTCTTTTTTTAAAAAAGCCAGAGTTGAAAAGATCTTGAATTTGGCTCATAAACTTCACACAGGGCAGGAGAGCCTCCCACACCAGGTCAGCTGCAGAAAGGATGAAAGACGCTGGTTCTAAAGGATGAATCAGGAAGCTGATTCTAGTGGATGAGAAATCAGTCAAGCTTCAAAGGCTGTGAAGCTGGTTAGACTTCTCACCTTCTTCTGGGTGGCATGGACCCATTATGATAAACTAACAGAAAACCTCTGGGGAAAAAATCATCAGTGCATAAAATAATTTCTTATTCTGAATATGAAAGAGGCTCCAAAGAATCTGTCAAAACAGAAAATAGCATCGGTTAAGATCAACTGTAATGGATAAGTATCTTTTGTCTATCCAAAGGATAATCTATGGCCTGAGATCTTAAGTTCATCCTATTGGAACCATTTAAAATTCAGTCCTTGTTCATTCTCACCACCACTCCGCAACTACTAAATGAAGGTGGCTTTGATAAAATTCTCCATAAAATATTAATGTCCTCATTAAACTTTGCGAAAATGTTTCAAACCCCCCAAAGGGAAAACAGGGTTAAAAGAGTACTTCAGATCTTCGCAGCAGAAGTCCTAGGCTTTCTCACAGTTGATAGGTCTATAGGGTGCAATCTAAAAGAGTTCTAAGGAGCAGGCTAATGCTTCTTGGGCAATAAATGTAGGCACGTCCAGCTTCACAACCTGTTAAACAGAACTACAGGGTTATGAAACCTTTGCATAGCTCAGAAAGCCATGGGTAATGTCAGGTCAATTGTTACCTCTGATTCACATGCCAGAAGGCAGAAAGGCTACATGCCACACAAGGGAGCAGATCTGAATACTTACTTTGGAGAGAGAAAAGAAGAGAAGAGGAGATGTAGAAAATAACTATTATAATCCCAGAAGGTTGTTTAAGGTTTTCTTTAACAGGATAAGGCAAGCTTATGTGGCACTTTTGGATGACCTAGTTGCAATAATTAAATCTATTAAAACTTGGGGGGGGGGATAAAAAATACAATTAGATGAAACAAGTGGAGTTTGGTTTTTGAGAGTTATTTCAAAGCAAGAGCAAAACATTTATTTCAAAGAAACACCATGCAAATCCTGCTCACCTTCCATAAATCAGTTGCCACAGCAGTTGCTAATCATTCTCATTAGGAAGCCAGCTAGCAACCACTAAGGAAGCTCTTCCCAGTTTACTTCATAAAAGATTGGAATTACTAAAATAAAATAAAAGCGGAATAAAATATGGATTTTCCATTAGACAATGGAACAATTCCTTAATAATTTGTCTCTTATAGGACAAAGCACTATCTTATATTTCAAGCTGGCATGCCCACTCATTTAACCCCATGTGGGATCTACATGTGGCAATAACAAAAAGAGGTGGAAGAACTTGGGGGAGGTAGTCTCAAAGGTGCTACAAGATCTCCTAGGCATGTGATTTCTTCTCTCCTGTTTCTAGCTTTGTAGATGTGACTAAAGACCCCAGGAAACCAGCGTTTGAACACTTGCTTGGCCATGGAATCCCACTGTGTGATTCTTTCAGCCTCAAAGAAGGCAATGCCTTCCCTCAGCCTCAAGTAAGGTAGCAGCAAAACCTCTATGTATAATAAATCTTGGTTAGGATAGAGTCACTGTAAGTTAGCATTAACTTGAAGGCACATAAACACAACAACAACTCTAACTCACTTTTAAGTCTGGATGTTCTCCATACAGAACATTCCGGATTCAGGATGCTTGGACAGCTGCTTCCTGTCAGCAAAGCCATCAACAAGCTAAACTGGATCAACCATCTGAAGCATGTCTTGCCATGTTCCTAGTAGCTTGGAGGATATTCCTGCTGTCCAGGGCCATTGAGCAAACAATTAAGGGAAAATCCAGAAGAGAAAGTAATATTGTCATTGATCAGCACAACATTCCATTACTGAGTATTGAACACATCTCTGCTTAGAAGAAAGAGTTTACACTGGTAAGCAAATGAAAAAGTGCTTTAAATTATTTTACATAAAAAAGCTAAGCAATACAAACCACGTTTATACAAAGTACTTTTCTAAACCTTTCTAAAGGAGGGACAGCATTATGCCATTCCTGTTGTTTGTTCCTGTGTTGTCTCAGCTGACATCTGTGAAAGTTAGATCAGGCTATGCAGATCATTTTTTTGCAGATTTCATTTGGAATAATGTATAAAACCTATTTTCTTGGAACACAAAAAGAGGAAGAGTGGAATAGGCTCATATATAGTAACATGGGGCCCATTCATACTGGCGGTTTGTTCCATGTAATGCTGTACCATTTAATTACACTTCTTGATGCTTGACCACTGTAAAAACTCTGTAAAAAGGAGGTAGAGTTTTACAGATTCCTTTCTTTCCAATCCCTCCTTACTATTTTTCAGTTTATTTTTAAATTTTCCAAAACTTTAGACTCATTGCTATAATTTTTTTAAAATCTCCCTGGACTTTTAACACTATTTCAGTATTGCTGTACACAGAGTGTATTCACACTGCACAATTACAGAAGTCTGATCCCACTTTAACCATCTTGGTTACATCCAATAAATTCCTAGCATTTGCAGTCAAGTTAGGTAGGTAGAACACTTTCCAGCACTCTTCCAAACTATAGCACTAGAGCTATAAGATAGAAAAGTCTAAGTTCCTCATCAGACTAGGAAATCCAGGATTCTGTAAGACAGAGTCAAGACTGTTAAAGTGGCATCAAAGTGCTATAATTGTGTAGTGTGAATACACCAAGTTTTATTGCAATATCACTGTGTTTTTCCCTGGTGTGTATGCACACACATGCATATGCACATGCATGCACACACATACATATACACACACAAAGACTGTTTCTTCCATGTCAGGAATCACATAGCGATACCATGTTGAAGCTTTCAGCAATGGTGTTAAGAGTTTTAGGAAGATTTTAATGTTTAAATTCAAAACAGGTCTCTCCATGGTTAAAGTTCTAGAAAATTAATTTTTAATTTTAATTTTTTAAGGAGGGTAAGCAGTTTGCATGGAGCCGTACGGCACAAGGATGTAAAAGAAGTGGGAATAGATGGCAGGCTTCAAAGAAATGAAAAATTAACCCCTACTGTCCTCAAATGAAACACAGTAATAGGTGCATACATGAATTTGGAATCTGAAACTGCGAATAGAAATCTCTGCATTTCTGAGCTCACAATATGGTTCATAAACCACAGCTATGCTATTTAGTAAAGGTGTACATTAAAATACACATAACTGAAGTGTGCACAAACGCAGCTTGGAAAATGCACACAAAATACACACACATTTAGATGAACATGTCCGGAAGTATGTAGGAATTCTCATATAGAGGTGGGAGGTGTTGTAACCTGGTGTGAATCCAAATTGGAACAAGGCTTAAGGTAGAAACAAGAGCACTGTATGAGATTGCCATTAGCTTGATTTTTATCCCTAGCCCTGCTCTACTTTTTGAACATCTTTTGAATTTAGGTATTGAAGTTATGACCCAGTATACTTGAGGTAAGGCCATGCTGAGTTTTGTGGAATTTTCTTATACTTAGGACTGCATGGACCAGTAAGTTGTGGAAGATAATAGTGCATGATTTAAAGCAAATGGTACAGGTCTGTTATAGAGGAAAAGGGAAGGGAAGAGAAAGTTAATTGTTGACATGCAATTATTCATGTGAAAAAATAGGTAAGGATCCTGGGCTTTCGCACTTGAAGCATGGGCCAGCAGAAGTTTGGAAGGACTCATAATGCAAAAAGTGGAAATTACAATGATAAAGCCAGTCTATCAACAATCAAAGGAATATCAGATAGGAGTGAAGAAATGCACTCTGTATGTGTACAAGTGGGTTTAGAAGTGATTATTTTGCTCTGTTTAGTAATGATGATGAAGATATCTCCCCAGTACAAAAGTGGACTTATACCTGTCTACCTAGAAATAAATACAACTGAATTAAATAGAATGTACTCCAAAGTTGAATTGGTATAGGCTTGTGGCATCCATTAAATGAAGTTAATCCCACTGAAATCATATTAGCAATGATTAACTTGTCCCACTGTTTCACTGGGGCTAAATACCATGACTATTTTCTTCCAAATTAGCACATAACCAGTTTTAAAATTAAAATTACCACATGATATCTTGAGATCAGTTAACATGGAGTAAAATTATACATAGTTTATACTTGAGTTGTATGAAAATCACAAGGCTGTATTCAGACATTGATTCAGATTCATAAAATCAGCCTGGGCTTATTTGGGGTCTAAATTATGTGACTCTGAATCTTTATACAGTCTGAATCTGAATCTTTATACAGAAATCTAAATATTTATGGCTCACATTAACTACCATTTGAATTAACAAATGACTACCAATTTTGTTTCCTGTTGGCAGAATTTGCTGAAATCAATAAACATATGGATTCAGGCTACCAAGTTTTAAAAAAGAAAAGAACATGTGACATAGACAGTTTTGTGAAAGACCAGCCTTCACAATGTTGGTGTTTCCACAGTAGACATTCTTATCCCATTAGATTTTGTGTAGGCAGTTTATCACTGTTAGTAACAAACAACATAGAGGTGGCCTTAAGTAAGATATCTGTAAATTTCAAAAATATATGGACATACCTTCTTCCCTTTATCAGTTTTAGCAATCTTATATGAAAATGGTATGGAAATCAGAAATAATTTAGAAGGATAGTTAAAGGAGCTAAGAAGATATCATTAATGGAAACCTGTTTAACTCCTATTGTTTGTTCTGGTTTCTACTCATTAGGCAGCAAGTTACAGATAGGAAATATAATGCAATAGGTACAATAAGAAAGGATGGCGGATGTCTAGGAGACAATTGCAGAAGCAGAAGAATGAATAAATTGCATTTTTCAAGGAAGTGCCCAATACTATAGCCACCAAAGGACATTTAACATTTCTACACTTGGGGGAAGGAACTAGCAATAATCATGGAATAATGGAATGTATTTCCATACCTACTATTCTTCTGAAAGGAAGAGCTTGAGTGAAAATGTATCAGTTTTTGGACACATCCTGTTTGTGCTTCTTTGTCCACCTGAATAGAAATTGCTAACAAAATTCAACTGTTTGGATCCAGATTCAGTCCACTTCAGAGGAGTCTCATTTTGTTGCAGGTATTTCCCAGATGTCTCTAAGATGGCATGACTTAGCCTGAGATTCATCCAACACCCATTGTACTATTTTAATATAAAATAGGTAAACAAATATCTAACAATTTTAAGGAACAATGTAAAATATTTCAGAGATTAACAGAACCATCCTACATTTACTTGGAACTAAGTCCCATTGATTGCAAGTCTTGGAATGAAACTCTCAACTCATTTAATAAGAAATAAGCTGATTGAAAATGGTGGGATTTACCTCTGAGTAAACTTTAGGAGACATATCCATTCATGTCTGGCAGCTGGCTTTGGTTTAGCAGATACTCTGTAATTTATACTTCACTATATTGACTGGAAGTGTCATTTTATAGTGCTAAAGGTTTCCACTTCTTTTTTCCTTTTGCTTCTTTTTTGCTTCAAATATACCACTTCATAACTGCGTTTATTCGTCTGAGAGCAAAACAAAGCAATTTTTTCCTTTATTAAACCTAATTTGGCAGGAAAATTGGAGGTTAGAAAAAAATTGCAGCCACAAGCATCAGTTGGGCGGAAAGATAAACAATGCAAGCTGTTTGATGCAATAAGTTCATTAGCTAATTCCATGAGAAACTGCCTGAACTAAATAAACAAGGTCTGATTTGTCTCTACTGTATGTGAAAAATCATGACTACCTCAATCTGCTAATTGCTAATCATCCCTCATACTGCTTTAATAAATTCATCTTTCAAGTCTATTCTGTCAATATTTAATTAATGTGTTCTGATATAATAACTTTTCTTATTAACATCTACTTTTCCAAAATGTGAAATCATGTGCACTTCAGCAATATTTTCTTTTTAATAACTATGCAGGATATTTTTAAATTTTGTGTTAATTACCATGGTAAACTAGCTACTGTTTTGAAGTATCTATGTTAAACTTGTTATTGATATTGCATGCACTGATAAATCACTAGGAAGTGAGTGTGCGAACAATTCTTCTTAAATCTGGCCAGGTATGGCAGGAACTTGCCATGCTACACAAGTTTGCCTCCAAAGCCTGCCTGAATTTTGATCTGAGTGATTTCAGCAAATAATCTGAAAAGTGTCTATCTAAATACAGACAACTGAACAAAGCCCATCACACAGACAACTGTGTGTTGATAATGTCACCGCTTCTCACAGGGGGCACTATAATGAACACAACTTGATTTCTCATTCTGACAGCTCTTTTCTCTCTTGTGGTTCATTGATCCAAAAATAATCTGATTTGTTTTTGTCCAATCTGCAGCGCCCCCTTCCCACAATATTTTGTTTGGGAGAAAGGACCCTAAGCATAGCTGGTTCACTTCAGTAGTGACATATTGAAGGACATAGTGAACATGAAAATTTGGACTCCTGAGTGAACAACTATGAGGCATCATGAGGACAGACAAAATCATAGAATCATGGAATTATACAGTTGAAAGAGACCATAGGGGCCATCCAATCTAACCCCTCCTATACAGGAACACACATCAACGTACTCCTAACAGATGGCTATCCAGCCTCTGTTTAAAAACCTCCAAAGAAGGAGACTTCATCACACTCCGAGGCAGCATATCCCACTGCTGGACAGCTCTGACCAACAGAAAGTTCTTCCTGAGGTTCAAGTGGAATCTCCTCTCCTGCAGTTTGAATCTGTTGCTCCTTGTCCTGGTCTCTGGAGCAAGGGGAAACAAGCCCGCTTCTTCCTCGACATGACATCCCTTCAAATATTTAAATATGGCTATCATGTCCCCTCTTAGCCTTCTCTCCTGCAGACTAAACATACCCAGCTTCCTAAGCCAATCCTCATAGGGCATGGCTTCCAGATCCTTCACCATTTTGGCCACCCTCCTCTAGACATGTTCCAGCTTGTCGATATCCTTCCTGAACTGAGGTGCCTAGAACTGGACACAGTATTCCACGTGGGGTCTAACCAAAGCAGAATAGAGTGGTACCATTACCTCCCTTGATCTGGACACCATACTCCTATTGATGCAACCAAGAATCACGTTGGCTTTCTTGGCTGCTGCATCACACTGCTGACTCATGTTCAGCTTGTGATCTACCAAGACTCCTAGATCCTTTTCACATGTACTGCTATCCAGCCACGTGTCCCCCCATCCTATATTTGTGCCTTCCATTTTTTCTGCCTAAGTGTAGGACCTTACATTTCTCTCTGTTGAAATTTATTTTGTCAGCTTTGGCCCAGCTCTCCAATCTGTCAAGGTCATTTTGAATTTTGATTTGCCCACTCTGGTTTCTTCTCATATCCACTTGGTGAGAGGCCTTCTGTAGTGTTCATATCCTTGGAGGACTGATAGATGGACCACAACAAAGGTTAGACAAGCTTACTGTGACCCATCAGGCAGGACCACCCTTCTGTGTACTCAGTGTAAAAATAAGACTGAAACAGGGCATGATGTTGCATTGCCTCAAATGAGTCTGGGGAGAGGTGTTTCACCCTAAAATTGCCCTTAAGAGATGATCTCTGAGCTATGCTTTATTACATTAGATTTGCTTGCTGCTTTCCATGCTGTAGCTGCATTCAACTTAAATAAAATTCAGCCTATTTTTAAAAGTCCAGTTTTGTTGTCTTGTTTTGATCCCCTGGTTGATAGCATCAAAGTTTCACTCTCCTGTTGAAAGTTAACCAGCATTTTTTTTTTTTTCTGAATAAAACACTAGGATTCCATTCACTGTATACATTTAGCTGGACGGAGTAAGTTTCATTGAACTCAGCAAGATCTCTAAGTAGACATGCACATGATTCCACAACAACACAAGATGACTCTGGAATTAGTATTGCTAATTCTTGAAATACTATAAATACTAGGGAATACTTTGAATATTTCCTTGAATACTGTTGAGCACTAGCTTTGGAGAAGAGGAGGAGTATCAACAAGGCCATACAACATTGCATAGTGCAACACAGTACAATGGACATTGACTGAGGCCATTTCTGCCCTACACTGTTATACATTCTGTGGAATTCTGGGGTTTGTAGTTTACCAAGACTCTCTGGCTGAGAATTCTAAATACCCCTCTCTCAGCTGCTAACCCCAGGATTCCACAGGATGTTGAAAGTGGAATGATAGCACTATAAACAGTGTAGTGCAGAAATAGCCTGAATTATGGCTGCAGAGTTCCATGAGCTAAACCTAATTTTAGTCCCACCTTAAATAGAGTAGTGTAGAATAAGCACATTGAAAACAAAGTTAACTAATTAGATCCCTTCATTTGAATGTGATTGTTCTAGCTGGAGCTAACATTTTATTCTCTTCAATTATCCGTGCATAGTTCTGCTTGCAAATAAGTGAACTATCTGGATGAAAACCATATTTTTCATTAAATACACAGTAGCTACTTTTTTGGTAAGATAATGAGTAAATACAAACAAGTGGACAGTTTTGCTTATAGCAAAATTTCTTGGACATCTTGAGTGGGATTTTAACAAGCCATTCTCTATGCTGAGTTGAAAATGATTGTGTGTTGTGGTGGAAATGCTGCTTTGGATACTTTGCAGTTGTTTGTGAATTAAAGTGAGAATACAAATGAACTGCAATGAATCCATTGTGATTCTGATGTAATTTAAACATCCTAATTCAACAGACAAAGAAAAGTAAACTTTATAGAGTGCAAACTCTTTTAATTGTCATTGGATTTGCTATAATTTAGGCTGATAAAATTTTAATTTTAATTATGTTTCACAGAGGCTCTTTCATTGTCTGCCTTTTAAAAGTGCAATTATACAATATCTAAGACCCTAAGAGTTCATGTGTATATTTGCATATTGACCATATTTGTTCACTACATTTTAAGATCTTTATGATTTTATTCATTACAATGCAAATTGGCTGGCAAGTCATCAGCTAAAAGCATCAGACATACTTCATTTAAAGCATATAAATGCAATTAATAGCACTTTTATTCAAACAAAAGATAAGTGGAATAAATCAACTTTGAACAGAAGGAAGTCACAATTATTCCTTAGCAGATTAGGGGTTTACCATATCTCCCAATTCAACAATAATATTAGTTCATCATGCTCCCTTGATTGTTTCACAACAGGTAAAGAGTAAATAAGCTTGAGGGTATGGAAAAATTAACATTTTGAACTGCAATGCTTTTATAGAAAAAAAAAGTTTGTTAAATAACATTTTAAAAAGGTACATAAGACTATCACGTATGCAGCTAAACTAAAAACAAAAAGAGACTTTACACTATATTATTATAGTGGTTTATTCAGTGGCAGAGCTTGGAGTGGGGGGAGGGAGCACGGCTATGGTGCAAGGGACCTGGCCGCTTGCATGGGGGCGTGGCTGCGGTGCATGGGGGCACGGCCAGGGCCAAGATGCCCCCAAAAGCATTGCCAACCGGGGCGAACCACCCTCCCCACCCCTCCATCCCTATGCAACTAGGTTTATTCCACTTAACTACCATGGCAAGATCCTGGGGAATTCTGGGGTTTGTAGTTTAGTGAGGCCCAAGAGCTGTATGACCGTGAAATATAAATGCCTTCACTAAACTGCAAATCCCAGGATTCAATACAATGTTTCCATGGCAGTTAAAGCAGAATATAGCACTAAAACAGTGTAGTGTTATAGGGTCCATAATATTATCTGCAATTTAAATAGCAAAACAAAGATCCTTTTCTGGTACAACATAGGAAATAGATGGGGGAATGTGAAATCCCCCTATATTAGAGTCTCCATCCACGTTACTCCCTATGCTTACTCTAGAATAAAAGAAACTCATAGTTGCAGGCTACATCTTTAAATTAATGTCTATCTTGGCCTTCACTTTATGATACAGCCATAAAAGTATTTTCACTTGTATTTTTTAATACATTCTGTATTTCTCTGGTGAAATGTATTGATTGTATTCATGCTAGCACACGCTAATAAATATCTAATTAAAAATTTATGGTCTGCATACTGACTAAGTTAACACGATTATTAAAGACCAGCTGTGTTGACATTATTGCAACAAAATGTGCAACTTGTGCTTTTACCTAAGAAGTTGCTTGTGACAAATGGCCTTTTCTTTAAAAAAAAATAAAAAATCAAATTATGACCCTGTGGAATCAATCTCTTGGTGTGTTTACTTCTCTAGAAGCTAGAGGAAATTTTCCTATCAACCTAACTAAAGACTGGATAAGCACATCACTCATTAGTCTGAATCTGACATGCGGTTCCCATTGTGTATATGTTTATGCCACATGATTATAATGTAGAATTCAAAGAACTTTTTGACGGGTGCCAAAGGGCTTAGGTACACCTCTTGGGGTTATATTTCCCTTCTGCCTTGTTGAACATGTCATACTACAAATGCTTAAGAGCCCTCTGGTTTGCAGAGTGCGAAATCTACAACAGAGTGGTCTCCACCTTCCCTATATTTCACTACACAGAATCTACTGTTGTTCCACTTCCTGCTTTCACAAGGAGCACCCTGTTTGGAAGGAAATTCATTCCAATGGTGGGGAGAAATTAAGATACAGTAGACCATATCCTATTTGAGCTAAGAATTACCTCTCTGGAAGCATTTTTAGGGTGCAAGCCACTATTTTTACAAAACTTAATAGGGCATCTAGAAGGCTACAGGGTTACACCAGAGTAGCAAAATGGCACCTATGGGCTGCAAAAGAGAAATCACAGAAATCTCACCCCTGCTTGGCCAGAAATGTTGACTGATGCACCACACAGGCATTTTTGGAAAGGAAGTCATCATATTTCAGATGCTTCAAATATGAATGCTGCAGAGGGAAAGGAGATGGGACACTCTGAGTATTCCCAAAATAAGTCTTTCATTGGATGCTGTCTTTTCCCTGTGTACTTTTATTTATTTTATTATTTATATGCAGCCTTTCTCTCCACATGAGACCCAAGGCAGCTTACAAATGCTAAAAACATGGTTAGCTAAATAACAACAACAACAACAACAACAGGTTTTAAAAACAGCTGAACAAACATTACATTAAAACAGCATTAAATTATAACAAGTATAAAAACTTTTGAAGAAAACATAACCATAAAGGTAAAAATACAGCCCATATTTGCAATAAAAGGCCCCCTCTCACCAGTTCATAAAAACGTGCTAGAATAAAAAATGTCTTTGTCTTTCAGTGAGAGGAGAACAGAGAAGGTGGCAGCCTAGACTCCCACAGAAGGGAATTTCATAGGCAGTAGGCAGACACTGAGAAAGCTCCTTCTCGGGTCTTCACCAGACAGGCTAGTCATGGTGGTGGGAGAGAAAGCCTTCCACTAAGTTTCATAGGACTCTGGCAGGTTCATATAAGAAGACAGTCTTTCAGATAGCTTTGCAGATAGTCCAAACCTAAGCTGTATAGCAGAGCTTTCTAAACCTTTCAAGTTGGTGACACTTTTTATACATGCATCATTTCACTACACAGTAATTCAGCTTTACTAGCAAACAAGAAGCACCCAGAGGCATATCTAGGGTGCGGAAAGGTAGCCTCCCCATCCTAGTCCACTGCCATCACCCTTGCCAAGAAAGGCCCCAGTGAGAGCAATGGCAGAGGGAAGAACAGCCCTCCCAGTCCTTGCCTGCTGCCATCGCTCTTGCTGGGGAAAGGCTCCAGAGAGAGTGAAAGCAGAGGGAAAGGAAGCCCCCTCCCATCTGGTCCTTGACCACTGCTGTCGCTCTTGCTGGGGAAAGGCCCAGAGAGAGCGACAGCAGTGGGCCAAGCTCGGGTGGTGGGGTCTTTCTCAGCTGGGAAGGCAACACACCAACATACTACAGGCGACACACTATTTGGAAAGCCCTGGTGTATAGGTATTTTTACTTACTGTATATAGTTTTTTGAAAGCCAGCATGGTATAGTGGTTTGGGCCCTGGACCGGGATTCTGGGAGATCAGGATTCAAATCCGCACTCAGTCATGAAAACCACCTGGGTGACTTTGGGCAAATCACACTCTCTCAGTCTCAGAGGAAGAAAAAGACAAATCCTCTCTGAACAAATCTTGCCAGGAAAAGCCCATCAAAACCCCTGTCATAAGCCAGAAACAACTTGAAATCACACAACAAAAACAGTTTACTTATATCTCATCTTTTTCCCCAAAGCTGTAACCTGAGGCAGATTTCATTTCACTCAACAAGCAATTATCCTACCCAAAAAAGGGGTAGAATTTTGCAAACTGGGAGGAACTGTTTCTAAACATTTACCACATCTACCTTTATTGCACTGGATAATTTCCTGTAACCCCTAGCAGAACCAGCCTGGGGAGTATAATTTTAATATTAAAATTCTTCTAAGCCAGAGGTGACCGGACTGGCGTGTAGACAGCCTGGCCAACAATCGGACAAAAGATCAAAGACTATAAACTTCCCCGTTATGTCTCCACAGGAAACCTCAGAAGGCACGTTCGCACAGGTAATGGGCCAACAGCCACAACAGTACTTTGGGGAGATTGCCTGATTGCCCCAGAATGCTTGCAACAAGCGAGACATACCAAGGCAAGGTCCAGTTACATCATACAGCCATCAGACAGCTATCATGCAACCATCATCCTTCAGTTTCAGTTATTGTCCTTTTCCAGGAAAGGGTCTGCCCCCAAAGTATGTTTCACCCTATAACTAGACCCCCTTCTGAGACCTATTTTGGAACTCTCCCATGCTAGACTAGCAGACCATCACTCTGTTAGTTCAGACTCCCTTCAGTCCCCTCCCTGCACTGAGTTATCCCCCGCTTTGCCTTTTCTCCAACTGAAGACTTCAAGAGCAGGTACAGTATCACCGCTTCTAATTCCTTCAGCTTTTCCCCTATCATTTTTCACCTCTTTTCATCTCGACAGTCCTTGTATGCTTGTGTGAGTGAATATGTTGTGTGTGAGAGTGTGAATAAACTTTGCCAATTTTACCAAATAAAAGATCGTTCAAGGACCATTTTCTTTCTTTCTCATGCAGTCTGACCCCAAAGACATAGGATAAAAAGATCTTGTGTGTTGCCTTGCCCTCTGCTTGCCAAGTTGTGCTCTGCTAATTTCCCCAATTTTTATAAAATTCAGATGTCCCCCCAGGGGACCCCCAGAAGCCAGGGTAACATTCCTCTTTCTTGTTCCCTTTCTATTCAGCAAAACAAAACAAAAAAACACTGACAGAAATGCTTGAATACTTGTAAGCTATATCCTGTCTAACTTACCCCTGTTGCCTTTGCTCCCCTGCAGCTATTATTTTCAGTGATACTGTCATCCTACCTTAGTTATCATAGTACTTTACCTGTCACAGCTAGGTTTACTCTTATAACTATTGACAGGCATGTCCTCAATGAATTGTCCATATGAGCTCCCTTTCAAAGCCATTTAAAAGGGCAGACAGTTGGGCCATCTGCACCAATTTGCTTTGCAGGGATCATATGGTGGAATAAGATGCAGGTCAGTGTGGTACACTACTATGTCTCTTATAATTGGTAGATCCCAGTTTCTTATTCTCCCATTCCTTTTAACATAGAATGATTCAAGGCTATCAACATCTCAAAGGTATTGTTTGAGAAGGCAGAGCTCAGATATTCGCTGAATCTTACAAGACCTGTTATGTTGCATCATTTTATGTATCCCTAGTTATGTAGCAGAGGTGCTAAGACATCTGTTTAATGAATTGGGAATATGTACAATAGGACACCAGCAACTGTGCCTATGTGATGGACATCAGGAATGATGTGATGCAAAATCCCATTGTGCATCAGGCATCAATGCACGTCAGAAACTTTACTGGGCCTGATACATAGTAATGTGAGAGCCAGAATGGTGCAGTGGATTGAGTGTTCAACTACGACTGTGGAGACCAGGGTTCAATTCCCTGTTCAGCCATGGAAACCCACTGTGTGATTTTGGGCACATTGCACATCCTCAACCATGCAAAACTCTGTGATAAGCTCACCTTAGGGTTGCCATAAGTCGGAAATGACTTGAAGGCACACAACAAAATAGTAATATAGTAGCCCTCTACTGCATATGGTCATTGCACAAGTGCACAGTTCTGATTCTCATGCACTTTAAGTCTACTTATGCTGGTGTAAGCTCTCAAAGGGATTCCAGCCATTATTTTTAGGATAACAACAATCAGAATACTCAACCCAGTATGACTAGTGGACTTCTGGAACTTGTGATCCAAGAAAGAACCTGTCTTATTTGGGATTTGAACTATGGTCTTCAGAGTAATAGTCTAATGCTCAGACCACTACATCATGCTGGCTTTCTCCATAATCCCAAAGAATAATCACATTTTAACTGTAGGCTATAGAAGGAAAGGAAAAATTGTCACATTCTTCTCGCCCAAGTTTTGTGTCAACCTGTAAGGTCCTGCTTTGGGGTTCCCTGATATCAGTATGGTTTGGATGGGCACCATACCTAACTGGCACCATATTGGATTGGTAACTGTATTAATTGATTCTGATATCAAAATCAAGCCTGAGAGGTGACTGAGAAGTCAAACCAAGCAAGGAAAGAAATCTGACTGTAAACAAGAGAAGCAGGTCAACCTAAACACCCTCCAGGTAAGACTGAGTCATTTGTCAGGCAAATAAACGCAATTCCTATGGATAATAGGCTTAAGCAGAAGCTGGAGTCATCCCAGGGAACGCAATTGCGACAAGCCCACCAGGACACTGACTGATAGATACCCATCCCCTGTGCACCTGGATTCCTTCCTCCCGCCTCATAGCACCCACAATAGACACCTATTACAACACACATTATATCTTTGTCATCCAAACACTGTGAACATTATTGGGTTGACAGTCCATTTTCTGACTGCAACTCCCATTGTTCCACACCTGGAACTGCTGATACCTTCCACATCCACAGGCTATTTTTTTAGAGTACAAGTACCCCTGATTTCAGGATGCCCAATGCAGTCTCTCAAAGGTCTACCCATCACTCTGTCCGTCTGGCTCCTGAACGAGAACTGTCCTTAAGTCCTACTTAAGCCAAACCACATTTCAGTTCTTCACTACTCTTCTGGAATAGTAATTATAATTCCAACCGTCAGCCTCTGTATCCATAATTTTTTTCCTTCCTTTATCTTTCACATAGCTCTTGCGTGAATGTTTGACTATGTGTAATTTGTGTGCATGCATGAGTGAATTCCCCTCAATAAAACATATTTTCAGCTTACTTTTGAATCTCTGGATGGTTCTTTTCCTGTGTGAGCCCATAAATATTGGTAGAAAAGGTTTTGTTAAGTTACCCCCCTCTCACAAGCCTCCTCTTTGAGCTAATTCATTCCCCACTTTTGCAATGAGGTATTTGGCATCGCGAGGTAGCCCTTGTAGCACCTACGTTTTGGGGCAACAAATCATGTGAATGTTTTTGAGATGATTATCTCTCAATACACAGAATCTGCAGGTTTTTGTGCAGTGTAACATGGCAATGCAATTTGGTGTTGTTGTTTTTTCCGTCATGTATCCTCATACCTACCTATATTCAGGCTAGTGTTTCTTTCTTAGTATTGTAGATCAGTATGAAAGGGCCTAAATAGCCTAATGGCACCAGATCCTGTCTGATCTTGGAAACTAGGTAGGGTCAGATCCAGTTAGTACTTGCATAGCTGACCACTGTAGGCAGGTGCTGTAGGCATCTGGTATTCAGAGGAAGGAACTGGCAAAATCAATATTCCTTGCCTAAGAAAATCCTATAAAATTCATGGGGTCACTATAAGTTGACAGACAACTTGAAGATACACACACACACACATTATTTAAAATGATATCATGTTAATGATATTCCACACAATGGAATAAAGTTTCACTGGTGTTTTCCAATTTGACATGTATACCCCTTTCATCTCTAACCTGCTAAAGACAATTAAAGTAGGAAACATTATAGAAAAAACATTTAATAGGAGAACTATCATTTGGCTTAAACTCATTTGATTAAGTATATGTTAAACTCATCTGAAGAACAGACAAACTATTGTTGTCTTTGTCTATCATGGAAGAAGGTTTTCTAGATCTATCTTGCTGCCTATCCATCAATCCATCCACCTGTCACATATAGTGCATAAATTGCTGATCGTCAAAAGTATGATAACATTATATATGATTAACAGTATGATAATCCATGTCTTCCTTGTGTTTGTTACACTGCAGAAAGAGAAAGCTGTTACCCTGTTTACTGGGGGTCCCGGGAGGGACACCAAAATGTGCTCAACTATATATGGGGAAAATTAGCTCTGAGCACTGCTTTAGCGTTCTGAGAGGCAGGGTAACTTAGCAGGATCTTGTAACCCAGTGTTTACGGGGTCAGGCCAAGTCAAGGAGCAGACCAGTTTGAAAATAATGAATGATCTTTATTAAATACAGGCACACAATGTAAGCAACACACACACACACAGATAACTAAGAAAAATAAAGTGTGAGTAAGAGAGCAGGATTTTCAGAGGGATAGTCGGTTCGGGTAATACGAAACCTGTTCCTGAAGCCAGGAAGAAGATAGAGAGCGATGCTGGGATTCGATGTGGCTCAGCACGTGGAGCTGAGGGGAAGCTTGCCAAGCAAAGCAGCAGCAAGGCAGTCTGGAACTCGGGAGTGATCCAAGGAAGGTCTTGGAAACAGGGGTTTTATAGGGAGAAGTGTGACTGCAGGCCATGCCTTACTCAGGGACAACAATGAGTTTTGGGTGCAAGACAATGTCTCCGAAAGGTCACAATTTAGCATGATGGAATCAGACCCGAATTAACAATGGGAGCCTTTTGTAGGTAGCACACATACATAATGTGGTGTTTACCAGGGAGGTCCCTGAAGCTGCGATCTGGCTATTTCTGGCTTGCCTGTATTGTTTGAGAATATTTCAGCAGTTAAGTGCCGAGCCTTGTTTTGTGCTTGTCTGGGGGCCTCACAAACACTTGGAGAGGGGTGGTATGATAAGGCTGAATTATGATATCAAAGTGATATTTGGTGCTATGGCCAGGTAGGCCTAAACTGCAGTAACAAAGCCAAGCATAGTCAGATAGCATTCTAGACATTAAGAAAGCTCATAACTTAGGAAAGTACTTTTAGTAGGAATACTGAAAGAGAAGAGAGTTCATGATGTTTCCTAGCAGTGAGATACTGAAGGGAAAATTTCAAACAGTTCCAATGAGGAGAAAAAATGGGAGGTATCTAAAGAAACCAGGATTGATATCTGCAGAACCTTCAACTGAGCCAAGATTTAAAAGGGACATGTACAAGAAATGGAAAAGGGGGAAAATAATGAAAGAGGAATTCAATAGTCAGCACATGTAGTGGGAACGTGAGTAAAGCAAAAATGCAGAAAAAGCTCTGGATTGTTAGAGAAGTTAGAAAAAATAAAAGGAGCTTTTTTAGTTATGTCTCTAGCAAAAGGAAGAACAAGGAAATGATAGTGTCACTGCATGGAGAAGATGATGAAATGTTAACAGGGGACAGAGAAAAGGCAGAACTACTCAACATCTTTCCCCCTTTTCCATTTCTTGTACATGTCCCTTTTAAATCTTGGCTCAGTTGAAGGTTCTGCAGATATCAATCCTGGTTTCTTTAGTCTTCTCCCAAGAGGAAAAACAGTCCTCAGCCTGGGGCAAACAGGGCAGATGTGGTAGCAGAAATGCGCACAGAATAAGAGGTTATACAGGAATGGCTTAAATGAATTTAAGTCTCCAGGGACTGATAACCTATTTCAAGTGTATTAAAAGAACTGGCAGAAGTAATTTCAGAACCAATACCAATAATCTTTGGGAAATCCTGGAGAACAGAAGAAATCCCAGCAGACTGGAGAAGGGCAAATATTGTCCCCATCCTCAAAAAGGTAGAAAAGGAAGACCCAAACAATTACCACCCAGTCAGCCTGAAATCAATACCGGGAAAGATTCCAGAGTAGATCATTAAACAGAAATCTTCTAAACACATAGAAAGGAATGCCATGATCACTAAAAGTCAACATAGGTTTCTCAAAAACTAATCACACCAGACTAAGACTAATCTCTCTCTCTCTCCCCCCTCTCCCCCCTCTCTTTTATAGAGTTACAAGCTTGGTAGATGAAGAGAATGCTGTGGATGTAGCATATCTTGATTTAAGTGACAAAATACATATCAAAAAAGAGAAACATAAGGTACTACACTTCAACAGAAAAATGAAATGTATAGATATAGGATGGGTAACATCTGGCTTGATCACAGTATATATGAAAGAAATCTAGGAGTCTTAGTAGATCACAAGCTGAACAGGAGTTACCAGAGTAATGTGGTAGCTAAAAAATGTCAATGCAATTCTGGGCTGCATCAATATGCGATTATTGTATAGATCAGGAAAGGTAATAATATCTCTCTATTCTGCTTTAATCAGACCTCACCTGGGATACTACATCCAATTCTAGGCACCATAATTCAAGAAGGATATCGACAACCTGGAATGTATCCAGAACAGGGTGACCAAAATGGTAAAAGGCAGCTTAAGAATCTGGGTATCTTTAGCCTGGAGAAGAGAAAGTTAAAAATTAACATCATAGGCATGTTTAAATATTTGAAATGATATCATATGGAAGATGAAATAAACTCATTTTCTGTTGCTCCAGTGAGTAGGATATGGAGCAAATGATCCAAACTACAGGAAAAGAGATTCCACCTAAACATTAGGAAGAACTTCCTGATGGCAAGAGCTGTTCAGCAGTAGAATACACTGCCTCAGAGTGTGGTAGAGTCTTCTCCTTTGGAGATTTTTCAACAGAGGCTGGATGTCCATCTGTCGAGAACGCTTTGATTGTATCTTCCTGCATGGCAGGGGGTTGGGCTGGATGGCCCTTGTGGTCTCTTCCAGCTCTGTGATTCTGTTGTTTTTTTCTTGCAGTAATTTAAAATCTGCAAAGTACACCTAAGGGCTAAAGGAGCAATGTGCTGTCGGCAGTGTTTTCCCACCATTATTTGATTTTTCTGTGTAAAACGAAATGAGTGTATAACCTCTCATGTTACCTCATTTACATGTTGTAACAAGGGAGAAAGAGAAAATGGTGAAGGATTGTTTGAAGACACTGGCAATCAATAATGAAAAGTTTAATCTTATGAACAGTACATTTTTTTATTATTTTACCTTAGCATGAACATGTTTTCCATAGTTTTTGACAATAATTGATTGTTCAAGAGACAAAATTTATAATGGAAAGAAAGAAGCTAAAAAGTTTCCCCATTACATCTTGAACTTATGGGAACTTAGATTAGTTTAAATGCTCCTTAGTTCAAACAGCTTAGTTCGGGGGCAGGGGGAACAGGATCAAAAATGACAGAGTGGTTAAAGTGTTGAACTAGGAACAGGGAAATCCCAATTCAAACTCCTGATAAACCATGAACTTCGTCGGATGACTTTGGGCTGCTGAACCTCATTCAGTCTAACCCGACTGAGGATCAAGTCTGGGTGGTTCATTGAGAACTATCTATACCACCCTTCGAAGGAAGAGCTGAGTTGTAAAAATTAATAAGTAAATAAAATAAACTCAATTTTCCTGATGGGGAAATTGCATACTTTCTAACAATGGGCAGTCATACCTGAGAAAAAACCAGGTATAATGTAAGCCACATAATGTAAGCCACATGTTAAGATTATATTCAAAGAAGGTTTCTGAAAGCAATGCATTGGACTGCAGTGCAAAGGAGAAGTACACATTCATTCTGAATCCATGTCAATGGGCTGTGAGTTGCATCCTAAAATCATAGCCATTTGAAATAAATGTCATTAAATTCAATGGGAGACTCTACAAGTACCTGTGAAGCCAACGGAGGGCTTTTCCGCACTTCGTGGGGGAAACAGAGCTGTCCGTTACTCACCGGACTGGCACGCTCCCCCCAACGATCCATGACACTCTGGAGCAGCGCCCGCCTGTGCTACACACTCTCTGGAGACAAAAATGGAGGCTTCCGGTTGGCGGAGGCTCTCCACCAACTGGAGAAGCTCACCCCCGGAAGATCTGTAGCCTCACGCTGGGGCGAGCCTGCAAATCTATACTTTAGCGCAGCGATGGACTGGGGCATGCTGTGCTATTGAAAGACTTCTTTTAATCGGTCTTTCAATAGCATGGGGAACCACCAGTTCTGGGCGTTCGGGAGCGGACTGAAGTCCGAACAAACATCAAGTAGTCCGGACCCAGTTCACCCCCAAGTGCAAACGCCCTCACCGGAGGGCACTCTGGCCCGTCACTAATACAAAGTGTGGAAAAGGCTGGAGAATGTTTACTCAGTAACTGATTTTGGTACCAACCTTTTCCTTTACAAAAGTTAAACACACACACTAAGACCCAGCCTGGAGTACTGGTTTGAATGTCAAACCAGGACCTTAGGAGACCAGGGTTCAAATCCCTAACCAGCCATGGAAATCTCCTGTGTGACCTTGGGCAAGTCACTCTCTCTCAGCCTTAAAGGAAGGTAATGGTAAGCCTCCTCTGAATAAATTTTGCTGAGAAAACCCAATGATCCTAAAGAGGAGCCAACTTGAAAGCACATGACAACAACAAACCCACTACAAGTAACTAAATGGAAAAATAACCAGTTCATCTGATCTAGAATTACTGATTCTAGCTTGGAAGAAAATGTGTGGGACTTACAGCACTCCTTCCAGCTCCACAATCCTCCAGTTTTGCAAATTAAATAAATGGGCAGTATATCTATTTGACTATTCTGTGTAGCCACATGACAATTTTTAAAGAAAAAAAATGTGAGTACCTATGTGTATCAGCCATGGCATCCTTATCCACAAATAAAAGTGAAGCTTATAATCCTCCTGATAGATCAGGAGAGTTTTCATATCATGATGCTGCATTTCCAGCTTTCCCTGGAGACCAATAGTCCCAAGTGCTGTACCTTGGATTCCTTGACCACTTTGCCTGCCTGCGTTCTGTCTATGAGCATACCTGTATAGAGAACATGATCAGTTAGACAAGCCACACCCCAAAATGGAAAATCAGAGCAGAGAAGCATTCACTGCTGGATAGTGAAGAAAGATAAGTGGAAGCATGGTGGATGCCTGGCGTATCCCCACTTGTAAACATATGCACACATTTACAAGGAGGGAAGACATTTTGGTGCCCCCTATTATTAAGTTAACATATCCAGTTTTCAAAGGTAAGTACTAATTGAAGAAAACAAAATATAAGGTCAGGTATAGGTTGTGTAAATACAACTGCAGCCTTACAGACAAATACAATATACATACTAAAAAGAGAATCCCACTATGTTCAGAAAACCCCAGGTACACAGGCATGGGATTAATCCTTACTTTAATGGCATTTGTTCTCAAGTGAATGTGTGCAGCTAGTATATTAATGAAGCAGTATTTTACTACTGGAGATCTGTGTGACCTTGCAAAAGAGAAATGGATTATAATTCATACAGTGGCAGCTTCAAAAAATAGCCAAAACCTGTTCAGTAGTTAACAGAAAGAAGTTGGTAGAGAAGGGCAAATAATAGGCTCTCTTAATAACCATGGAAACAAAAAAAAGGGGCAGTCAGAAGAGTTGTGAACCCATTAGCTTGCAGACAATAATTGAAAAACTAGATTCAAATCATTGCATTCAGATAAAAAAAAATTTGATGTAATTTCTGGATTACAAGTGTTGCACTCCACCACATTTGTAAAGTCAAAATAGCATTTCTCAAATTAAATGGGGCTCACTTTTCTTTTCTTTTGCCATTTATGCTTAACTGGGGCACTTCCTATGGGAATCAGCATTGTCAACTAAAGGAGAAAGCAGGGGAAAAAGAATGTTGATTCATTGCTTGTCACAAAGGTCTTTCTTTCTTTCTTTCTTTCTTTCTTTCTTTCTTTCTTTCTTTTCAGATTAGTGGATTTTTCAACCTTACTGATTCTGACTTAAAATATACACAAAGCTGAGTGACTGGAATAAAGGAACAGACTTTCTTATCTATTTAATACTTAGAAAAATCAGGTGTATTTTTTTTAAAAAAAATGTTATTGGCTTGAATCAGTACTGGTAGTCAAAAGTAAAATAGACCAATGGGTTCAATTGTTGAATAATGAGGCAACTAGTAGGCATATCACATTGATTCAATGAATCTACTCTAGTTAGATTCAATGAATCTACTCTAGTTAGATTCAATGAATCTACTCTAGTTAGATTCAATGAATCTACTCTACTAGAATCTACTCTAGTACAATTTAGGCAATAATTTCATGTTAACTATAACACTGACTTTTTAATCAACATGTGTTTTGTCAGAAAGCTTGGGCTTAGGATGGTATCCAGGACCAAGGAGACAGCAATGCAAAGAAGTGAAAGCTAGTCTAATTTTCAGGCACTATTAAAGATCATAAAATAGAGGCCTGGACTCATGTAGCAAATGGTGCTGTGGAAAAGGGGCAATCTTTGATGGCCTCCATGGTCAGACACCAGAAGTTTTTGTGTTTGGTGCAAAATGCTAAGGTAGTGTGCATGAAGCAAGGTGAAGTGAGAGGCAGTGAAAGGCCCTTCCAACCCTTCACACGCCTCTTTCTTAGGTATCCAAAGTGATGTCATTTGACAATGTTGGAACTAGGAAAAGTCACTATACAAGAATTTCAGGAGCTAGTTGGTCATCTTAATTTTGCATGCCCCTGGTAGGGTCTTCCTGCATGGTCTTCATGACGCAAGGCTAGGGTTGCACAAATTCCATTATAGATTTAGGATTAGAGCTGAGACAAAAACCAACATGGAGATTTAGAGGACTGCCCTGAGAGCTCAGGTGTTTTGCCCAAGGGAAGCCTGTTGAGACAGTCAAGAGATGACATCTGGCCCCAGTTGAACCTGCATCTGATTGCTCCCCACCCCTTGTTCTTTTCCAAGCTCATAATGGTTTAAATAGGTTATAGGTCAAGAAAGTGGCCTTCATTTAACCCAGCTCTCTGTTTCTAGTCTCATTATTCCATGGCTGGTCATCATCCTGAAAACCTGACAATCAGCAAACTCCATTATTTTCATGATAGGTATTGGGAACTGTGAAAAAACTAATTTAGGTGAGACTGCTGAGTACAAAAAAATTCCCTCCATTCCTAATTGCGGCTAATTGGAAGAAATTATCTAGTCTTAATGATTTCGTACTGCTACTTACATGACTTACTCTAGAAAGATTTGCTTGAAATGGAAGCTCCAATACCAAATGCACCCACAAATATTTTCCTGTTAATTGTATATCCTGTTTGGGCTCAATTCTGTTGGCTAGTCCCAGTTTAAGTAGATTCATTGACTTATATTGATTCAATGGGTATTCTCTAACTGGAAATTAAAAATAGCACTCATACCTGTGATTCCTTTATATGTATATGTGTGTGTGTGTGTGTTATGTGTTGATAAATCCACCATTTACTCTCTCTTTTTTTCTTTCTTTTTTATATCCCATTTTTTCCCTGCAAAACCCAAGTCAGCTCATATGGATTAAAATAAAATATAGCTTTGAAACCAATCATTTTAATAAAAATAGTTAAAACAATGTAATAATGTACCCTATTAAAGCACCACTCATTTAAAACACTTCAAACCAGCAGCACTTAAACACAACAATGGGAACAAAAGTACAGCATCCCTCCTCCCATTCAAAAGACATATCTATAGTAATGATTTACTAACCAAAATCCTGTCTAAATTAATAAGTCTTTGCTTGTGGGGGAAGGAGAGTAGAGCGAGGGCAAGCCCAGTCTCTCATTAGAGGGAATTCCACAGTTTGGGAAAGCCACTGAGAAGGTCCTCTGTGATGTTCTCACCAATGATGTCTGTGCCAGTGATGGGAAAGAAAAAGCCCTATCCTAAATGTCCTAAATAACAGGTAGACTCATACAGAGAGCTACAGTCTTTCAAACCATTTTTCTACTGTCACATAAGTACAATTATGTATCAGGTAGCTTTCTGAGCTTCAAGGTTTAGGACCAATCAGATGGCAATGAAGTCTACAACAGGGGAATCCTAACACAGAGAGAGCCAAGGAACTGAGACTTAACTCTTTGAGATTTCTACCTCCAGCAAAAGTAATACCTTCTCATTGGGACTGCATTTGACAGGGTTACTTATACAACATCGAAAGGTTTTTCCAGATGCAACGACACACAGCTTTCATGAGAAATTCAATATTCTTTGCCTAAGAAAGGAGACGGTAGCCTCAAGAAGGACAGAAACAGTCTGGATCTCAGGGTAAGTTACTTATTTTGTTTCTAACGGAGTTGAAATTTCATTGCCTGGATTTTATGACCCTTTGTCTCCCAGTGCCCACATGACCTCTGCCTGAACTGACCTCTGCACTCTGCCTGCACCAGACCTTCTTGCATGGTGTATTTTGTGCAATTTATAGGGGCATTACAGTTATAATATTTGTGCACATCATAATGTATAATACTTTCAACTACTGTTTGCAATTACTGAGTAGTTGACATCTGCTGATTTTTCCATTCATGAATTAATGACTGTACAGAATAATTATCAAGATTTTATGTCTCTAATTAATTTATTATAGGTATAATCACCCTTCTGTTTAGAAAGCAAAGATAAGACTTAACCCTTTCACCTTCCTGGCAAACAATTCCATTCAAAAGCATGCTCATAGGGAATTGCTTTCTCACCTACAAGGCAAGTGATATCAAATCTCTCTATCTTTTATTCTTTCAGAAGAAAACAGTTTGGGGCAGGTGACTTTTTGTCTGCAGAAGCAGTGGAATGGAAAGGGTTGATTGTCTGTATTGGTCAAACAGGCAGTTGAAAAGCTTTTTCATTCTTATCTGTTGAAGAGCCTTGTTTCTTTTTTCACAAAATATCAACAAGCTGCATTCAAAAATGGGGAAAACAAAGTACCATTCGACACTGAGTTGTGATTCAGCAAAAGCAAATATGCAATATCTACAACCACTATAAAGAGATATTTTTATTCTTCGAAATGACCCAATGTGTTTTAAGATACTTCTATTGCTTCCCAAGAGCATCTTGCTTTTACAGCTCCTTGAGAGAGGATGTTTCAATTAGTTGCTTTTACTTGTTCCATTTACATCCACAGGAAACCTTGCTTTTCACTCCTTTGCCAAAGAAAAATTTACCTTGGCAGGAAAAAAACATTAGAGTAGGTTCTAAATTTGGGCAACAAGAAACTTGTTTCTCTGTGAAAGCAGCATTTTCAGATTAGTTCTGTGAATCAACTGGACTAGCAACCAGTTTTCCTCTTTGTTTTTCTTTCCTATACTTTTTCATATTCCTTATGAACTTTATCCTTGATCTTTTGTGGTCATGTCTGTCTTAACCTCTCAATCTTCCTTCTCTTTCTTTCCCCATTGTTTCTGTTCCCCCACCACTTTCCTCTACATTCAGTGGGGACTGCAGACTTCCATGTCAGGTTAATCCACTCCACATTTTAGTCCAGACTTTAGAGGAATTCTGCAAGGTGCTGAACCCTAGCTCTGTTTCATCCCCTGAGACAGCTGATTTGGAAGTATGAAACCAGTGGGTTCATAACCCACTGGCATAGGAGTCACCACCATCTTCTTTATTTCTATCTCTCACATTTTAATTTCTGAGATGCTATCACTCCAAATCTTATTCTTTTTCTCCTCCCTCCACCCCCCACAGTTTGGTCCTCATTTATTCTTATTCTCTCCTGCAGCACTGTAAGCTACCATTGTGTGGTTTATTATCTATCTTTTATTTTACACAATGTTTTGATTCTGCCTCTTACTCTTGCTGCTTTTCCTATGGTAACTATTTCATTATTCTTATTCTCTTATGTTTATCTATTCTCTTTTTGTGACAATTCTACTTTTCTCCTTTTTGTTTCCTACCTTACTATTTTACCTTTTCTTGACGTCACATAGTATGCCATATCCTGTGAATGCAGTCTTGGGAATTATAATTATTGATTATTATTCCAGCTCTGAATATCCTTGATCCAACTGTCTTTAATCTGGAATTCTATATTAATATAATTAAATCATCCTAATTTTCTTCAAACTTTAATGAATGGAGCTCAACTTATGATGCAGTCTAATGCAGAATTTGGAGCCCTCAGAGTCAGTGAATGTCACTTTAAGTCTATTTTCTTTTCAATTCTTTGAAACTTGCAGCTGTGTAACTACAATAATGCTGATGATTTATTTAAGTACAGTAGGGCCTCCACATTCGCAAGGGATACGTGCACAGAAGCCCCACAAATGTAAAAACAAAAAATGCAAATAATGACCCCTTCCCAGTGAGCGTGCCCCCTCCCTCATTCTTACCGTCTAGGGCAGTGGTTCTCAACCTGTGGGTCCCCAGATGTTTGTGGACTTCAGCTCCCAGAAGCCCCAGCCACTATGGTCAATGTTCAGGGCTTCTGGGAGCTGAAGTCCAAAAACATCTGGGGACCCACAGGTTGAGAACCACTGGTCTAGGGGAAAGACAGAAGAATACGGGGAAAAACCTCCTGCTTGTTGCCCCTTTTGTCCTGCTTTGTTTTTGTGCTCTCGTGGGGGCCACAAGCAAGCGAATGAAAGAGAAGGAAGATTTTCCCCCGTGCTCTCCTACCTGATGCTCATGCTGTCTCCCTTTTTTCCATGTGCCCAGGCAGGGATGGACAGGGGAGTGCAGGGAGCAAATATCTTCCTTTCTGCATCCTCCTGCCCACTGCTGCCAACAAGATCGCATGGGCAACAGGTGAGACAGTGCAGGAGAGGCAAGATCTTCCTCTCTTTGTTCTCCTGCCAGCCACTGCCAGTGCAGTTGCTCACAAGAGGAGTGGGACAGTGCAGGAGAGACAAGATCTTCCCCTTTGCATGCTCCTGCCAGTGGCTTCCAGTGCAATTGTGTGGGTGATGGGCAGGGGAAATGCAGGAGAGACAAGATCTTCCTCTCTGCAGTCCTGCTGGCTGCATGCCCACACAGAGGGCATGGGGAAGAGAATGCAGAGAAGGGATGATCTCCCTGCCTGCATGCTGCTGCCGCTGCTGTCAGCATGCCCCTCTCAGCAGGGGGGTGGGGTGAGTGCAAGGGAGTGAAGATTTTCTGCCTTCCTGCCCCTGGGCAAAAGGCCAGGGAATGGGAAGGGGAGAATTGGGGGGAGGCAAGTAAGGATCGCAAATAACCAAATTCACAAAAGTGAAACCCACGAATGTGAAAGGCCTACTGTACTGAAAATGCTGGTTCAATAGTCAAAACTAAAGACAGAGTGCACTTTGGAAACTGGGGGCACTTTGAGTCCCAGTGTGGGAAAAAGGTGGGGTAGAAATAAAGTGACAGAAGGATATATGGTGGAAAGATTATGTACAATACTCTTACAATACAATACAATACAAAAAAGAGTACAATACATAATTCTAAACCAGGGGTGGGCAACAATAATGGTCTTATGTTCCCCACTAGGGGTCCCACGACCTGTCAATTAATTTGTTATAGCAACAAAAATTGTCATTTTTGTGATGTAAATAAGGGTTGCTGACACAACACCTTGCTTTGAAAGTTGATCTTGCTCCAATAAACATCCAGAAAGTATGATCCTCCTTAAAGACAAGGGCTACACCTATCTTCCCACTTTGTTTACAAAAATGAATCATGGCCTCAACCAGCAATAAAATCAACAACAACTGGGTGCAACATGCTGTATTATAGGTAGCGTATTTCACCATTTTATCATCAGACAGAGTGAAGCGGCTGGGTCAGGATGATATGATAGAACAGGGGTACTTATGTGACACACTGCCTCAGCTACCAAAAATAACATGGCTGCCCATGAGTATTGCTGTTCCATTTCAGATCCATTTCTCAAAGCAAAAATCTTTTGGGATGGCCCTGTATCAGCTTATAAAATGAACCAGGTATAGCAATGATCTAAGTATGAGACGTATCCAGGCCTTATCTCTGGTCACATGCCACAAAAGCCATGGCAGTTTCCCATTCCTAATAGAAATGTAAACTTTCCATATCAACATTCTCTTTTACTTTTCCTCTATTGGAATAAAGTTAATCAAAGCAGACTATATATAACCCCACTATTTATTTATATTATTTTATATCCCACCCAAAGTGACTATCTCATGATCCAGAGAAAGAGTGGGAAAGGTGGGAAAATAAAGGTGGGTAATAAAGGAAGCAGGTGGTGAAGGAGATATGTGAGGCCCCTTTAGTCTATCTTGAACATGTAGTCTAGCAGCAGTCAAATATTAATTGTCCCAGTGTCACATGCATTCTAGCTGAGTATGGTATCTAACTTGTATTCCTGGTGAAACTTTCCCCTCCCTTTTGAAGACTCAGCTAGCTACGTATTAATTATGACATGCCAGTTAGATAGGCAATAATAAACAAGAGGTCTATCGAGCCATTTGTGGGTTACAAGTATAAACTCAAGCTGGCTGTAACACACTGAGTTCTGCAGAAATACTGATCATTCAGAAGAAATGAAAATCAGGTCTCATAAACATCCTAATAGCTAAGAGTCTCCTATTTTCTCCAGTGAATAGCCTTTTTCAAGAGATCAATTTTGGTTATCTTCAGGACCTATCCTACTTTTAGGCAGAATGAGGTGGCCACATCAGGTGATCATTTTGGGATCTCAACTCCAGATCATACTAATTCTTAAGAATGTTTCAGTTTTTAATTAACTGATTCAGTTGCAAAAATGCAGTGGGACAACATGACCTTGGATGCAATGAAGCTGAAGGAAAGCATGTAGCCAGTTCAAGTGCTGTACTATGATACAGTAGAGCTTAATCCAGATCACACCATTTCAGAAGGATTTTGCACAAGGCATCCACATGGATTATGTTTAATTTAAACATTTGGACTGAAAGGTTAAAACAGTGTATAGAGTAGGAGGAATGAGGTAGATGGATATGAAGGCATTAAAACTGGAATTAAACATGACAGTAAAAGAGGATTTTAAATTTTATACATCAAAAATTAGAGAAATGGTTGCTCCTACCAAGGTAAATTATGAATTGTATAACAGAATCATGTCCAGAAGTTACTATACTTCTGGAAATGAATCATAGCAAAAGGAAGAAAGATAGCTGAAACATGGATATTATGGGCAACATAACTCTGTCCCACTCTGAGTCAAGAAGACCAGCAATAATGTTTTTCAGTTGCATTCCTATTTCTAATAGGGAAAATAATTAGAGGACATTATCTGTTTAGGAAAGAATAAAATATTTACAGTTCCTCCTGCTTGTGTGCTGAGCAAGAAATAAAATTCTTAAGAGACTACCTTAAAAAATCAGGTAATCATAAATAAGGATAAATTAAAACAAGAATATTAAATTTTATTCATAAAACATTTTAGACAAGAGAAGCAATAAAGATGCAAAGGGGAAAATAAAATGCTTTTCAACAGCACCTAAATAACCTACTGAAGTTTCCTATTAAAAACTTAAAGCAGATTTTATGTAGTTTAATGTGTATTCTAGAACAGAATATGTTCTAGATATCTCATTTTATGGAAAATATTATAAAAGCAAGAATAGATATAATTAAAATTTCTGACTGCACAACAGTTTCAGTAGGCTTGGAGCAGCTATATTTATTCACAAAGTATCAGCCCTATGCTATCATCTAAAGCAGAATCTAAAACTAAAGGTTTTGAGAAGATATAAAAAATTATTTTAAAGAGAATAAAACCAAGGGAGTGCCCAGTAGGTGGAGCATGTAGCATGCTACAATCTGTGTTTAGAGGTCGGTGTGTAGAAGAGAGGGCTAAACTGAAATCCTGAAATCCTAATCCTGGAAAAAAAAAGTCATGTTGAAATAAAACAGTTAGATGTTGGTTTGTTGTACTGACTATATATAAAACTTACTATATATGTAACAAGAAAAGAGAAGCTTTTCATAAAGATAAGAGCAAGGAAATTCAGTACAACAGAGGGAAGAACCTGCTGTGTGAAGATCTCTCAGAGTAGCATAACATAACTCATTTGAATTCTAGGCAACACATCTGAACTAGATCATATTTTGTATTTGGATAGCTTTATGGGTTTTGATTGAGGCAAGAATATCAATACTAGTCTATTTAGACAAAACACAAATGTCTATTGCAAGTGAGCATTGCGTGTATTATGCATAATGTATGTATGTCTTTTCAAAGTCTCCATAAATTACATTTAGAAACACTCCTAGGTTGAAAGTGCGCTATTTACATTAGCTGTTTCTTTTAGTTTTATTCTTTAAACAGTTGCTATAGACTGCAACTTAGGACCTGGGTATTTTCTATAGTTTTGCCTGACCAGTATGCCCTAGGTGACATTAAAACCATAATCATTACACCATTTCATTGAATTTCACATCAAAAATATAATATATGCTCATCTTCTCACTGGAAATGATTTAGAGCCCTGGGTAGATTTTTTTTTTACTGTTTTGAACCAGAACAGCTATATACCTTGCTATAAAAGACCTGTGCCAAAAGAGAACTTCATTTTTACTGCATTGCCCTTCTGTCAAGAGGGAGTTCTATTTTTGCTTTATATATTCCAGAAACTCTGCTGTTTTCTAAATTTATGGACCAAAGAGAATACCACTACCTGAATATATACAAACAGATTTATCACCACCAGAGCTTTTTATACTATAGCAGACAAAAGAAACACACAGTTTCTACACATTAGCTGTGCAATGTATCGGCGGCAGGGGCAAAAGAACTTCACTATAAATTACCTAACTAGTCTTTCTGATTTATAGGCAATATACAACTGCATCTTTTTCTCCTTCCATGACACTGTGATTAATGCCACCTTTATGCCATACTTTGGTTGCCTGTCATGTTCAGACAATAAAGTTATAAGTAAAAGTGTTTTTTTTATTGTTAATTACATATGCTACAACAATACAGTGGAAGCATAATCCCACTGGAAACAATGTGTTCAGAATCCAAAGTGCAAGTCACTTCTTAATGAACCAGGCGTGGAGAAATGGGATGGGCTTGCTTGCTTGCTTGTTTATTTACTTCATGTAGATATCATACAGCCACAAGCTGAAAAGAGACCTATGGGATAGTTATGGCATCAGTGATACAGTGGTAAATTTTTGCAATGCAAGCTCTCATCATTCCATCAGTCAATGCTGCCAAGAATGCTGCACAAATGCAGGCTGCTGTGTTGATCCATGTTGAAACACAGATGGGGGAAGAAGAAGGAGACAAGAATTTTATAGAGCTTTTAACTTCCCCCAAGAGCAGGTGAATACCTGTGCACATGTCTGTATTAGCCTTCAAAATTCTTGTCTAATACTGCTTTGGATTACAAGAGAGACGACTCATAACAATATTTTTTGGTGCTGGGAAGACCCATTTCCACTATTGTGAGGATGGCAGCTAAACTCAGAGAGCACAGGGAAGCTTGAAGGAATGTGGGAGAGAGGTCATGGGCCCTGCTCATTGAAATCTCCTGGAGCATCAACTCTGAATCTGGCTCCTCTACATCACCAGATAATGAAAAGTTATCCTGCTTATATTTCTATTACCAGTCATCCAGATAATAAAAGGTTTCTATCAAGAGTACGGCTGGTGTAAGTTTTAATTGTCTAGTTACCAGGCCAAATGAAGACACCTCTGAGGCTGAGCAGCAAATGCCTCCCACATCAAACTGCATAGTCTGCAAAGGCAGTCAAGTTGTTCTGGCACCTAAGGCAGAAGATTCAACGAATACCTCTGCTCATCTCAGGCCATAAAAATATACCTGTAATAAATCAACCAATAATTGGCTATGCCTTCCAGAAACACAGAAGGTCTTTTTTTTTAAAGTGGGGAGGTGTCAACACGGGTAGACAAGTTACTATTAATTTTGCCTGGTTGCAGATACGTTCTTACAAAACACTAAAAACACAGAATACATTGTGCTCTCCTTCTCTTCCCCTGCTTCTCAATAATGATACTTCAGATGTTTTGTCAATCTATTTGGAATTGCTGCCAGAACACCTAACACCATGTTGTTTTCTTTTCCCAGTGGTACTGAATCTCCATTTGTAAGTTTTGATGTTTCATAATCATTTCCCTCTCTTTGCCTTCTATTCTGCTTTCTCTGGGGAGTACCATGTCTATAATCCAAGCTTTCTTTTCTCAACCACAGTTAAGTCTGGCATTTTATGTTCTAATTGGTTATCACCTTGTCATCTTTGCACAGGGGCCATGCTAATCTTCTCAATATCATACCAATTTTAGTATATGTACTATGAAAGCAAGCACTAATTGTTTATCGCTTTGGCTCATAAAGTCCCATAAGATTTTTACTTCATTGTTTCTGACAATTTTCTCAGTCAGATTATAAATTATACTGTTGCATAGATACCTTAGCCACACTGTGGTGTTTCTTATGTTCAGTTATGCTATATGAAATAATTAAGTGACTTAATTAAATAATTAAGTGATTTACTGTTTCATCTTTTCTTTACATAGAAGACCTTTATTATCTTTAGTTATTTTTTCAGTATTTACCCTGATGCTATTTGTCTGAAGTGTCTGTTCTTGAGCCCCAAATATTAGCCCTCCAGCTTCTATGTTCTATTCTGTAACCATCTCCATATGTTAGACTTCTCAACATTTCCTTCTATGCTCTTAATACATTGACCATGTTATGGGGTTTTTTGCCATGCTTCAAGGTGATTTTTCATAACTTTTTTTCTATAGGCATCTTTTGTTTCATCAGTAATTCTCTTTGTGCATCTGCAAGCACATTCCCATTGCTATTTTGGATATATTTACTCAAAGATCTCTTCTGTACTTTAACAATATGTTCCACTTACAATAATTCCCTAGCCACTGATACCCAGGCCCTTTTCGCATGGCATTTTCTATGCGAAAGGGTGCCTGGAGCCTCACGTGATTGTGTGGAACAATCTGCACAACACACTCACAATCGCGTGATGCTCCAGAGGCCAGCAGGCACCGATCACACACCTTTTCATTTGCGGCTAGAAGCCAAAAATGGTGCATGATCGCGCATTGCTCCCAGGTCCCATGCGCACTTACCTGGCATGCAGAGTCTCCGGAGCCACACCAGTCATGCTTCCTGCCCCAGCACAGCCTGGGAAACTCCCAGGCTGTGCTGTGGAAGGAAGAGGCGGCAGCTCGTGCAGAGCGGAAGCAGCAGGGATGCAAGAGCCTTTTGCCAGAGGCTGCTCACGCAATCCCCACACCCCAGCGCCAGGAGAAGATAAGGTGCAGAAAGGGCCTCAGTGACAGCTCACTGATTCCCAGATTCTCAAATAGCATCCAAACAATTCACAGTCCAAAATTCTTATCTGTAACCTCTGCTAGACTGTGAAACCAAGAATAATAATAACATTAAAAAAGAACTGAAGCAGGTAACGTTATGACTACCATTACATAACAAAATACTAAATGAAATATTTCACAGCTGAGAAAATAAAAGAACAAAATTGATATATCAAGCAAGGGAGAAAATATAAAGAAGCCTATTGAGTAAATATAAAGGGGCTCCCTAGTTCTCATACCACCTAAGCCCTCCATTACTCTACTTTAAGAACAAAAGGTGTGGAGACACGTTATAAGATACAGAACTGCTGACCAAATATTCTCAAAAGAAAATGCTGAATATGTTTACTTAACTTTAAAGTGTATAGAATCTTCTTATGCAAAATCTAGAGCTACGACTATACAGTATGGTGACCATGTTTCTTGAGAACACTAAATTATTTGAGGTGTTGAGAAGTGGAATCTGGACTTCCCAGTCAAGCCATCCCAGCAGCTATCATAGTGTCTGAAAACATAGTCAGAGAGAGCTAATTACTTACCCTAGCCATTATCTTTCCATAAGCCTTGACTATTAACACTCTTTCAAGCACAATGTCTACTTAGAGGTCACCTGCATCTGTTCAGGGCAACTTCTCTCAAGTACGTGTGCATAGGATAGGCTCAATAGCTGTGTTTATTTGAAGAAAAGATGCACAATCATTTATTATACTACTTCTGGGGGGCACTCAAATACACAAGAGTCTGGATCATGTAATTTTGTCTAATCATTTCAGATTGAACGCCCCCACTGCACCAAGGTCCACAGCAACTCTTCTCTTAATCATTGAAGGTTCTCAATGCTAGATTAATACTGGTATGATGAACTTCAGTGGAATACTATGAGTCATGGTCCAGGAGTTCTGGTGCTTCAGTCTGTGGCATAGAAAGCTGCTGTACCTCAAAAATGGCATGAGAATCTCCCCTGTGTGTTTTGAGGACAGCCAGTATTTCTTCACTATTGTTTGGGAACCACTTGCAGCCACGGGTTAATTGGATTCCAGGTTACTACAACACGTAGGCTGTTGAAGTTACTGTTATTACTAATTGATAAAGATTAAGACTAAGACCCTTTCCACACCTCACCATGATCCTGTGTCATCCCATTGTGATCCTGGTAGTAGGATCCGCATACTCCCCTCCACACCCAGCCGGCTATCAGCAGATGGTAGCACTTAGGACACACTCCTTCCTTCTACAGTGCAGCTGGCCTCTTCCTGTGCTGCACTGAGGAAGGAAGCTCCTTGATATTGTTTCTCGCCTTCCCACACGCTCCCAACTGACATGATTGTCATGCAAAAGGGGTCTATTATCAGTTTTTTTCTGGTAACAGTATAGCACATGATTGCAATGGCTGGGGACACGAGGGGTGGGACTGCAATGATGTCATGCGATAACATATGTTGCGGAATGGCTTCAACACGTCCCCATGCCAGGATGGGGCCATAGTATGGAAATGGCCTATAACAAGGAATTCACTTTGACCTGGTTTTATGGTGAATTGGACAGGGGCTTCAATGGCTAAAAATTGAAGTAGAATGGATGAGTTTGGATTTTTCTAGAACTGCTCTGACTGTTCCAACAACTGTTATATTCTGGGTGCTGTATTTCCCATATATTTTGCTAAATGTAAGTCCCTTCAGCCTTATATCCAAACCCAAAAATATAAAATAAGTGTAAATATAAGATAAAAGTGTAAATGTAAGACAAGAGAGAAAATGATGAAGACATGCACATTTGTTACAATCATCTTTAATCAAACTGAGTCAGGACATTTTCTGTACCTTACCTGCATCCTACAATGTCCCGGGAGAGGAGCATGTCTCAAATGCACCCTTCCACATCCAGCCAGCTGCCAGCGGATGGTAGCGCTCAGGAGACACTCCTTCCTTTTGCAGTGCAGCTGGCCTCTCCCTGTGCTTCACTTAGGATGGAAGCACCTCCCGCATAGCCCTAGGGGAAGCAATTGTCCCACAAAAGGGGCCCATTACTGGATTTTTTCAAGTAATAGTAAAACACACAATCATGACAGCTGGGGACATAAGAGGAGTGGGACCATGACAACATTGTGCAGTAGCAGTCGTCATGGATTGATTTCAATGCATTCCAATGCTGGGATGGGGCCGTAGTGCAGAAATGGTCTCATACATGATGTCATACATCTGTAGCCAGAATAGTGATAGCCAATTACATTCATAGGTGATTGGGTACTTAGTGGCTTCACAAAAATGGCCAGCAAAATTTCATTTCCAACTGAACGGGAAATTATTTGTTGACTATTAATATAGACTTAGAGATGGTACATCTCATTTTTCCAAGTCCCAATAGATGTTAAGAAATAAAACAGTTTTTCATCCAATAGCTTTGATACACTTGGGAATTTTTTTTTTCTACAGTGAAACTACATATCTTTCCCACAAAAGTGGTATGCCTGCCCCGCCCCAAAATTGTATTTTTCCAGAAATTATGAAGCTTCTTCTGAGAACTGCAGTTTCCCTTGAAAAGTTCACAGGTGTTGATAATTCTGCAAAATTCAGATTGTAAGATTTGCAACTGTTTCCAGGGAGCCACATTGTAAATGATTGCTGCCTTTTTTTTAACATAGAAAACAGGAGAGTTTCATAACAATAATCTTGCACTACAAAAACCAGCAATGTTGCACAAAAGATAGGCCTGTGTTTCGTTGTGTAATATTTCTAGTCTCTGTGCAAAACTTTCGTTATACAACATGGGGATGTTCTACATAAAAAAAAAATCTGGGCATTTTCAATGCGCCATTTTTTCTTTTCATGTAAGTTTCTCAAGGGGTCAGGAAGTTCAAATTAAACCTTAGGAGATCAACAAATTTCTATTCCATTCTTGCTCTAATTGGACAAATAGATGCTGGAAATGATATAATAGCTACATCGTATGACAACTTGTAACAAGATCACACCTAAATATCTCTGACAGTCTTACACTGCTGATACTCTAACTGGCTGGTAGAGACCTTTAAAAGAGGCTGGCAACAGGCAGAGACAGGAAACTTTTTAAATATTTCAAAGGCTATTGCATATGGCACTGCGGTACAATTCGTATGAAAAAGCATGTCCCCCCCCCCATGGGTTCTTTTTAGAGATGATATATACAATTGCTCAAGAGATTATTACGTTACATCATTGTGTAAGAAGTGAACTCCTTACAAATGTAAGTCTGTATAGAGACCAAGGTTTGAATCCCTGCTTGGCCATGGAAACTCACTGGGTAACCTTGAGCAAGTCACACTTTCTCAGCCACAGAGGAAGACTGAACAAATCTGAAGAAAATTCCATGATAGGTTCACCTTAGGGTGATGATAAGTTAAAAATGACTTGAAGGCACAGAACAACAATGTAAACATATGTTAAGTGCCTAAAAAATGAGAAATCTATATACCTCCCCAAGGGGAGTGTGTGTGTATGCGTGTGTGTGTGTACACACTACTTTCTTTATATTAATAAAATAGCCTAGAAGATTATATAGCCACCTACTTATTCTCCCATCTTAAAATATCCTGAAATGCTATTATGTAAAAGTGCTTAATTGGGATATTGATTTTAAATTTGGCTATGTTGAATATATCACAAATTGGGATCCCAAGTAACCAGAAGCTGATGAGAAGGATCTCCAAACAGATACAAGTTAGCTGAAAAATGGCAAAAACCCTCAGTCCTTCAGTTTAAAGAGATAGGGGTGGGGTACAATGCTGTTAAACAACCCAAATGGCTACAACCACACTGACTGAAGGATTCTGGGAACAAAGGTCCACAAAAAACGTAACCTTTACACCCTCTGTTCCTTAAATCACTGGACCTATTTTTGGGAGATAATATCTTTTCCAATCCATCTCCTCACTTGAAGTATACTGGGTTCTGACTACATAGGAATGGGGAATATTGATATGCTTTCCTGTGGGGTTTCCAAAGGCAACAAATTGGGCACAGTGTGAACAGAAAGCTTGTCTTAATTCTATTCTTAAAGCCATTCTCTCCTTTAACAGACTGTCCACTTCAGTCTTTGTAGGCATTAACAGTTGACCATGTTAGAGATCATGCACAAGCATGGGCTCACAGCACTCTACAGAAGGGGGAAGAACAGTGCTGAAAGCAACCTGGTGAAACTGCTGCTAACATCAGCAAGGAAGGCTGGTAGTAGCTACTGTGATTTCCTGGCATTCTTTAATTTGCTACAACTAAGAAGAAAGGTCCGTGATCCCACTTCTTACATTTTAAAAGCACTACTTGCCTTTTATAAAGTGCAAAAAAGAGGGTCTTAAAATAGCATGCTTAAGAAGCACCAAAATAAGATCTTATTATGTACATACTGGGGAGAAAAGTAACATATGGAATAATAGACTGAGAAACGCCATCAGAATAATGAAAGAAGAAATATCAGGATGTTTGGAAGTCACATAAATGATTTCCAAACAAGATGAGAAAGAACCTTCAAGAGACTATAGTAACATGAATTATGGGTTCTTAGATTCTTTTTCATTTGTTATTTGTCAGCAAGCCACCTCTAAGGCTGCTGTTATGTTTAAATAAATGTGGACTTGAGAGCATGACTTTCAAAAAGCAGAATCCCAATTCCCCTTTTTTCAGCAAGTAGAGCATTTCGTAAGACCATTTTTAATGCACTTAGAATTCATCCACAGAGAGTCCAATAGAAAAAATATGTGTGGTAAGTAGTATATGACAATATGCATCCAGCAATTGCTCTTCAGAAATGATACTGTGAGGTCAGCAATAGCCAGGACTTGAAATTCCTTCCTATCTATAAGCTGCTTTTGCTTTTCACCAAATAGACTTATCTATGCTACAGATGGGCTTTTCAGGTACATAGATATATTCTCTGTGATGTCCCACACAACTATTTCCTTGCAAAGAGCAGATCAGACTCTACCTTTGAAGACTACTTAGCTACAATCTCAGCAGTTTCTTTGCTGTATGTGTCAGTTTTAGAAATATCCTGAAGACTAACTGTGATATTTAGCTGGCTAATTAGCTTTTATTTCTGGGGCCTGCCTTTGAATTAATAGCATTTATACTATACCATCACTTAATAAACAATTTTCCCTTTCAGATCTTTTGAGGACGAGAATGATCATACAAAATACCAGGACATCATAATTTGGCATCATATGTGGCACACAAATGGCTTCTTGCCATCTTTGCATGACAGCACTCAGTGGCGTAGCTAGAGCTTTTGCCACTCGGGGGCAGTCCCTGAGTTTGCCGCCACACTCTGGGGAGGGCGGACCTATCCAAAATACCAAATAAAAACCACTCAATTGGTATTGGATGATTGGGCTCTGGGCACGCATGCTCAGAGGGGGCTCTCTGCACAAGCTCAGAGGCACTCTGGCATTCCTGTGGCAGCAAGGGCCTCCCTCTCTCTCTCTCCTGCCTCCCTTCTCAGAGGCTGGGCTGGCCTCATCCCCTGTCTGTGAGGGTGGGGGAGGAAGGCAGGTGCCTCTCCCCACATCCTTGGGGATCCTCCTCTCCTCTCCTCTTCTTTCCTCTCTTGTCCTCTCCTCCTCCTTCTCTGCTGAACCCATAGGTCAGCCAGCATTGGCGCTGCTACCTTGGCTGGAAACAAGTTTGACGTCAGATTGAGGGGGGGTGGGGAGGGAGGGAATGGACAGCCCCCTTTCGTGGGGTGGCAAAGCCCCTCCAGCAGACCTCTCTGGAAGGCTCCAGTGCCCATCTAGCCACTGACCATCTGCCAGAGTGCAGAGGGTAGCCCAACACCACCCCCAAAAATGTGCCACCCAGGGCACACTGCCCCCCTCCCCCACATCAGTACACCACTGAAAGCAATCCATAGAGTACTGGCAGCTTAACATTTGGGAATTAATTTTAAATAGTTTTTTTTAATTCCAAGCAGTGTTTCCTAGACAGTGTCACATGTTGATGACACCATTCATTCAGGAATAGAAACCAACCAAATTATTAGTTCAAACCATGTTAAATGCAGATTCCAAATAGTTCAGCAACTACATGGACTGCTGACACATCAAAGTAATTAGTGGTAGTCTTCATAGGTAGGGTGTTACATTTGAAGCGTCACTTGCAGCTAACTAAAAAAATCAAATTCCAGATCGCTCTGTGGAGAAGCTGTTACTCAGTGGTAGAGCACATGTTCTGAAAGTAAAAGGTCCCTTGCTTCAGCTCTGATTTTCTAACCCTTGCATCACCAGGGCTTTGCAAAAGTTATTTCTACTTACAATTCCCAGGACCCTCCAGCCAGTGTAACACCCACTCAGAACAGTTGGGTTAATGTGGGAATTGTAGTCCACAAGGTCTAAGCTGGACTCCCACCTGCAATCCTGGAAAGCAGCTGCCATTCACCGTATGGAAGGCTCAGCAAAATGGACCAATGATCTAAAGGAGCATCATATGCTTCTCATTCTTAATAAACAATTCTGCTCTATTACCTCTGGAGAGGAGAAGCATAACAATAGTAAAATTAAAAAAACAAACAAACCAAAACAGCAAATGGTACCACTTATCTCTTAATGAACATGGTTTACATAAGGGAAAGTATGCTTTGATTCCTTGTAATGCTTTCAAGGTAGATACAGGAGGTTTGCTCTGCCAGATTAAACTGAGAAACAGAAATTATTTGTTTGTATTCTCCTGACATGTAGAGGCATGTAGGAAGGTGTATATGTTATGTTGAACAATAACAGCAACAGCTTAATAAGAATCTGAAAAATAAGTCTATGCCAATTTGTTTGTATAAGAGCTTCACATTACAAATAGCTCAGAATAAATACCCCGTTAGAGCCATGCAACTGATGTATTAGGGGAGAGCTGGAAAACTACCTACAATGTTCTCAAAGAGATTACACCCAATTAAATAGATTCAATTAAAACCCAAAATCAGGTTTCTATAACTGATTTATGCTCTCAGCAGTCAGGCATCTTTAATTGCTAGATTAAAGGAAAGTTTGGAAAAGTACTTTCATGAAGTATGAATACAGTGACATGCTGAAGCCAGCCATAGCAGAACAGTAGTAGCTTCATGATATTTCTGATAACACTGTGCTTTAGTTCCCAGAGATCCTGAGAGTGGTAGCTGAGAAAATTAAGCTATCCATGCTCCAAACATGATAGCACTAGCATCACGTGAATGCCAAATGGTACTGCTCACAATGACATCACTTTGACCTATATAGCTGAGCTTCTGGCTCAAATTTTAGGCATAAGAATTTGTATTAAAGGGGTGGAGAGTCAACCCACCTCCTTCTCTCTCTCTTTCCTGTCTCGGTTTGGTTTGACAGTATCATTAAGCATATGGAGGGAGCCAAAGAATAATGTTTTTATCATGGAAACAAAACACTAGAGCAATTTATTTGGTTTTAAAATATCATACCTTGAGGACAATGTTCACAAATCTAATTTACAATCCAGGAAGCTTCCCAAGGAGCTAAAGAGACAGAATACAGCGGAGCTGTGTACATACATTTTAAAAAGAAGTTTGGTCTTTTACTCATTAGTGGGAGACTTTTCCATCTCATCAAGTGTACCTCCTTGAAAGCAACGTGTCATTGTTCCTTGTGTTACCTATTATCTTGCCATTAATGATGCTGCAGGGGAAATACAACTTATCTTCAATATCCAGAGGTTATGTATCTGTTACTTTAATAAAGAGTAAGCTGCCACTTGTTGGGGTTCTGTTGGTTAGTTCTAGCTAGAGTAGCCTCATTCAATAAATAGTTAAGAATAACTACAAATTGTAACACAGTCTCAGCAGTGAAAGACCATGTCCACGTCTGTGTTCCTTACAAGAAATTCCTTCACCAATCCTTCCTTCTTTCTCAGCATGGAACTAGGTAGCCTGTGCTAGGGGTCCTTCACAGGAAGTTCAGAACTTCTTGCTTTCTATTAAGCAGTGCTTTTATGAGAGCAATGAAAAAATTCCTCCCAGGCCAATGTTTATTGAAAGAAGATGAAGAACAACACTTCTCCTTGGTAACAGCTGCCATGATGAGTAAAATCTTATTAACTGCAGGAAGAAAGTAAGAGTCTCCCTCCCATTCTAACATTCACACAAAAGTCTACTCTTCTGTCCTCCCTGTACAGGTAACTATACTACCTGGAATTCATTGCACTAAATTCTGAGAGCTGTCTCTTCAGAAATAGATGGACATACATTTTTCATACTTTCCATCTCATGGTTCTCCTATAACAGGCACAGAGGCTGCAATAACCATTGCTCTTTAGCAATATCAACAACAGAAATTGAGGAACAAGCAAATCCCCCATGGTCCAAAAGTGTTACATAAGCTGTTCAGACATATGCTCATAAATTCACTCTTTGTGATCTTCTCAACTTTTGTATGAAAAGAGTTCATCCTCAATGTAATCACTGTTTGACTGGTGAAATCAGTCTTTGATTTGTTGCAAAGATCATGTTCATAAACTAGACAAGGATCCAGCTATTCCACCCTCTTAGACTCAAATATCTAAGTCAAGTTCAGAAGGGTTTGTTTGTTGTAGAGTTGAAGGCTTTCATGGCCAGAATCCATTGGTTCTTGTGGGTTTTTTGGGCTTTGAGACCGTGTTCTGGTTGTATTTTCTCCTGACTTCTCGCCTGCATCTGTGGCTGGCATTTCCTCTGAAGATGACAGCCACAGATGCAGGTGAAACGTTAGCAGAAAATATAACCAGAACACAGTCTGAAAGCCCAAAAAACCCACAAGAACCAATGGTTTGTTTGTTGTTGCTGTTGTTTTGTTGTTTTAATTGAGTTGGAATTTCCAGTCATTTGAAACATTATATGTGAGAAGTGATAGCATTATTCTATTCTGCTTTGGACAGACTCTACCTGCTTGGACAGTAATAGAAGTATATAGATGTTTTATTTATTTACAGGATAAATGAAAAATGGTTTACTATACAGATGCCATGAAAGCCAAACTAATCCAGTTTCATTGCCCTTCTGTTATTATTTGTAACTTTATCCCTTTACTAGCCAGACTTACATCACACAGATAAGCAAATGCTCTCTCACTTATTTGGAACACTTCACAGAAGCTTCTGGGTCTGCATCTAAAATTCTGGTATCATCTATTTGAAATAGCCTCCAGATGCTATTGCTGGAGGACTTATCATGTGCAGGCATGGAAGAGTGACCTGGCTGAAGATTTTCAAAAGGAATCATAGAATTAGAGAATCACAGAAGCATAGACCTGGAAAGGACCACAATGGCGTTCTACACAACTAAAGCACTTCTAAGAGATGGCCATCCAACCTCTGTTTAAAGGCCTCCAAAGGAGACTCCAGCACTCTCTAAAGCAGTCTATTTTACTATCAAACAGCTCTTACCATCAGGATTTTCTTCCTTTGTTTAGATGGAATCTCTTTTCTTGTTATTTAGATCCACTGGTTTGTGTTCTAGTCTGTGGTGCAACAGAAAACAAGTTTGCTCCATCTTCTAAATGACATCCCTATTTTAAGATGACTGTCACCTCTCAACCTTCTCTAAGCTAAAACATACCCATCTCTCTAAGTCATTCCTCACAGCGCTTGGTTTCCAGATCTTTAATCATCTTCCTGGCCATGTTCCAGATTGGCATTCTGTCCAGGATACTTTGGCACCTTTACCGCAACACTAAAAAAACCCACCATGTCAGGTTCTCAGTAGATGGTACATTAACCTGGCAAGGCATTATACAATATGTTCAAACATTAGTCAGTACTGTCAACAGGGGCATGTGTAGACGGATTCGTACCTACACCTTCTGTGGAAATTCAATAATAAACAAGGTGTTGTGGAGGGTTGCAGAATGCTATCAACATTTTCTTGATGGGCTTGGCAAACTGTTACTCTCCAGATGGTGCTAGACTCCAATTTCCATTAACCTCCACCAACCCAGTCAACACTGACAAATTATGGGATTATGGCTGAACAACATCTAGAAGACTACAGTGTCTTCCAGGTCTTTCTATCTCTATGCTTCTTCATTTAAACAAGAATGATGTTAGATTCCTGTATAAAGACCTTCCTAAGCAACAGTGTACAGCCTCAAAGTTGTGTATAATATGAAACTGGAAGTCTTTCAAATAATTATCTAAACAGCGGTGGTCATTTGAAGAATGGTTGTGGGCAAATATACTCAGCAAAGAATCATAATTTAAATAAAACTATTATGGCATCAGTTATCTTCTCTATAGAAGCTTTTCAAGCTTCTGATAGAATCGTAGGCAAGCAATGATGCCTATGGTTCAGCTATGTAACTCATGAGTCTCTCTCTCTCTCTAGTTAGTGTTTTTCTTTTGAGACTATTTTAGTTGTTCCAGAAGCAAAACTGTTATATACCAATTGTGATTTTCTTCATTTCCTTAGTGAACTTATTGCTTTGATACACACATTTTTCCCCAATATTTTTAATTTGACTTAAAATTCAAATTCCAAGGTAAAATATTTTATTATGCAATTGTGTTTTCACTGTTCAGAAATGTTGGGTTGCCCTTAAGGTGGTCCACAAATCCAATTACTCAATGTCACACAATTTTAGTCAAACCAATCATCTCTTGCTAGCATTTTATGAAAACAGCATTTCACATGTCATCATAACTGCTGGTTTGTAAGTACAATGAGAAACACAGCTCAGCCTAGTTTCTGCTGTGCTTTTGGGGATGCGTTGTGTTAGAAAATAAAAAAAGGGGGGGTCCTAGATCATGCACATCAATTAGTATATCGTTTTATCCTCACTTTGAACCTAGCTTTTCTTCTATGTATGTTTCCAAACCAAAGCAATCACATGACAGCCACAGACAGTGAAATCTTCATTCATTAGTAAGTCTTTTCCATGACTCCAGGGTGGCTAGGACATTAGCTTTGATTTTTTTAGCATCATTTTGTTCATTTCCTAAGGCAGACTTCCAAGGTAAAAGGAGTATGATCAAGCTGAATGTGCCTAGGACAACATATTTTCTGTGTATCTTAATCAGTTATAAGAAAAAAGAAACATGTTTCTCATAAAGTTCCATTAATTTGGAACAACCCAAACAAACATTTCCAGAACACAAGCAGCTTAGAAATTCTTTCACACAACACAGATGAAGAAACCTGATGAAGAAATGTTTGTATTTAAAATGCATTGTGGTTTTTCTATAATATCTCTTTTTCTTTTTCTTTTTTAACTTCTAGATGTCCGATGATTTTACCCACTGTGACTGAATTCACAAAGTCAGCTATTTCACTTGAGAACTGAAATGGTCAGATTATGTTACAGAGTTATGTAGCAATACTTCCAGTCCTGCAATGTACCATTTTCCCTGTTATTTCAAAAGTTTCTCCAGGTTTTATACAAGTGAAACCACCCTTCTGTAGGAGTGTTGTGGATGCTACCCCAAAACCTTTAATGCAACTCCTGTTCTTGTTGTTGTTGACTTCATTTATATCCTACTCTTTTCCCCAAGGGTTGGAGTCAAGGCATCTTACACATTAAAATGACTATAATATAATTTTTAAAAATACAAAGAGCATTAAAACATAATTAAGCTATTTACAACACTGAAAAAAAGATAACAAACAGTTAAAACAGTACCAATTAAAATAACACAGCATGCTCTTAAAAGTGCTTTCCTTAAAAACTTTCACTGCTAAAAACCTGTAAGAATAAGAATAATAATAAAATGTCCTGGGCTGCTGCCAGCAGGACATCAAGGAAGTGGCCATTCCAGCTTCACTATGGAGGGTGTTCCTCAGCTAGGGGCATCTCCTAAGAAGACCCTATCTTGTTTCCCCTCTCGCCATATATGCGAAGGTAGTAAGACTGAAAGAAGGGCCTCCTCTGAGGATCTCAGGGTCTTGGCTAGCTCATTTGGGGAAATACAGTTGGTACAATACCCTGGACCAAAGCTGTATATAGAGCTTAATAGGTGATAATGAGAACTTTGAATTTTAATATGGGAATACAGAAATAATGGGAGAGAACCAGAATCATGTTCAACTGATGATCACTACAACCAGCTTTATTGTTAGTATGATCTATACGTCCATAGGACTGGTTCTGGGGCCTTTCACACTTCATAGTTACAGTATTATGATCACTTTTTACTGACATAATTCCCTCCTAGGCAATCCTGAGGTTTGTCATTTAGGAAAGGGCATTTAGAATCCTTATTCAGAGAGTTCTAGTGCTTCATTAAAGTGCAAGCCCCATAGGATTCCATAAGATGTTGCCATGGCAGTTAAAGTGGAATTATAGCATTGTGTAGTGTCAAAGAGGCCCTGGACTAGGAATGATTTGCCTAGTTAGAAATCAGTCCTCCCACAATAAGTATTCTCCAAAACAAGAGAAGGTGCAATAAATGGCAGATAGATTACATAAAGAATACTGTCATGGAGGAAGCAACTATAACATCTCTAAATAAATATGGTTTGCCTGGAATCCCAAGTACAATCCTCTTTGATTTCTCTAATGGACATGCACACCCTCTAAAAGCATCCCTCGGTGACTTCCCAACTTTTGTTAATATTTTCCCACTTTAAACAGTTAGATGTCTCTTCTGAGGCTTAGTTACTGGCAAAAGAGGTTCAGCAAAGCAATGGTTATATCCCTGGTGCTACCCTTTTTGCCCAACATTTGAATGTGGCTCACCAGAATGTCTCTAAAACTGAATTTGGGCCTTAGGCCGAAAAAGTTTCTTCACCTCTGGAGTACAGGAAACAAATATCCATTGTGTGTGCATCTGCTTAGCACTGAGGTAAAGATAAACTGAGCAGGTATGGGACTGAGTAGAAATTATATTTTCAAACTGAGTATGGTAAAGACCAGAAATTGGAACCTATCTGTAGAAGTGGCCAGCAGCACGTGCAACAGGCAGCAAAGAACAGGAAGGAGGGAAGAACAAGAATAGCGTGTCTGCAGTGTACTGCCTTGTGGTGCAACATGTATATAAGGAAAGGAAGCTGCAGAAATGGACAGAGAAGGAATAGATAAAAATATGATTGGAAGAGAGACGGAGGAAGGAGGGAAGGGACATGGATGGAGAGATGACAGATAGAGATGGAAGGAGATATGGAGGAAGAGAAAGAGGTGCAGAGAAAACGGGGAAGAGAAAGATAGAATATATTGTGATGATTTCAGAGGCAAGCAGCTGTCTACAAGACAAAAATCCTAGGAGGAAAACAGAAGAGGAGGATGTGGGAAACAGTAAACTTCATATGGCAACAGCAAGACAGATTTTGACAAAAAAGTAGTTAAGGGGAGTACAAAGAAGGAAGAGGATGGTAAGACTTTGAACTGAGTAAAAAAAAAAAACAGAGAAAAGATGATGGAGAAAAGAGGCATTTTCTAATAAATGCTTTTTATAGCAGTGATGTAATGTCTAGGAGCCTAAATACCATAAAGAGACAAAATCCTGTTTGATCTTGGAAGCTAAACAGGGTCAGCCATGGTTAGTACTTGGACGGAAGACTGCCAATGAATACCATGTGCTGTGGGCTGTATTTCAGAGGAAGGGACTGGCTGAGCCACCTCCGTGTTACCCTGATTTCTGGGGTCCCTTGGGGGACACCTCAATGTGCTTCACATGATGGGGAATGGAAACTAGCCAGAGCACCAGCAATAGCAATGCGAGAGGCAGGGTAACCTAGCGGGGTCTTTTTACCCAGTTTTTACGGGGTCAGGCCAAGTCAAAAACCAAACAAGAATGTCCAATAAATGATTTTATTGAATGCAAGTCTCACGCACCAACACAATCACGCACGCACACACCCAAGAACTATTAAGAAACAAAAGAGAGGAAATTGGATAGGGGAGTATTGGAGGGGTACAGTTGGGGTAATACTGCACCTTTTCCTGAAGCCCTGGGTCCAGGAAGGCAGCGGAGAAGTGGGGCTCAGCACGGAGAGGGCTGAGGACGGAGCAATGGTCTGCTGGGATGACTGGGAGTGATCCAAAGAACCACTCAAAAACTGGGACTATTTGTAGGGGAAAAAATACCTGGAGGATTAATCCTTTCCCAGGGAGAACAATGGGTGTTGGAGCGATAACGAAGCTCCACCATGGTAATTTCCTTCGTGTGATGGGATTGCAAGGTGTTGCCAAAGTCTCAGGATCTTCAGCTGTGTTAGTTTGTGGTGTTACTTTATGTAAATGGTCCTCGATTGATAGGATATTTGCTCAACTTGGAGCAGACACGCTAATCCCCTCAAGTCAGCTTCTCAGGGCTGAGGACCCTTTGTTTATTGTGGGTTTACACATCTTGAGGTCTCCGGGGGCTACGTGACTGGGGATTTTACTGGCCTGACCTGGTTTCGATCCTTTGACCATTGCTGCCTACGTGCCCATCCGGGTGACCTCTCAGGCATATTGAATCATATTTTAATATCAAAATTGTAGACTCCGGGAAAGGGTTTTTCCAGTGAGATAACATCTGATAGCAATAGCATGTACATTTCTATACTGCTTATTGGCTAAGTGTTCTCTAAGCTGTTTACAAGATGATTCCTTGCTTAAGAAAACACTATGAAATTCACAGGGTTACCATAAATCAACAAGTAAATTGAAGGCACATACACACAATGTAACATCAATTTAAATGCCAAGTTAAAATTAAAGTGTGATAATTGCTACTTTTCAATGCAAATCTAATTAACATAACAATTTTGGGTTTTGTTGGGTTAAATGCAACTTCATGGCACACTTTCATTACCTTTCCTATAAACAGAGCAACTGCACAGAAGCGGAAGCACAGCAATAGTGGTTTGTGACTTTCTGCTGGCTACAGCTGCAGCTAACTTTCAATTCCCCTTTTTTTTTCCCTGTATAGGTTTTTTTCTAATATACAGAGCAAAATAAACCTAAGGAATAGTTTTTTATACAGCATTTATTGCCTTTCCACATGAAAAGAAGAATCCACTCATAGAAGTTTTTTTCCATCTGCAGAAAGCAATTGCTGAAGCTTTTTAATGCAGGACTATTAATACATAATAATTGCATTTTTATTTTTTTCACTGCACATTTGAAGAGCCTTTTATGGATGTGAAGCTTGTAAAATATTTTTAAAGTCTGCTCTCTCTCTTTTTCTAAGAGAAAGTTTTCCAAATCTAACAGAGTTCTTATTTCCACTCTTTCCTTTTTGCCTCATTTGCTTGTCTTTATCCCTGAGAGGATAATGACAATATCTTAATTTAATTGCCATCATTTGAAGTGAAAAACTGCTCATCATTAATCTTTTAGTGACAGGCGTTTTGCAATTAAACTCTAAAGATATATAATTTCTTATTAAGTAAGGTTCTTTTATTACACAAATCACAAGTCAGATTTATCTGTTCATGGAGGCACTTTATTGTAATAAATTTAGATCTAATTTTATTTGAGTGCTTCAAATGTGTGGATTTTCTGATTCATATTTGTTTCTTAAAATACCATGATAAAATTAATTAATCTTGCTAATGAATTAATAACAAAAGAGATTTTTTCTGGATACTCCAGAAATAACACCAAGAAGTAGCAAGTGGTAGACAGTGTTTCCTCAAAATATTTTGATCTCTCCAACATAATGAATTTGAAGAGAAAAAATCATAGGAAATTACGGAAATATGAGTAAACTTACAGAGGTTTCTAAAAGCTTTGCTAGTAGCCTTTTCTACAAAAAAGATAATGGACTCCCCCAACAACATGATTTGTGAGCCGGATAACCCATATTGTAAATTAGTTGAAGCAAGAAGCAGCCATGTCCTTCTTTGCTCAGTTTGCATATTGTATTTTGTTTTTCAGCAATAAGATCAGTAAGCTATGATTGCAAAATATCATGGTATTCATCATTACATTAATATTTGACAGGTTAGGTAAAGGATCGTGGCAACCTCACAATATCCAGAGGGCCACATGTTACCCATACCTGGAAGAATGCCTGTGCTGTTTAATTATTCTAGTACTTCTGAAAACTTTCACAAAAGCCTAGTGACTTCATTTGTCCAAAAAAGTAAGAGCTGAGACTATTCATATGACCAGCTGAGAATCTGGTGAACATGTGGAGAACATTTGGCAGATATGTACCATTATGTACAGAAAAAGTTTCAAAACATTGTTGTTGTTGTTTATTGTATTTATATGACACCTTTTCCCCAGAGTGGGACCCAAGGTGGCTTCCAGAACAACTACAATAAAATTTTAAGCAATCAAAATCAACCACATAAAACACCATAAAATCATTATAAAACCCTATAAAAGTTAAAAATAATAATAATAAAATAAAAAGCTCCTCTGTTCATAAATTAAAACCTTGCTTGAACAGAAATGTTTTTGCCTGCCAGAAAAATGAAAACAGGGAGGGGACCAAAGAGAAGAGAGTTCAACAGGAACAACCACTGAAAGGTCCCTCTCCCATTTCTTCACCAAGAGAGTCCAGGACAGTAGCAGAACTGAGAGAAAGCCTTCCCCTGCAGATCTAAGAACTCTGACAGATTCGTATAGTGAGATATGGTCTTTCAAACACACACACATACGGTTTTCCAAACAAATGATGACAGTTGCAAATCACCTGGCCATCAGAGGCTGGGCTACATTAATCTTAGGTCAGATGCTTTTCACTTGAGTTTCTCAGATTGCCACAGGGAGTCCAGATAGTTATGAATGGAAGGTGGTGAACAAATTAGTGAAACATTGCTTTATTTAAAATATAAAAATTTAATTAGGAAACACAATAAAAAACGTTATTGAGATAACATGCAAACCTTTTCAGCTATCCTAGCATCGCATTGTATTAATCTAAGAAAGGCTAGGGGCAAGAGTCATTGTGGCATAGTAAATCAAAGACAAAACTGCACAAAGCAACAGCATTTCTATTGTTTTAAGTGAATCAGGATTCTAGGCTGAAAGGAGAAAATGAACAATGCAATCTGTGATACACATCAGTGTAATGTTTATTCTTCCAAGGTTATCACAGCTTTTGGCTAGCTTGATTTTGCACGTTACGGGGGGAAGGACAAAGGACAATCTGGCCTTTTCTTCTCTCTCTCTCTCTCTCTCTCTGACAGATTAGAGGGACAGAGAAAATAAAGGATCTCATGAGTCTTTGTTTCTAACAGGTAATTTCATTTGTCAAAAATGAATTAATAGATTCATCAGTCTATTCACTATCTAATACAGTGCCCATGTGAAAATTTCTGGGTTCTCTAATTGACATCTAGAGATAGGTCTGGTTAAGATTCCTTCCTGAAGAACCAGAGAGCCACTACCAATCAATATTGATAGTGCTGAGGTAGCAGGACCAGTGGTTTGACTTGATGTAAGGCAGCTTGCTATGCTCCAGTTCAGAACTACAAGAAATTAACATCTACATCCCAAGATTTTGTTACTTATGTGGCCCTCCCTAACATTAGACAGAGTGAGGCAACTACCTAAGGATCCAGGTGATAGAGTGTGGCAATTACACCCCCCTGCTTTTCTTCTTGAATCCTCAACTATTTTTCTCTTTAATAGGACAGAGTTATCTGTGGCATGCCATGTCTCCACCCCTGAAACTAGCCAGCAGAACTTAGATTTGACTGAAGGAGCTACCCAGTTGCCAATATTGAAATATTGCCAGTGCGGTATGCTTCTGTACAGAGAATTGAAGGGAGGCACCATTTTGTTCAACATATCAGGCAGCAAAATAGCACTGGATGTCCTGGCTGTTTATTATAAATATCTTTGTGTGAAATTATATGTACATGTGCAGAAATAAACACACACAAAATCAAGCACAACCATATGGTGCTCTTATAAAATCAGATGTATCCCATGGGCTATATTCCTTGTCAAACTTTTTTCACAGGATTTTCAGGAAGGTGGTCCCAGCACTGTATTAATCCACAGTTTATAGCTGCATTACATTAGAAGGAACCATTATATTAGCACAGTTGGATGAAAATACAGAGAAGAAGGGTCAATAGAGCCATTGCATGTTGAAGAATGTATAACAACAGCCTTCATAACACACCTTCACTGAAGAATCGAACATGGTTTTCAAAGGCTTCTATGATTTATAGTACTAGAATGAAAGAGGCATAAGAAACCCCATCTTGCCACTGATACTATATGTGAGGCTTTTCATAAGAAGTAATTCTAGAACTGCTGGAACAAATGATTTGCAAGATAAGCCAGCAGAGCAGACTTGCTCTCAAATCTAGAGTAGTCCCAGAAAACAGGATCTCATTTTATGGAAGGATAAAATACTTTACTAAGTTAACATTGCAGACAAATAAAATTCTATTTTAGGAGTGCAATATGCAGTTTGAGCTAGCTCTGGCGGAGTAATCCTGCAACAGATTTCCCTTGAGTTTTCTTTCAAGACTGAGTGTTCAAAGAAGTAGTTTACTCCTTCCTAGATTAAATATTGTCTATCTAGTTTTTTAAAATCTGTCTGTCTATCTATCGTTCATTCGTTCATTCGTTCTGGACTTTATGTCTCTTCTTCATTAATTACCTTTGTGTTTCACAGAAGAAATTGTTTCAGGTCCTTAAATCAGTCTTCCCAATCTTGTGCCCTTCTTCAAATGTGTTGCACCACAGCTCCTTCCAGTCACTGTACTTGATGGCTGTGCTAGCCCTAAATGGTAATTGTCGTATAACACTTCTGAATAACATCTGACTAAAGAAGGCTGTCTCAAATTTATGCGCTGTATAGATAGAGAGATGGATCTAACATATCCTTCTACTGTTGGTAGCATTTCCTGAACAGAATCTTACCAAGAATATACCCCATAGAAAGAAGAGTGGATAGCGAAGCTTGGCAATTTCCCCTATTCCTTCCCACAACACCAGTGGCAGCCAGTGGCTTGCATGTCATTGGAACAGGGAATCCATTCTGACTTTCAGTTCGCCCTTCAAACACAGGTGGGCAATATCAGAAAGAGCAGAATTTAGAGCCGGTGCCCTTGCATAAAGCAAGTCCACACCAAAGCACCTCTTTTTTTCTTTTTCTTTTTTTTTAAAAAGCCTAAATAATATATTTTTATGGGTGATTTTTTTTTTTAACCAAACTCCTCCACCCAAGTGGATCAAAATGCAGTGGTGTTTTACTTCAGCATCCTTTCAGCACCCCCATATCTTGAAAAAACACAGAAGGCAAAAAAAAAAAGGTCTAAAACATTGGCTAAATAAAAATAGGAAGAGATTAACAATAAAAGGAAGTGAAATTGGATTTTTTTTTAAGAAAGGGGAGGCTTCGGGGGGATCAGGAGCTGAGCTTTGGGGTCCTATGAACCTCATGTGACCCACATGAATCACTTTGCCACCACCACTACCATCCCATTTTAAAGGAACTATTCAATAGTCTGAATGTAGTTAGGAGGTTGAATCCAGCACCCTGGATAGCTTGTTTAAACTAAATTTCAGAGTATTTTTGTGTCCTACTGAAGCATGGCATCTCTTCTACCACTGTCTGGTAGCAGAGAGATGCAGCGCAAAGGGGAAGTCTCCCCTATTATATCATAGAAAGTGCTCAGAGGCCTTCCATGGAGTTATAAAGGGCTTTTCTACCTGTAGGAAGCAAATACTGGATCCAGTCTAGGCTTTTTAGGTTAGTAGTGTGGCTTTATAATTTTTAAATCTTTTTTTTCCTTTTTGTAGCTGCTTTTCAAGAACTTAGAACATTTCCGCATGACACTCTTATAGCGTGATGATTCCACTTTCAACCTCCTATAGAATCCTGGGGTTTGCAGTTCTGGGTCTTCCTAAGCTTCTTACAGCAGATAGTGTTGCTGTTGTTGCTTTGTTCCAAGTCCTTTCTGACTTATGCAATCCTAAGGTGAATCTATTGTTACCCTGTTTCCTGGGAGTCCCAGGAGGGACTCCAAAATGTGCTCAACTATAGGTGGGGAAAATTAGCTCTGAGCACTGCTTAGCGTTACGAGAGGCAGGGTAACTTAGCAGGACCCAGTGTCTATGGGGTCAGGACAAGTCAATGAGCAGACCTGTTTGAAGATGAATGAGATTTTATTAAATACAGACAAACAGTGTATGCAACACACCCACACAAGTAGCTAAGGAAAATAAAGTTTGGAGTGGTATAGCGGGATTTTGAGAGGGATTGTTGAATTGGGTGATACAACACCTGTCCTGAAGCTTGAGTTCATTGGTCTAGAGTCTCAGTATGTGGGACTGAGGGGACAGCTCACCAAACAAAGCGGCAGCAAGGCTGAATGGAAGTCCGGAGTGATCCGAGGAAGGTCTCGGAATCAGGGGTTTTTACAGGGAGAAGTGTGACTGCAGGCTATGCCTTACTCGGGGACAACAATGAGTTTTGGGTGCGTGACAATGTCTCTGAAAGGTCACAATTTAGCATGACTGAGTTAAGTCCAAATTGACAAAGAGGTAAACTGTTTGCAAATGCTCAGTGCTTGGCATTTAAGCTTCTAGCTTGCCAAGTTACCTGCTCAGGGCAGGGAGTCCTTTGTAAACAGCATGCATACATAATGAGGGTGTTTGTCGAGAGGTCTCCTAAAATGGTGATCTGGCTATTTCTGGCCTGCCTGTATTGTCTTGGGATATTGCAGCGTTTGATGGCCTAGCCTAGTTCTGTGCTTGTCCGGGGGCCTCTCAAACACATGGAGAGGGGTGGTATGGTAAGGCTGAATTATGATATCAAAGTGATATCTAGTGCTATCGCCAGGCAGGCCTAAACTGCAGTAACACTATGGTGGGGGGTTTTTTTATTGTCTTCCTGTAACGCATGTTGTAGTGATTTAAGTAATAGATTATGACCCTGGACACCACAGTTCAATTCTCTGCTCAGCCATGGAAACCCACTGGGTAACTATCAGCATATCACACACTCTCAGCTCCAGAGTTTGCCTTAGGGTCACCTTAAGTTGGAAACAACTTGAAAGCACACAACAACAACAACAACAAGGATGCCAGAGTGAGACTTCCTGAAAGCCACCTGTTACTGTAGTTTCTAGTCTGAACTTGTGGTATATTAAATATCATTTGATATCAAGAATTTGGCCTTCACTACCCATTCCTCTCCGTGTGCTTGCGAGGCCCCCACCCAAGCACACACACAGGCACGGCCGAAAATAGCTGAACTATTCAAAACAAATCCAGGCAGGCCAGTATTTACCGGACTGCAGCTTCAGGAGACCTCCAGGCAAGTACCCTCTTAAGATCACATTATGTATGCACACAGTTTACAAAAGATTCCCTGCCCCGAGCAGGCAGCTTGACAAGCCGAATATCCAACTGTCAAGCACTCCGCATTTGCATACTGGCTACGCTATTGACAACACTGTCATAATTCAATTATGCCAAGTACTGACCTTTCAGAGGCTTTGTCTCCAGTCCGAAACACATTGTTTTTCCTGGGAATGGACTAGCCTACAGGCACATTTTCCCCTATAAGACCCCCTGATTTTGAGCGTCTCTTCGGATCACTTTGACTTCCATCCTGCCTTGCTGTCGCTCCGTTCGATGAGCCTTCTCCTCAGCTTCCACGTGCTGAGAATCTCCGCTTCAACTGACTTTTCTTCAGATAAACCGGGCGTCAGGATCAGGTGTAGTATTTCCCCTGAAAAATCTCTATCAAAACCCTCTATCCAACTCCTACCTTTCTTTCATTAGGTCTGTGTGAGTGTTTGCATACATACATTTGACTGTGTTTCAAAATAAAGGAAAACAATTATAATTTACTTCTGTTTGATTATTGACTCGGCCTGACCCCGTAAACATTGGGTTCAAGATCTCGCTAGGTTGCCCTTCCTCCTGCATTGCTTAGCTTGTGCTCTTGCTAATTCCCATTCCCCATTATTTTGAGCACATTAAGATGTCCCTCACGGGACGCCCAGAAATCAGGGTAACACACCCAGTGGGTTTCAATGGCTGAGCAGGGATTCAGACCCTATTCTCCCAGAGTGCTCCTTCAACACTCGAAGCACAAGACCATGCTTGTTGTAGAGCAGATAAAGAATATAATTAAAAACAAAATTAAGGAAATCATACTAAATCTAAATAACTGTGAACAATGTGACTTAGGATCGAGTATAATTTCAATATTCACCATTGATAACTTCTGCAAAGGGGCTACAACAGACTCTAAAGGGGAAGTCCGTTTGTATGGATGTCATTGTACAAAGATAGTCTTTCTGTACATTTGCTTCCCATCATGAAAGTTGCTTTTTTCTGTCAGGCTTGCATTATTTTGCCCAGCTTAAAAACCATAGTATTTTGTAACTAGTGTAGTGTCCCTTACTTTCCTTAGAGCACAAGTACTACAACCTTATTGTGATCATTGCATGGATTCTACAAATGTCAGAAGCACCTGTTTCATATATTCTCTGTTTATTAATAGCAGGCAACACACATTCTCTTTTCAATGCCAGTTCTCTTTTGTGCATCTTTTCACAAGTTTTATTTTATTTTTTAACCTAAAAACCAATCGGACATATTTCTGAATGGCCAGAAACATTCAGGCAGCTATGGAGATGAATATGGAGGAGGAAGAAGTGGTAGCCCCTAGATTCTGACAACTTCAGTCTGCGATCCAGGGATGTGCAGATGCCAAGGCTTGGGGGATTGTACTGATCCATTATTGTACACCCCCCAAAAAGCTCCAAACATCTTCACCCTGAATTTTTAAAAATGTTTATTTTAATTTTCTTTAAAAAAAATTTACCTAATTATTTACTTTTTTCCTGGCATTTTTTAAAAATGTAAACTTTCAGTTTTATAAAGAGTCTTTTCCAGCCCTTTGAGGGCTGACTACTCAGGAGGTAAGGGCCTTTCATGTGCTGTGTTGTTTATGAATGTTGTTCTTTTTAATAGCAATGCATCAAAGTGCTTTTAATTTTACTGATATTTTAGCTATATTTTTAACTTTTGTATAATGTAAATTTTTTAACTGCATCTGTTTTATCTTTTGTAGGTCTGCTTGAGTCCCAGACTTGGAAAATGGTAGATTACAAATAAATATAAGTCTAAAAGAACCACTTACTTCCAAATGGCAAAATTACATCCATGCCTCTAAGGAATTACACTTTGCACTGCGGGTGCAAGAGATCTTGGTGGTGACAAAATCATCTTGGGGGACATATATAGCCCAGAAGCTATATTTTTGCCCACCTCTACTATACTCTCTTATCAATGAATATATTAATTCCCGTTGAACGCAATGGGCTTTGCTTTTGATTAGGAATGCATAGAATGTATAGAATTGCAGTGCTTGTGTATAATTTGGGACAAGGGTCTGTGTTGCTGTCCTCTGTTATAATGGAACTTATATACCTTGTTATTTTTTAGGAAGGGGAAAAACAACATTGTTTATCTGCAACTAGACTGCACTTTTTCTCATCCACAAATAGATAATTTAAAGGCAGAAGAATTATAGAATGAACAATAACCTCATTATTTAAGTAATTACAGAAGTAAAAGTGAAGAACTTAACCCTTTCATTCCCCCCTTTATGCCAAATTCTACGCAATTTGACATACTTAAGCTTGCTTTTGGACCATAACAGCAAAATGAGCTGCCTTCCCCTCCATAGCTTGGGAGAGAGAGGCATGTACACATTTCATAGCACAAGAAATACATATAATTACTAAAAACCCTACTACAATTAAAAGTACAATACCTAGAAACAAGGTTTTTAACCAGCTAAGATCTGGAAGCCAAGAAGTTAACCAATCCCAGGGGTTACTAACGCCACTGTCATTATTTTTTATCAACCCTTGCAACTGCTGTATCTCATCCTCTATAGTCTTGTTCAAATCATGAAACACAACCTTGCATCCTCCTTTGACTATGGTACAAAACCCCCCTTTTCTGGCTAACAAGTAATCCAAGGCCATTCGATGTTGTAACAATAGCTGATTTAGCTCTTCAATTTCTTGTTGGAGGGCTTGTACCAATTTCCCAGTCGCATTTATAGTTTTCTCCAATCTGCAAGTCAATCCTATTATGCTCCTACGATTTTCTTGAGCCATAATTCCTGGGTAGGATCCCAAAGTGAGGACCCCTGTGATCAGTCCTCCTCCTACTCTACTACCCTCACTCTCAGACAACTGGGGCCTCACGATGACCAGATCCTCACATTGACTTCCCAGTGGTCCCACTAAATGCCGTTTCTTCCTACCAACTCGTTTGATCTGTCTTGGTAGGAAAACTTGGACAGGTATAGTCATATATCCTATTCCTATACACTGGTAAGTCCCTGGGTGGTAGTTGGTGGCCCACCCATTAAAGTAGAACCATAAATGCGGGTCTCTAGCCATCAATCCAGAGCATATACTACCTGACCCTGTATAATTAGGAGTGAACATGGGATATTCTGGGTATAAATCTCCAAAATTAGTTTCATTTAAGTCCCCCTTGGGTTGATAGGAGTTATTATATGTGCCATACAAATAGAATCTATCACTACATGCTGAATAATTTCCCAGTTTACCATAAAATGAGGAATATTTTATATATCCTTTCCACTTAGAATTCCAAGATCCACTATGGTGACAGCAAAAACACATTCCGGGGGAATAAGTATAAAACTTCAACCGCCTAAATCGAGTCTTGTTTATATTACTATCAACTTTGGCAAACATATTGGGATTCCCTCTCAATGCTGACTGTAGGGCTCCTACAACCACTCCCGGTTCACTAATAAGGGAGGGCATAAAACCGAAATCTGCTACAGTCTGTGGATGTTCATAGATCAGGGTGACATTGGGTCCGTGTTGTTGGAACATGTGTGCAGCATGTCGTTTGAACCAGTTAGCCTCGACTACTCCACCCATCACACTCCACATCCCGATCAACATTACCCACTTCATTTTCGGAGCCACTCAGGGACCCAAATCTACTTACTCCACACAAATTCCTTCTGTACATATACAAAAATACTAAAATACCAAGAAATATACACACTACTATTATTATTAGATCACTAATACTAATATTCATTGTTTCTCTCCCATATCCACTGTAGGGGATCTGGCCGTGCGTAGAGTAGTCAGCCTCCGGAGTGACTACAGCAGGGCTCAGTCCCAATCTTCCTCCTCTGCAGTTGCTAGGTCTGACCGTACGTAGAGCTACCAGCGTCCAGCGGGTGGCAGCAGTAGGGTCTAGCCTAGAGTCTTCATTCACCTGTTGCGGATCTGACTGTGCGTAGAGTGGTCAATTCCCTGGTATGACCACGGCAGAGTCTAGTCCGAATCTTCTCTCCCCCCCTTTTCTTCTGGACAATTTCAGTTTCAAAGGGTTTTCTTGTGATGAAATTACAGCCCAATCAGTAAACGCCCTTTTTATCCTGGTGTAGTGTATCCAAGGTTTCAGCCCTGCTACTTTTACTGCAGTGGGGGTGACTAACAGCACGTGATACGGCCCCCTCCAGCCTGGTGATAGAGGCTCCCCTTTCCAATCTTTAACCCACACCTCATCCCCAGGCTGGAAGGAATGGGCCTTTGTGAGGAAAGGAACTCGTCTAACCTCTAAAGCATGGGCGTTTACCTTCTCTAGAGCTTTCCCTAATGCCTGCACTTCTTCTTGGAGGGTTAAGTTCCCCAGCTCTCGAATGTCCCCTCTCAATCCCTTCAGGATGGCCAGGGGTCTTCCATACAGCAGCTCAAATGGAGTCAGCCCAGTCGTCCGATGAGGGGTGCATCTTATTCTCAAAAGAGCTATTGGGAGTACATCCAACCATTTGAGCTTAGTTTCTTGACACAATTTTGCAAGCTGAGTCTTCAATGTTCTGTTCATCCTTTCCACCTTCCCAGAACTTTGGGGCCTATACGCACAATGTAATTTCCAAGTAATTCCTAAGACTTCTGCCAAACTCTTAACTACTCCGTGCACGAAGGCCGGGCCATTATCAGATCCGATGTGAAGGGGTAACCCGTATCTAGGTACGATGTCTCGGAGTAGAGCTCGTACTACTTCCTTCGCCTTCTCGGTTCTAGTAGGATATGCTTCAACCCACCCAGTGTGAGTGCACACCATTACCAACATATATCGGTATTGTCCCATCCGTGGCATCTCGGTGAAGTCCACCACTAGGGATTCGAAGGGAGTAGATCCTTGATGTTGGGTTCCCTCTTCCAATCTGGGTCCTTGACGCGGGTTGTTCCGAGCGCAGAGTTGACACCGTGATGACGCCAGCATGGTGTACTGTCTCATTCCATCTATAAACACATCCTTTGCTAACAACTGGGCCAACGCTGTCTTTCCCAGATGTGTGGCTTCATGTGCCTTCTGAACGATTGGCCATCCCATAGATTGGGGTATGTACCGTCTTCCATCTGGTAGGACCCACCAACCATCTTTGTCACTTATAGCTTTCAGGTCCTTTTCAGCCCTCTCATTCTCCTGCTGGGTGTATCTAGGGGTCTGGTTATTCAAGGAGACTTGGGAAAGTGGTACTACCAATTCTCTGGGCAGGTTCTCCTTCCCACTCACTAGTTCACTCTCAGCAGCCTCCTTTGCAGCAGCATCTGCCTTCCGGTTTCCCCGGACCACTGGATCTTGCCCTCTCTGATGTCCTTTACAGTGCATCACAGCAACTTTACTAGGGGCCCACACCGCTTCTAATAGGTGCTCTATTTCTTTTCCATATTTGATCTCTTGTCCTGAAGAATTGATCAATCCTTTTTCTTTGTACAGTGCTCCATGTGCGTGCAGGGTAGTGAAGGCATACTTTGAATCTGTGTATATGTTTACAGTAAGTCCTTCGGCCAGCTCTAAAGCCCTGATCAAAGCGATAAGTTCCGCCTTCTGGGCCGAGGTACCAACAGGTAGCGCTTTGGCTTCTATTATTTTATCTGCCGTGACCACTGCATAGCCGGCCTTTCGCTTCCCCTCTCGCACAAAGCTACTTCCATCTGTATAGTAAGTGACATCAGGATGGGGCCATGGGGTATCCCGCAAGTCTGGTCTACTTGAGTATACTTCATCCATGGTTTGAAGGCAGTCGTGGTGTATATTTCCAGATTCTGCTGGGAGCAGTGTTGCAGGGTTCAGGGTGGTGCACAACTCCAACTTCACTCTAGGGTTTTCATACAACATTCCCTGATACTTGGACATTCGGCTATTCGTGAACCAATAGCTACCTTTGTACTCCATGAGGGCCAGTACAGAATGTGGAACCTTTACCATCAAATTCTGGCCCAAGGTTAACTTATCTGCTTCTTTTACCAACAAGGCTGTTGCTGCTATAGCCCTGAGACACCCAGGCCATCCTCTAGCGACTGGATCTAATTGCTTAGAGAGATATGCCACTGGGCGATGCCAGGATCCCAACATCTGTGTCAGTACTCCCACGGCTATTCCATTCTTCTCATCAACAAATAAGGTGAACTTCTTTGTTACATCTGGCAGACCTAGCGCCGGAGCTTCCATCAGCGCCTTCTTTATCTGTTCCCAGGCGTTCTTTTGTTCTTTTCCCCACACAAATTCAGACTTCTCCGGACCTTTGGTAGCTTCATATAATGGTTTGCTCATTACTGCGAAGTTAGGAATCCAGATTCTGCAAAACCCAGCTGCACCCAAGAATTCTCGCACCATCTTCCGATTCCGGGGCTCAGGCAGAGCACACACAGCCTCCTTCCTTTCTCGGCCTAGCGCTCGTTTCCCTTGAGTCACTTGGAATCCTAGATATCGCACCTCTGTCTGGCACAACTGGGCCTTCTTCTTAGATACTTTGTAGCCTGCTTCCCACAGAAGCTGGAGCAACTCCATTGTGGCCTCCTTACACTCCTCCTCACTGGTGGCGGCCAACAGTAGATCATCCACATATTGCAGCAAAACTCGTCTCTCGGGTTCAGATTGGAATTTTCTCAAGTCTTGACTCAATGATGTCCCAAAAATCGTTGGCGAGTTCTTCCACCCCTGAGGCAAGCGGCACCACGTGAACTGGGTCTTCTGGCCTGTAATGCTGTCTTCCACCTGGAAGGCAAATATGTCCTGGCTTTGGGGGGCCACTCGGATACAGAAGAAGGCATCCTTGAGATCCAAAACAGTGAAGTGAGTAGCTGCAGATGGAACTAGTCCCATCAGGACATATGGGTTTGGTACCACTGGGTGTAGGGTTACTGTAGCTTTGTTTACCATCCTTAAATCTTGTACTGGACGATATTCCTTCGTCCCAGGTTTCAATACTGGGAGTAATGGAGTATTCCAGGGAGAGCGGCATTCCCGAATTATATTGTACTTCTTCAGCCGTTCTAAATGCTTCTGGATCCCTTCCAGGGCTTCTCTGGGTAGATCATATTGCCTTACACGAGTGGGTATAGCATTTGGCTTTAATTCTACCACTATGGGGGCCACGAACCGGGCTAACCCAGGTGGGTTGTCTTCAGCCCACACGCCTGGGGGTCCAAATATAGCGGGTTGCTCTTGACAAACCATGATCTGGTACCTTCGCCACTCCTCCTCCATTGGATAAGTCACTGAGATATTCTTTGGTCCTCTAAAATTTATTTCCATCGTCCCATCTTCTTCAATAGAAATTTGAGCTCTCAATTTAGCCAACAAATCTCGACCCAATAAGGGCACAGGGCAACTTGGCAAATACAAAAACTGGTGAGTGACTTGATGTCTTCCTAGATCCACAATCCTTTTTTCTAAGAGAGGGTGTTTTTCCAATTTCCCCGTGGCCCCCACAATTCTTATGGCTTTCTCAGTTTTTGGGGCTATTGCAGAATTTAATACTGAACGGGTGGCTCCCGTATCTACCATCATGGGGATGGCTCGGTCCCCTATTTGTGCTGTGACCATAGGCTCCCCGGGGCCGAGAGCAAGGGGGCCCGGTCTGTCCTAATCGTAAAGTTCCATTTCAGCTAGTCCAATGAAGTCCTCGAACCCTTCGTCCATCCCCTGCTCATATCTTCCATCCACTACTCTTCCTCTTCCTCTTCCTCGATTTGCTCCCCTTCCTCTTCCTCGATCCATTCCTCTTCCTCTGTTCGCCATCCCTCTCTGTCTGGGACATTCATTCTTCCAATGCCCAACCTGTCGGCAGAGGGCACACTCATTGCGTCTCAATGGAGGTCCACTTCCTCTTCCAATTTTCCGCCCCCCTTCCTTTGTTGCCAAAGCTGCAGCCAATAATTCCGCTTTCTTATGCATCCGCCTGTCCTTCTCCCGTTTCTCCTCTTGGTCTCTATTCACATATACTCTCTGGGCAATTTCCAACAATTGGCTCAAATTCATACCTGCAAATCCCTCTTGTTTCTGGAGTTTCTTCCTTATATCTGGATAACTTTGGGTCACGAAGGCCAAATTCACCATCTGTTGGTTGCCTGGGTCTTCTGGGTTCACAGGAGTATACTGCCTATAAGCATCAAGCAATCTTTCCAAATATGTTCCTGGGGGTTCAGTGGGTCCCTGAAGTATCTCTGATACTTTGGACATATTAACAGGCCTCTTCATTCCTTCTCTCATAGCTTCCACTAGTAGAGCTTGATAATCAGTGAGCATAGCCAACTGTGCTGGGAGGTTCGGGTCCCATCCTGGGTCCGCCAAGGGGACCCTACCTCTCATCCACTGCTCAGGGTTCGCCTCTCCAGGAGGTGCCCTGTCTCTAGCTATCCGTTCTGCATGCTGAATTATTCTCCTCCGCTCTTCAGTAGTGAACAAAGTCAGGAGCAACTGCTGACAATCTTGCCAATTGGGGACATGTGAGGCCATAATACTGGAACAAAGTTCAATTACTTCTTGTGGCTTATCTGTGTAAGTAGCATAATGGGTCTTCCAATTAAGGAGGTCAGACGTGGTGAAGGGAGTATATTGGTAACTCGGGACTCGCCGATAACCACCCTCTTGGGTGGGATCTGGCACCAATTGACTGATTTGTCGCAATGGTGCAATCACATCTCCACTTTCCTCATCCGAATCATCTACTTCTTCTACTTCCTTCTGGGGTTTTGTCTGTTTACTCTTGACCTGCTTACTCTTGGATTTTTCTTTTGGTCCAGTCTGTTCGGGTTTGGGTCTGAGTGTCATCTTATTCTGGACAGCCAAACTGGAACCTGGCAACTCCTCTGTCATTTCCTCTTCATGGGTAACTGGGGCCAAATCCGCCAGTCCCCCAGCCACTCCCTCTTGTTGTGAGGCTGCCTGAGGTACTGGTGGCAGTGGAGCAGGCGGTGGTACTTCCAAAGCCAATGGTGGCGGGGCTGGCTGCATCACCACATACGGTGGAGGGGGGGCAGTGGGCTCTTCTGGAGCTGAATCAGGCAAAATCTGGGCTTTTCCAAGCTTTCGTCTGGCCCTGTCCTGCCTCAGCACCATAGCCTTACAAATTTGTTCCTGACACTTCTGCAACCAAGAGGGGTTCTCTGTAACCACTGTGTCCCATGAATCTATGTATGGATACTGATCAGGATGGCCAGGCTCACCCACCACTACTGAATACACTGCCTTGATTCGAGCGGGTTCTAAGCTCCCTTCCGGAGGCCACCCCACCTTGAAAGAAGGCCACTCCACTTCACATAAATTCCGCAAACGCCCTGGCGTCATCGGGGGGTCCCCATAGTCCCCACTGAATCCTTTCTTGAAATTCTTTAACATACAACCTAAAGGGGTTTGCCGGCTTTGCCCCCCACCCATTTCCTCCCAACGTGGACAAGACACAGTAGGAGAAAGGGATTTGGCGCGTGAGTAAGGGGTCTCACGCGCCAATACGAAGGGGGACAGACACCACTCTCTCTGTGCCGACCCACGCACCTGGACTCTCAACGGTATGCAATGGGAACTGCGACACCTTGCGCCCCTCCTTTCACACCACATTCACGCCAACAAACTACCTCCCACCTCTTTTTCCACCTCCAAAAAGCCTCGCGGTTTCACCCACAACAGTGGGGTACTAAGGCAAGACGTAAGGGGTTGATCAGGCCCCTCTTCTCCCTGAAGTTGCAGGGAGGGCACTCACCAACAGTCGTGGGAGGGTTCTGCTTTCTGCTCCGTCTTCGGGTCCCTGGGCTGGATCACCACCGCCAGAGCCGCCGCCTCACTCCGAGTCAATCCTTCTGACAAAAGTAAGTCAGGGGCGCCCTGGGTCGCGTCGGAAAGAGGCGACAGCCCCGACGCCCTGGCGTCCGCCTAAGTGGGCAAAACGCCCCTCAATATCCCGGACGAGCCCCCAAATTGAAGTAGCTCGCCAAGAATTGAGACCACCAGATTAGAAAGCAAAAATAAAAGTTTATTTTTCTGCAGGGATCTCAGTGGAATGATTTCCAAAGCCTGAGAGCCCCGATCCAGGTATTAGCTCTCTTTTTATACCCTCTTGTAAACAGGTTACAGGAAATGATTACATATGACCATATATGAAGTGTTTACAGGTCAGGCAGACCTGGGTTACATCTTTCAAAAATGATGTATTTTGGTACCAAGGGAGTATTTCTCCAACATCAAAACTCCCTAGGTTCCCGGCACTGCTAAGCACATACCTAAGCCTCTTGATAAGATAAAGGGCGCATCTGCTCACCTTATTTTTCTATATTTTTCTACCTTAGCATTAGCTTCTTCAACTTAACCCTTTCAAAAGGATGTTAAATCTGTACTGAGACAACCATAAATAGAATGGCCTAAATTCTTGTAGTCCTGGCTAGAACAGACACATCAGATTTATCTATGTGTTCATTCTTCGTTCAACAATTGCTGAATGAGTCTACTGTAGTTGGGACTAACCAACAGGATACCAGCCAATGTGTGTTTGTTTTTCAAAGTTAGAAAAGAAAGTTGCAGTCCTCTGTACGCTTACTTGGGACATTTTGAGTGAGCATTTGGGGCTCATTGCCAGTCTCTGAATCTCCAGAGCAAATACTTTAGTGAACCTGCGATGACTTATTTATTATATTTTATTCAGTTTTATTCCCCTCTTGTCTCCCAGTGCAGAAACCACAGCAGCTTACAACATGAAACATAATGTGGATAAAAATCAATCATAAGACTAAGAAAATTAAAACGAAAAAGCAAACAAATACATGATTATATTTAAAAGGTCACTGTATTAAAACAGGTTTAAAGCATTTTAAAACATAACAGATAAGGGAAAAGTATAGTATCTTCTTAAAAAAAACCTTTCCACAGTAACTAGTAAATGATCCAAGGCCCATCTAAATAAAAAGCTCTTTGCTAGTCCATATAAAGTGAGCAGAGACGGGGAAAGCATAGCCTTCCATAGGAAGGAGTTCCACAGCCTGGGAGCTCCCACCAATAAGGCCCTTTCTTGTAAGCTCCTCAAACATGCCTGTGATGTGATGGGACTGAGAGAAGGCCCTTCTAAGGATCTCAAAGCTGAGGCAGCCTTATGTTGGGAGAGATGGGCTTTCAGATAGTCTGGACTATTTGTAGGGGGCTTTTATGTGCTACTGTGAACCAGCTTTTATGTACTACTGTGAACAAAGTTGGTTATGCACAAACAAGGTCCAGGTACATAGAAGGGAGAACATTGTGATTTTTTTTAACATGGAGGATGAATGTAACGCTGAATCCATCCATAATTGAGCAATGATAGAAAGAGGCTCTGACAACCAAACCATTATCTTACCTCTGCTCAGTTATGAATGACTTTGACATAATATTATATTCATTGTTCTTAAAAGTAAAGTTCCAGACTTCGTCACATTTAACATCCACTGATTTTAGCTGTACTACTGGATTAAAGTTTTGACTGCACATCCTTGAAACAAGGCTTTGGCTTTCAATACCCAATCAGTGAAAAACCTGGATGCAATTAGGTGACAAAAGCCAATCTGTGCTGAACTGCTCAGAGCAAACACAGGATGACTGAAAACCACGACTATTGCAGGCTTCTAAAGTTACACAGATAAATCATAAATAAATGGCATTCCTTTCCTCTCATTTCTCTGGTTTTCACACTCATGCTCCAAAGCAAGATTTGTACTGATTTGTTAGCTGCTGGTGAAAAGTATGCTCTAGAATTAAAACTCAGCTTATACATGGAGGACATCTTATAGCCATGTATTTGTTCTTTTTTTTAAAGACAGCTTCTATTTCAGGTGCCTTTTGTTTCTTTGTCAGTATTCTCTCCATCTGTGGCATGTCAACACCCTGCAGATTCTCAAGCAATTGACTATATAACAGTGGTAGGGCTGTTTGTTAGCACCCTTGGTGTCATACGAAAATTCAAAAGCAAACATTGTGTTTTCGAGGCATGACACCAGTAGCACAAAGTGAACATCCTGTTAAAACAGCAAGAGCTGATGAAAAAAGTGACATTCCCACAGAGACGAGCCTGCAGGATTCCATTAGAAGCAAAGCAGTTTTTAGAAATGTTAGGATGATAGCTTAAATCCCTAAAGCCTTTGACAGAAGAAGACTTGGAGATCATGGCTGGGATCCTGTGGTCCATCACACTAATGTCTCTACACCAGAGTATGAGGTGGTGGCAGGTGGAAATAGGACATAGGCACAGGGGTAAGTAAGGCAATGGAGAGACAACAGGTTTTATCTGCCTTCCATCACTACTGGTATGTGAGCATGAAAATAAAAGTGCAGCCACAGAATCTAACAGGATTCTGGCCCATGCGTTCAATTCAGAAGCTGTCCCACTCAATAAGGCTCCCAAATTCGTAAATGCCTGGTTCAGTATATGAAATTGTCCTGCACATAACAATCAGTTGTGTTAAGAGTAGAGCATTATTTCCTCCATAAGTTCTTTTTGGACTTGTCATTTTAACTACAGTTCTGCATCTGCATGATCAGCAGACTAGAAGCAGTGCAAGGTGCTTTGTAAAAACATTCACAGAAGTTATTTAATAAGACCTTTATTTACTCTCAGGTAGAATGTTATTTTTGTTAATTTCTGTGACCTATGTGACTATACCACCCAAGAAAACATGATTTTACTTTGGAAAATATATTTTCAATTAGTGTCTCTCAATTATCTTGATTTTTCTGGCCAAACATTGCTGTGCTTGTTGTCTTCTTTTCAGATTTCTCAAGATCATGTGAAGGTTTTTCATGTGTGGTTGTCTACTGTGGTTAGTACTGTTGGATGGGTGTGAGGATGGTGAAAGCAGTCTGCAGTTTTCTGGGTCCAATATAATGATTCCTATGGACACAACAATATAAGTAGACATGCACTGATAGTATAAATCACAACAGAAGTTTAAAGAAAGAGCCAAACCTATTCCACATATTTGCTGAAAAACGTCACAAATACTGAGCCCATTCCAATGTCAGTTCAGAGGAGTTCACCATTGGTCAATTGCATTACATGGAGTGCATGTGGAACTTCCCAAAGATGCTCTTTTCCCATGAGGCTGCTCATCTGGTCCAAGACTTATATAGTTCCATTTAAGTGGAGCCAAAGAAGGCTAGATATTATATGGGTTTTCTAAATATGTTGATGGACATTCACATAGCTAAAAGGGAGATGGAGATGGTGTATACATTTTGTGTCACTTTATTCTAGCACTGTCATGTTTCTTAACTATAGAATTCCATATCTGAAGAATCTTTCTGTGAGAGAGATGTTCACAGACTTAACGCAGATAGTGAAAAACATGGATAATACCAAAAGCTATATTTTTCCCCCCTAGGCTGGGCAAGGCAGGCAGGGAGGGAGGCAGTTTCATGAAGCCAGGCTTCCCATGCCTTGTTCTGTCAGGGAAGGAATGTCCTGCTCCTTCCTCAGCTTAGAGAAGTCTGGAAGGGGAGCCATGCCAGACTTCCTGTGGCTCTCTTATCTGAGGAAGAAGTGTCCACCTCCTTCTTTAGCCAAGAGAAGAAGTGAAGCGCAATTATACCTCTCTGTGTGCTTCTCTCAACCCTGCTATGCAGAGCACAGAACCTAGTCATCAGTGTCAGCCATGACCCTGGAACAGGTTGCAGGTAAATGAAACTGTGGGTAGCAATTATGTTGTTACGGGGACCTACTTATTTTTTCCCCCTAGCAGTCAAATAGTACAGTCAATGCCCCCTCCCACCAATTTCCTTTTTCTTTTCCAGAAACAAAACAGCAGAATGGCAAAAATGGCAGAAACAAAATAAATTGTGCAGAGTAAGACGGTGAATGCAAATTTGCTTAAATGAATAATTTTTACAGGTTACATAATTCAGGTACTTTTTTTTTAATACCTAGCATATTGACAGGCCTGGACAAATGCCACAGAATTAAGAGGCATAAAGTGAAATCAAACCATTATATATTGGACTATGCCTTTTTCCATTATATATATGAAGGAGAAATCTAAGATAAAGAACTACTGGAGAGACAGTATTCAAGAAAAAAATTAAACTGTAATGATTTAACATAATGACCTCAGCAACAGTTGGCTACAACCCACACACTCTTAAAATCTCATGTATGTTACTATTTCTGACACAAATAGAGCTTTTTAACTCACACCAGGTCTTGCATCAGAGAATACTAATGGTTATAAATGACTTTAAAGCATAATAAAGCTACTAATGGGATAGATGATAGTCATTTTCTATACCGATAATTCAAATGTAAGCCAATATAATTTTGGGGGAAAAATCACTGAGCATCTCCTCTGTGAATAACAAATAAGCGCATGAGTTTCCATCCAGCTCCTAATTTATGTTACTGCTACTGTAGAGAAATGTGAAAGGGAGGAGAAGCTGATATCTAATACATTCCCATTTTGCAGTGGAGCTGTACAACACATCCATCAGAAAGCTGAATAAAAACATTAAAAGCACAACACAAGCTGCAGCTGCACACGCTTGCAAGATAATTACACATGCAAGAACTGGGAGCTCTTGCAGGGAGAGGAAACTGCAGTAGTCTCAGTTCCAAAAGTGCTCAGGTATTTCAAGTAATTTCCTTACAACTGGAAAATAGGTAACTTAACATTTTTTTCAGATCTCATTTCAAAATGTAGGTCCTTTTGTTACCCTCCTCCTCAAAAAGTAAACAAGGCAAACAGCTTCACTACAAGATCAGCTATGAGATTGATGACTCTTTTTACAGAAACTGGTGTCCTTTTATGAATTGTTTCAGTGATGGTAGTGATGCTTATCATCTTCCAACTAGACAGAATAATCTTTGGAAAGACATTTTACTTGGAAAAATTTTGGGGTTCTTTTGCCTTAATGAATCTAGAGTGTTATGTCAAAAGAATATGCTGATATGTGAAGAGAGTAGATAATACTGTTTCACTCCATATCTATAATATTTGTTTTACACAGATCCAGCTATGTAAATGTTATATGTCACTAGACATAGCTTTACAAAGAATCTTCACATATGTTCACATTGTTCGCACATTGTGCGTTATGGATGTATTGCCCATGGTTTAGACACCTTGGGTCAGGAATTCATTTTGTTCTGGAAAACACAGCTAAGAAGCTGCCAAGGATATGGCAAAAGTTCAAGAAGGCTGCAGAGGTGAAGAAGGCACAGAGTGTCCAGATCACTATCTCAATTTAATTAAAGAGAGCAATTCCCAGCTACTAAAAGAAACCAAACAAACACTTATATAAAGGCCATATCATCATCTGGCTAACTAACCTACAAAGGTACCATTGAAATGCCAGTTCAAAACTTCATGCTTAAAAAAGCATCCAGCTCTGGAAGATCCTCATTTGTGTATTGGTTCAGTGAAGTCAACATTAACCCAAACTACTCCAAGCACCCTTCACATCTTCCTTTTGTCTTCAATATTGGGTCAAGCTACTCTGAATGTAAAATTAGTCTGGATGTAAAATTGAGAGTCAAGGATTCTTCCAGACCTTCTACTCAATAGTTAGAATCAAACATTCGTTCTCTTTGATTTGTCTTCTTCCAGTTTGGGCTCTGAGAAACACGACTCAGAGCGTGCTTTGTGTGATTCTCTATAACCGCTTTGGAATCCATGCAGAAAGAATAAATGGTCCCAAATCCACAGCAGGCAGTATCTTTATTAGGATGAAATATAAACCATGCACGCTTTTGTTTTCCTAATAATTCTTCATCAGACTAGAGGGTTAAAAAAAAGGAGAAGCATGGAGTGAACAGAGAAGTCCAGAAGAATTTTGCTTGGTGTTTTTAAGTCACTGAAGCCTGAAATCCCATGACAAAAATTAGGAGATGAGTCAGAGACTTATGCAATTATCACATGACGTCTATCAAAAACTGGGAAGGAACAGTATGGGGTCCCCTACCCTGAAATGAAAAACAGATCACTGAAGTACAAAAAACTACAGTCCTCGTATTAACAAAGCTGGAGATTAATTTTTGAGTGCAGGACTAGGTAACAGAGATTTTACCTAATTTTTGAATCTTGACTGCACAGTTCATCTCAGATGGTAGAAAATATTTCTTGTCAAGTAGCTGGTCCTGCCATGAATACCATGAATTGGCATTTTCCAAAGGAAGCCTAACAAATGAAAGAGTTTGTGTTGATCCAATGGAATAACACAAAATTGAAAATTCACACAAGGAATATATCTTAATTAGGACTAATTACAAATCCACAAAATGTGTGGTTGACAAAAGTGCTACTCAACTCTGATAATAAACTTGGGATTTAGTTAGTTGTTGTACTACTCTAGTTCAAAGCCCACATTATCTGGGACAGATTTCCCCTTACGCTTTCCTATTGAACTAATTTATTGCCCAGAGAGACCTTGTGCAACCAGAGGGAATGATTTACTAACTCTGGTAAAGTGCTCATACAGTCCCTGAATGTGGTTGTTTATGAAAACAAACAGTTTGATTTCTAAGACCAAGCAAGCAATCTGTAAAATCCCATTTGATTTCTCAGCTCTTAGTGTAAGAGATGCAGTCAAGAAATGGCCTTAAGGTTTTAGGAAACAACGATTTTTAAAAACATACTAAGTGAAGTGGGAGACTCTGAGGATAAGGCCCTTATAAATTTTTCTGTCCGAATCTGTTTTCAACAAAAAATTGTTATGTTCCATAGTCCTTGAAAATGTGACTTAGCCTCTATTTGACTTCCTCGTCAGATCTGTGAGAACAGATTGCAGAATCAACATTAGTTGCCCAGTTCTTTAGTTCTGTCAGAATAACACACTTCCCAAGAGTATATAAGGCATCACAAATTTAATCATCTGTCAAAGATCCTGTTCAGTACCAACAGAATGCAAAGGAGTTTTCCAGTCATGTTTCAGCACTGTTTCCAGCTCATTCCAGCCACCATTCCAGTAATCTGGGGAGTGAAGCTGTGCCTCCATGAGATCAAACTTTGTACAACCAGCTGGCCTGTTGCTCTGCAGGGAGAATGTGGAATGATTTGCCTAAGGAGTATTTGATATTTTTTTACCGGAGCATGTAAAAGGTAAAACCAGGATTATGCTAGTGTAATGTCCAACCAGCTCTGAAATTTTTTTTTCTGAATTTGGGAGTAAACCTGGGAAACGGGATGATTTATATGCTCACAGCATTGTTCTAAGTTTTGACAACCAACCAGAGAATGAAGGCCTTTGTAATATATTTCCTTTGAGTCAGGTAAACAGCCAAACCTGTTTTATTTCCTTTCCAGCCTTCTAAATCGATCTGCTTGGGCTCATGCAGCCCAGCATTTCACCAGAACTCAAGCTTGCCTAGTTATGTCGTGTGCTGACTCTGCTGATACCCTAGGACTTCATCTCTTCCACTTGGCACTTCACTGATCTTGTCTGATCTTTTCTATCTTGGTTAGGTCAGTTAGAATTGTTATATTGATTCATCTCCCAGGATCCAGAGGTACACTAACCACGATATTGTTTTCTATATTCTATATTGTCTTCTTCTGATGATAGGATCAAAATTCAAAAGGACCTGGACAGATTGGAGAGCTGGGCCAAGGCTAACAAAATGAATTTCAACAGAGAGAAATGTAAGGTCCTACACTTAGGCAGAAAAAATGGTATGCAGAAATATAGGATGGGGGATACGTGGCTGGCTAACAGTACGTGTGAAAGGGACCTAGGAGTCTTCATAGACCACAAGCTGAACATGAGTCAGCAGTGTGATGCGGCAGCCAAGAAGGCCAACGCAATTCTTGGTTGCATCAATAGGAGTATGGTGTCTAGATCGAGGGAGGTATTGGTACCACTTTATTCTGCTTTGGTTAGACCTCATCTTGAATAGTGTCCAGTTCTGGGCACCCCAATTCAAGAAGGATATGGATAAGCTGGAACAGGTCCAGAGAAGGGCAACCAGAATGGTGAGGGGCCTGGAAGCCATGCCCTATGAGGACAGACTTAGAGAGCTGGGTATGTTTAGTCTGCAGAAGAGAAGATTGAGAGGGGACATGATAGCCATGTTTAAATATTTGAAGGGATGTCATGTCGAGGAGGGAGTGGGCTTGTTTTCTCCTGCTCTTGAGACCAGGACAAGGAGCAATGGATGCAAGCTGCAGGAGGGGAGATTCCGCCTGAACCTCAGGAGGAATTTCCTGACGGTCAGGGCTGTCCGGCAGTGGAATGCGCTGCCACAGAGTGTGGTGGAGTCTCCTTCGTTGGAGGTTTTTAAGCGGAGGCTGGATGGCCACTTGTCGGGAGTGCTTTGAGGGTTTTCCTGCATGGCAGGGGGTTGGACTGGATGGCCCTTGTGGTCTCTTCCAACTCTACATTTCTATGATTCTATGATTCCATAGTGAATGTACATGTATATATTAGGGGTGTGTGAATCTTCACTAATTTTGCCCTTGTTAATTGTGGAGACATTAACAAACTGGAAGGTATCCAGAGAAAGGTGGCCAAAAGGATCAAAGTTGTGGAAATCAAGCCTTATGAGGAATGGGTTAGAGAGTTGGGTATACCATTTTCTATGCACAAAATGCTATTACCTATACTATTTTCTGGAGAGTTAGTGTGAAGTAGTGGTTTGAACAATGGACTATGACTCTGGACATCAGAGTTTATTTCTCTGCTCGGCCATGGAACCCCATGGGGTATGTCACACACACTCAACCCTAGAAAACGCCATGATAGGTTTGCTTTAGGGTCAACATAAAACAGAAACAACTTGAAGGCACACAAAGGCCATTTCCACACTACACTGTTATAGTGCTGTTATTCCACTTTCAACATCTTATGGAATTCTGCAATTTGCAGTTTAGGGAAAGGCATTTAGAATTCTCAGCCATAGAGCTCATTGGCCTCAGTAAACGACAAACCTCAGAATTCCACAGGATGTTGTAAGTAGAATAATAACACTATAACCGTGTAGAGCAGAAATGGCCTTCTTGTCAGGGGCCCTTTCTGCAACTCACCTTTTTGCAGAGCTGGGATACGGGGATCGTCCGAGCAGCTTCTGAGAAAGGCTCTCACATCCCGGTTCCTTCAGCTCCACAGCTGCTGCCTGCTCATGTGAGAGCCCCTCCTCTTCCTTCCGCAGTGCAGCCTGGGATTTTCCCAGGCTGCACTGGGGAAGGAAGCGCAAGCACCACAGCTCCAGAGCTCCGCATGCACGGCAAGTGTGCACAAGCCCCAGAGCAATGTGTGATCATGCATCATTTTTGGCTTGCAGCCAAAAATGAAATAGTGTGTGATCAGCGCCTGCCAGGCCCTGGAGCATCAAGCAATTGTGAGTGTGTCATGTGGACTGCTCCTTGCAGTCGTATGATGCTCCAGGGTCCCTTTCTCATGGCAAATGCTGTGCGAAAAGGGCCAGGGTTTTTCAACTCTTGAGAAACATTTTTTTAACCATCTTTAAAATATTTTTGAATATTCTTTCCATACCTAATGTATATTTGCATAATGAAATGTCTTTTTTTTTAAAAAAAAGTATGTGCTTTTGGACTTTAGGCATTACCATTCACTGTGCTGCCTACGCCTCTTAGGATCTGTGGTGAATTACATCTGGAAAGGCCATAGGTTCTTCAGTCCTGATGTAGACCATAAATGATGCAAAGAAGAGAGACATTGAAAATGAAAAGTAGTTGTGTGATCAGATTCCTATATGTCTTTGTTAGGGATGGAAAGAATATTCAAAATGTTTTGAATTCTGCACTGATAAGAATCTTCACAGTTCAGAATTTATTCTGCACAAAATTTGTATGTAGTTGTTTTGTGCAGAAAATTTTCTGAATGGAAAATAATATTTCAATGAAAAAGTGTTAATTCCTGCATAAAGAATGTTGTCTTCTGTACATTAAAAAAAAAAGCTGTAATTCGGGATTTGTTTTCTGAGTAAAATTTGCACATGATTGATTTGCTTATAAAATAACATTTTCTGCTCAGGAGTTAATATTTCTGCTTTGATGCATGCAGTGCTGTTTCCTGAACAGAAAATATTGTTTGTGCAAAATACTGTATGTGAATTTTGCTAAGAATAAGTCTTAAACTGTGCAGTTTTACAGAGCGTTCTCACAACAGGAAGAAAGCTGCTGAAATTATTCATTGCAACCTTCAAGAAGAAACTGAGTGAAAGTTACACCTCTAGTCTTTGTACTGTTATATAGAATGAACACATCTACAACAATCACCATGCTAATGACAGCCATAATAATAATAATAATAGTAGTAGTAGTAATAAACATTTATAAAACACATTTCAAGTGTCCAAAGAGATGCTATCAGGCATCCTATTGGCATACATTATTTATTTTACCTTAAAGCTTTGTTAACCCAGGGATAGGCAACTTGTAGCTCTTCAGATGTTACTGGATTGTAATGTCCAGTTTTAGCCATATCTGCAAGGTCAAATATTCTCCATCCCTTACAAAAGATAGAGCGGTATTTTAATTATCATATTTCAGCAGAAGAAACATTGAGAGAGTTGTGGTTATTGTTGTTTAGATTGATAGCCCAATTTCAGAGTAAAATTTCTCACAAAGTGAATTACAGCTTCATTAAAAATATAAAACATGTAAACCTTGAAAACTATGTTCAGTACAAGTCACCTTGGATCTCAAGTTTTGGAAGAAAGACAGGATATAAAATAAAATAAATACTGTTGTTGCTGCTGCTGCTGCTGCTGCTGTGTGCCTTCAAGTCATTTCTGACTCATGGCAACCCTAAGGTGAACCTATGACAGGATTTTCTTGGTCAGATTTGTTCAGAGGACATTAGTCACTGCCTTCCTCTGAGGCTGAGCAGCTGTATCTTGCTTGAGGCCACCCAGTTGGTTTCCATGGCTGAGCAAGGATCTGAACCCTGGTTCCCAGAGTTCTACTCTAACACCCACAGTCTAACACCCACACTGTTCCTGCTGTGCTGAGTTATTTAGTTAACACCATTTACAAAAGAAAAGGAAGCTTTCTAAAAGCTACATAATATTTTCTAGTAAGAGAAACAACAAAACCACACCAAAAATACAATGTATACCATTAGCAACTTTCTAACATCCAGATTTCCAAAACCACATATAAAAACCCTGAAAGTTTTTTGGTAATTTGGGTATTGCATCCTGGTCATACAAACTGAAATGTGCAATTTTTGGGGGGGGGGGTCTAAAACTGAGCAGATTAACTTTCCTTTAGTCCTGTGATGAAATTGGTTTGGAAGTCAACCACTTAGAATGCAAGTGAAATTTGGTGGCAGTTTGCTAGGCAAAAGGAATAATACATTAAGAGTGAAACCCAGCATAGTGGTGTGCAGACAGTCCATTTGTAAAGAGAGCATTCAGTGAGATCTTAGCCAGAGATAGTGTCCGGGTTGTGTTTACACAGCTGAGGAAAAGACACAGAGAACAGGTGTCTAAGGCTGAGAGTTATTGCATAGACTGTCAAAAGTCTGAACTGATTAATGTAACAACACCCTATATGAACCTTAACAAGATGCTTTATTTCTGATATTACTATAATAAAAGATACAGTTTGTTTTATAACTACTGAATTATTATCTAAAATCACTGACAATGAAGAACATGCTACCAAAAATAAACTATTTGGTTCTGAAGGAACACTTAAGGCTCTAGCCCTTTTACAGAAAGATGGTGTTCAAACAATGAAGTAAGTGCTAAGTGATAGATAAGTGAAGTGTCAAGGATCCTTATTAGGTCGGAACTGCAAACCAATCTAAAAAGAAATAAGGGCCTGTCACAAGCCCTATAATAACATTTGCAATAAAACAGCATATGTGCCAATGTTTCAATATCCACAGTACCAAGGGAACTGCAAGGTCTAGAGGCAACAGGCAATTCTCTATATCTTGTTTCCAACAACCAGCACTGAACCACATTAAATCTAACTAGTGCAGAAGCTATACAACGGCCTAAGAAGATTAAATTCTGAATAAAGATAGAACCTTGCACCGTATTGGGGAATGTTAAATGATTGGTTGTTGAGTTCAGTACAACACCAAATTATCCTGCCTCCCTGACTCCTGGATGCATTGTCTTGTTAGTAGTTTGGGTTTTGAATTCTCAATTAAAGTGGTGGAGGGAATAATTGAAATACATAGCATGGTTTATATCTGAGTGATACATACCATTCCTCCAGTGGGATTCAGAAGAATCCATCAAGGTTAAATAATCAAAGTGCCTCAAGGTCCACTTGATCTTAAGCACACCAGTGAATCATCTGCTGCCACACTGTGCTTGCGGTTTATAATCCTGATTCTTAATTCTACTCCTACTAAACATCTTGGAAATGCCAGTTCCTTCCTTAGAACTTCTCCAATGAATCCAAGTGGCCTGTATATCACATTGGGTCTCCATATGGAATTTGTAGTAAGCACCTTGACTTGGTAAACCTAGACAACAGCTGGGACATGTTTTTCTCTTTTAGTATAATCAAAATGGAAAACTGCACTCAACACAATGCTTAGCTCTAGCTAGTGAATATCCCCTGTGAGTGGAATAAATAACATACTACATAAAATATAGCAAATAAAATAGCAGCAGTAGATTAAAAACTTAGTTAAAAGCACAGTATACCAAAAAGTAATCAAATGCTGACTGGAACAAATATGTCCTTAAAACCATACTAATAAAAACAAAATAATAAATAAATGAACAATGAAATTGTTTTATCTGAGGAAAGGAATGAATGTTTAAAAATCTAGTGTGGTTAGTAGGGCTATAATCCTTCACTAATTTAATTGTCCAAGAAAACATGAGTTTATTGTTGTGTGCCTTCAAGTTGTTTCTGATTTACCCTAAGGGAAACTGACTTACTCTAAGGAGAACCCAGGATTCTGTTGGTAAGATTCGTTCACAAGCGGTTTGCCATTGCCTTCCTCTCAGGCTGAGAAAGCTGTATTTGCCCAATGTGACCCAGTGGGTTTCTGTGGCTGAAAAGAGAGTCAAACACTGGTCTCCAGAGTCTTGCTCCAGCACCAAAATCACTACACTAAACCACGGACAATCACAAGAACAATTCTTCTTCCATATTTGCTGGTTTGACCTTCATGAATTTGGTTATTCACAAGCTTGCCTTACTCCTGCTCTTATTCTCCTCTCATTCCCTTGCATTCCTTCTCCCAGGCTTATGAAGCTTGTGTTTAAAATGGACATTTTTTTCCCTTTTGGGTGACCAGCCCCCCACTGCTGAAGGCATGTTCTCTCTGCCACATGGCTGAACATTCTGCTATGTAATGGCTGCTGATTGGTCAGGTGCTCTCTTTGCTCCTACCTTTCCCCTCTGGGAGGAATCTCCTTTCTCAAGATGGTGACCAGGAGTAGCTAGAATGCCAGAACTCAGTGCTCCATTCTTCTCCACCTGAGGGGAAAGTACCAGTAAGCTATTTACCTTGTCTTTTTTTTTTTTTTTGCCCCAGGAGTGCCAGGGCCAGAGACAAGGGAACAGGAGGGGGGAGCTTTGGGAGACAAATGGGAGGGGGATTGTGGGGGGAATTTTTGCATTTTTTCCACTTTCATGAGAGTTCTGTGCCCCAAACCCTCATGAATGTGGAGTCACCACTGTACTTTTAATTATTTTCCTCTCCAAGAAATTTTTAAAAACTACAGTTTTTGATAACTCTTGACAGTTCACTATTTGTTCTGTACAAAATTCACACATGTTCTTTTTGCATAGAAAGCAGCATTCCTACACAAAAATTTACTGTTTTCTGCATACACCCATTAAGTGTGAATTTTGCTCAATTTAACTACTAAGAAAAAGTTTGTAAATTCAGTATGCTTTTTGTCAAGATTTCTCAACACTTGAGAGAGACACCTTTTTAAACCTTTTTTTAAAACTAAATTTGAATATTCTCTCTATCCCAAGCAGTTAGGAAGGGACAATAATTCTTATTACCAGGCTGGTCTATAATACTGTTTACTAAGATAGTACTAGAAATTAGTAATTAAGGGCTGTAGTCCTCTCATTTAAGAGTGAACTCCACTCTGAGTTTAGAATTAATTCTGGTATGTATAGGATGGTTCTGTAAATGGTTATTTTCAGAAATGTGGTTCCTCTTCAAACCATTTCAGACAGAAAGTATACGCAAGTACACTTTTTGGGGGGGGGTGAAATTACTTTGCACAGACATATGGTTTTTTTCATAGAGACAAGCACTGCAGAATTTTTATGGGGAATATAGTGTTATATTAAGCACCATGTGGATTCACAGCTTTAGTTCTGCTTCCAGCTGATTGCAAAGGAAAATACCTCAACAGTGACAGAGATTCCTAGTGTGGAAGGCACAAAGGTCAGTTGGATGTGAGCAGATGAAGGGTTCCACAATTATATGAAAAATATATCCTCAATATTTATAAGTTTGGCACAAAGACAACTTTTCTAAGAGAAGAGACATCCTGCTGTAAATCCTTTAAAGGTTGCTTTATTTGTTTCAGCAAACAACACCAAATGTCCAAAGGTACTCTATCCAACAAAATGAGAACATCTTGCTTGAATGACCTTGTTGATTACCCACACGTTCGATATACAGCATGCTAACGTAAGCCACCACAATCGCTTTTCATCTTTGGAGCGCTCAGTGTTTCTTCCTTGTTTAGAATAAATATTGCTAAACATTCTGTGCACCATTCACATACTTCTCAGCCTACTGCCACAACATATGCTACAAATAACACCAACAGTCATTACAATGTAAAACACGAGCTGCTTATTATCCCTCCACTCCAGTCCTTAGTTAACCACTTTCTTGAAAAGTGCAAGTTCTCCTTAAAAATCTTAAACATAGCCAAGGAAACAAATAAAAGTCACATGTATATACATAGCCGAGAACCGCAAGCCAAATTTGCATCAATATAAACAAAGGAGGGTAAATCATACCTTTGTACAGTTAATGCTGGGAAAGAGTTTTGAGGGCTGCAATTCTATACACAGTTTCCTGTGAATATGTCCTATTGAGCTGATTAAATTAGAATAGGATTACATTACATGTGTGTCTGTTGAATGCGCTGTTCTCTAAAGAAATCCTTTATCTCATTAATTGCTCATATTAATGTGGGATGTGGCTGCACCTTTCAAATTTTCTACCACCTGCAGGTTGTATCCCGTTTTTTTGTTTCTGTTTCTTCTGTGTTTTCAAATACAAACATGACTAGAAGTTCAATACTGCTTCTGTTGTTGTTTTTTTAAAAAAAAAAGCTTTATGGATTGGGGAAAAGATATGAAGAGACAAATGAATGAGAAGAGATAAGAATTATATTTCAATTATATTACTTATTGATAAATATAAAAATATTAGGATATAGTATAAAGGTTAAGATGAATATTATATAATGAGATATTATCAGTAGAGTCCTGATGTATGTAAATAAGGGAAACAGATCATAATGTACATAGCTAATGTGTTATACTAAGGACAAACTAGTTAAGAAGCCAGAGAGGAAGAAGAATGAATGAATCAAAGTGAAGAAGTAAGAAAGTGGGTAGGTAAGTCCTAAGAAATGTTAAATTATGTTATATATGATATTTAATATGGGTACTATAATATTGTAATATAATAATGACTATATTTATTATATTTAAGCTTCGAATTTAGAGATCTACCTATATATATGAAATTGTTTAGCATAGTTATGTATGTATGTATTGACTTTCAAGAATTTTATGTTCCATGTTTTTAATAAAAAAGAAAAAAGAAAAAAATCTATTTCAGGCACAGTGGAGAATGGCATTTAAATGTAGACTCACATATCCTGGAAACTTCTGGAGGCCCAAATCAAGAATGCAGAAGGTATCTGTGTCCATAGACTGCACAATTCCCACCGCCGGATTAATCCTTACTACAACGCCAGTGACCACAGGTTGTCCCATCCCATCTATCCTAAATATGGCCATTCTAAATGATAACATATATAAAGATGTGACTGACTACACCAAAATCTGCATCATGTTATCTTAGAGCACCAAAGCCAATGCATTGCACTATACTATGTGTTTTTTAAAAAGAACATTTTAAAAAATATAGATCATAAGTTGGAATGATCATCCATCGGTGGATATGGGAACATTGCCCATATCGAAAATCCGATGTTGTTGTCCTGCAGCTAGCAATGGGAAGACTATTTGAATATGAGAAAAGGGCTTTCTGCCTGAAAGCCCCAGCAAAGAGAATCTTCCTCAAGTCCCTTACTCTATTTTTTTCCCCCTCCAGTCGTTGAATAGACCAGTATTTGAATGTCGCAAGTGAATAAGTGTGAGAGAGCCGGGAAAGGATCTTGGAAGGCTGGAATCTCCAGATCCCCTTCAGTGTCTTCTCCACCACTACCTCAATATTGTATGGCACAGATAGGGAGGAAGAGTTACAGCTCCCAGATCCTCAGATGTCTTTTCCTCCATTTTCCTGATGTTGCATGGGCTAGTTGAAGTAGGGTCCCCCCATTGTTATTTGTTGTCACATATATTATCTATCTTCTGTGCATTTATGAAGTATCAATGGCATTTATGTTTATTTAATGTAGAAATGTCTGTTTCAGAATATGGTGGTTTCAGTCTCTCAGAGTTAATTCAAGCAAGTATTTTAAAACTTGATAGAAAAGCTATGTGTGACATCTGGATTGGTTTGTGGTATAACACTGCAACATCATATTTAGACTAATGTCTTATACACATTTAGCTGGGCAGAGCCAGTGTTGTGTATTGGTTTGTGTACTGGACTAGAAACCAAATCTCTGTTCAGTCATAGAAACCCATGGGTGAACCCGATCCAGTCACACTCTCTCAGTCTTAGAGAAAGGCAATGGTAGATTTCCTCTGAATAAATCTTGTCAAGAAAAATCCTATGATAGAGTTTTCAAAAGATGGAGTCAACCTGAAGGCACCTAACAACAACAAAGCTTCACTGAATGGGACTTCTTTCTGAGTAGACATGCAGAAACCAGGACTGTTAGCAAATGGCTTACAGTGCTATTCCAGAAGATGACTTTAGCAACCAACAGTGAATGCAAACAACCAGCTCAGGATGGGCTAATCATTTTCTATCCCTTTCTGGTGCTTATGTGGCCAAGCCAATTGATTTTATTTTTAAAATAATTTTATACCTCTCTCCATAGATGGAATATGAGGGCAATATCTGGTGACAGGGATCTGACCTAGCTGTAGCTGGACAACGGCTGTAGCTGTGTCAAAGAAAGCTTCATATATTTCAGGGTCAAATTCTGAAAGCATGGTACATTTTGTAAATATAATATAACATTATAATTTAAAAAATGAATGATTGACTAAGTTATTGAATATGTATTAATAAATGTAGTGTAACTATAAGGACATAGAAAAATGTGCTGATACTGTTAGGTGACCTCAAGACTGTCTGCACCAACTTCAGGGTCTAATGCTTAGGGCTTCTACACCCCCATTGGGTATGTGAGCAAGTGAACTTGGAACCCTGAACACGCAAAACGCATGTTTTACTACCTACTATCCTTTCCATAATCCAGGGTTGAGCAATGTGTGCTCTTTCAAATATTGTTGGAGTGCAGTCTCCATCATCCCTAGTAGCCAACTACAAAGAATTCTGGGAGTCTCAGAGCGATAACAACTGGAAATCCAGAGGTTAACTAGCCTCCAAACCATGTGTGCATAAAATGTGGCATGCTTCTGTGGCCCTCAACAACTAAAGAATCCCCAGACTGATCTTTTGGGGAGTCAAAGCCTCTGAGTGGAACAATTTACTTTTAAATAGGCTGCAATGCTCTCTTGTACTGGCTAACATCAAAAATACCCATTTTCTAAGAACTAGAAGCAGATTTCAACTGACTTGGGATTTTTGTTTTATTTTTCAACAGTCCATATGGCCCCTGAAGGGTCCCAGGGCTGCAGTTGTGCACCTCTCTCCTCAAACAAATGAAGTAAGCAAAATGTTAACTTCCTCTTACTCAAGTGTGTTGAAGTTCTTGATGGGCAACAGTGCGGTCTTCCTGGTATGAAACATTTCAGCTTCTGTATTCTGTACATAAAGTTTCTAGTAGTGTCAGAGACTTGAATTGTGGGTAATCTTAAAACAGATTTCATAATTTGCATTATAGAACCTGCATTTCATTTGCACAGAACATGGATACAAAATGGATAGTGGCTGGGATTTTTTTATCCCTTTCTGCTGCATTTCTTAATTAGCCTATTCAAGACAGGAAGGTTTTCCCCTCCTCTCTTTTTCCTGATTCACTTTTTTTTCCCCTTTTCTTTGAACTGCCACCAAATTCAGCTAATATTCTGGCAAGCCATGGTCTACTTGGAAAGCTATATGTTATTTCCGCCCCTTCCCATCACCTCACAAATAAGAGATTTTGTAAAGCCTAGAGGGAGTTAATGTTCATGTCACTAATAATTCACTGTATGGGACACTAAGCAAAGGGTACAATTAAAGGTTAAATGAGATCTGAAGGAAAATGGGAGAATACAAGAACACAGTCAACTGAAGGACTTATTATGACAGATTCAACTGCAGTTTTGAAAGCAAGTAAAGCGTAAATGAATGCAAATTGCACATCAAAGTATGATTAAAATCCCATCTTTTAAAATAAAAATTCTAAAAAAATTAGCTGATAACAACCTGACACATGCCCATATGTTGCCTAAAAGCACACTTTAACTTCTACCTGTCTTCCCATATTTCAACTACTATTTGAACAGTGTAAGCAAGTATGAGGGATTAAATCTTTCCTACTACCTCTGTATTAAAAATACTTAAAACAAAGATTCTCATCCAGAAACATGTTTTGCAGATATCAAAGTAAATGCAATAAGTAATATGCACAAAGTAGAATTAATTATTATATTATCACACCTTTTTTTAGAAATCTTGAAAGAATGGCCCTTTTCGCATGGCATTTGCCATGAGAAGGGCCCCTCGAGCATCACGTGAATGTGAGGAGCAGTTCACACAATGTACTCACAATTGCGCAATGCTCCAGGGGCTGGCAGGCGCCGACCGCACACTTTTTCATTTTCGGCTATGAGCCAAAAATGGTGCGCAATTGCGCATTGCTCCAGGGCCCCATGTGCACTTGCCATGCATGTGGAGCTCCAGAGCTGTGGTGCTTGCACTTCCTGCCCCAGCACAGCCTGGGAAAATCCCAGGCTGCACTGCGGAAGGAGGAGGAGGGGCTCTCGCACAAGCAGGCGGCAGCTGCAGAGCTGAAGGAACCGGGATGCGAGAGCCTCTTGCTAGATGCTGCTTGCACAATCTCCGCATCCCAGCTCCATGAAAAGGTGCGTTGCGGAAAGGACCAGTAAGTATTATTTTAGTTTAAGTAGGCAAAAGAACAGAGCTGAGATAACTAACAGCTAGTTGCTGAGGATACACTCCTTTTTCCTATAATGAATTTCTTATATTGTAAATAAACAAAGGACTTCATTTTGCCCTCAGTGGGATTGCAACTTTAAAAAATTATTTTGATAGTTACAGTACAGGGGTGTGTGGACTCAGTAAACTTTGGAGGTGGAATGTTGGATGATTCACGTGTTGACTTGTGCTGAGCCTTATTTTACTGCTTTTCATTTTGCTTTGCCTTCCTCACATCTATCTTTTCCTTGTCTCAAAATCATATTTTCTACTGCAGAAAAAATGGCTTGTAACAGGAAAATATTTTCTAAAAGAATTAAAAGTAACCATTTTGTTATTTTTGAGAAACAAGAGAGTCTTACTTTATAATACTTTTAACTATATCTATAACATTACTTCTCAAAATTTCTGAGCTCTAAAAAAGAAGAATGTAAGTCTTAAGCTGTCTTTTCTAACATGGTATCCTTCCAAAATATTGGAGTTTCAAGATATAAGACATGTAAAAAGCAACACATTGGAGAAGGCTGCCACAAATGAAAGAGGGTTGAAAGAAATGAATAGTAATTCTTTGCTGGTTGTCTATAACTTTGAATCTCTTCAAACTGAACTGTTGTCAGTATTATGTAAATATTTTGTTCAACTGTATCTGTTTTGGTTTGCTGGAAAATTAGCAATGTATTTGTAAAACTGTTGTTATCAGATAGAAATCCACGTGTAATCTCATTATATGGAAGCTTATGCTAAATGTAGTTGCATGCTGTAACTAAGGCCCTTTCCGCAACGCACCTTTTCACGGAGCTGGGGTGTGAGGATCGTGCAAGCAGCCTCCAGCAGGAGGCTCTCGCATCCCGGTTCCTTCAGCTCCACAGCTGCCGCCTGCTCGCGCAAGAGCCCTGCCTCTTCCTTCCTCAGTGCAGCCTGGGACTTTCCCAGGCTGTGCTGGGGCAGGAAGCACGAGCACTGTGGCTCCGGAGCTCCGCAAGCATGGCAAGTGCACGTGGGGCCCTGGAGCAATGTGCGATTGCACACCATTTTCGGCTCAAAGCTGAAAATGAAAAAGTGTGCGAGCGGTGCCTGCCAGACCCTGGAGCGTTGTGCGATTGTGAGTGTGTTGTGTGGACCGTTCCTCACATTCGTGAAACGCTTGAGGGGCCCTTTCACATGGCAAATGCCATGTGAAAAGGGCCTAAGAAAGGCAATATCTAAAGGTAGGGGGTGGGGAAAGCAGCAACAATCACGAGCTTGTTCTCTCAGGAACAAAAATTCTCTTTATCTGATGCATCCTATGTTTTAATATGCTAGCAATCTATTCCACAAGGCTTCTAGGTATTAATGCAGACATTTACCTTAGCACAGCCCACTCATGACACTGATTACAAGCACTATCAGGACAGGGGAGAAAAAGGGGAATATGAGTCTATGGCCATTTCTGCACTAGACTTTTATAGTGCTATTGTTCCACTTTCAACATCCTATGGAATCCTGGGGTTTGCAGTTTAGGAAAGGGCCTTTAGAATTCTCAGTCAGAGAGCTCTTCAGCCTAAATAAACTACAAACCCAGAAATCAACAGGATGTTGAAAGTAGAATAATAGCACTATAACAAGTCTAGTGCAGAATGCCCTGTGTTTCCTCTCCATTCAAACCAATGCAAAAACAAAAAGTTAGAAACAAAGAACTAGCAATCCTCCATTCTTATTCATCTACAACTCAACAGCAACTTAGGAGTTTTATTGCTAAGAACTGTTCGGAGGGCATCTGCCACTGCCACCTTTTTAGACTTAGGCCCTTTTCGCACAGCATTTTCCATGTGAAAGAGGGTCTGGAGCGTTGCACAATTGCGAGGAGCGATTTTTTAAAATTGCACGATTGCAAGGAGCAATTTTTTCAAGAAATGTGTATTCTGAAACTATAGGAAACAGAGGTCTGCACATGCATACAGCCATCATGTTGCCACTGAAGGCTAGAAGAAGAAGAAGAGAAGAAGAAGAAGAAGAAGAAGAAGAAGAAGAAGAAGAAGAAGAAGAAGAGCCCTATAACAGTGTAATGAAGAAATGGCCTAAGTAATGTCCCAGCCAGCATGGTGGACTATGACCCTGGAGACCAGGGTTTGATTCCCCACTCACTCATGGAAATCTACTGGGTGATCTTGGGCACATAACATAGTCTCAGCCCCAGAAAACTCCATGATAGGTTCACCTTAGTGTTATCATAAGTCAGAAATGACTTGAAGGCATACAACAACAAAATATCCTCTGGCCCCACCCCACACAAACCTACTTCAGCCACATCAGCTGAAGGAGGTCTGTTCTGCTGGTGATTGGAGGTGAATGACATTTCCACTCCCTTTCCACCAGCTGCAACTATCAGAAGGAGGACCTCTATCACAATACCTTGTCACAGCTTCACTTGCTGGTAGGAGTAGGGTAGAAAATGTTACCAGGCCATATGCCCTCACTTTATGATATGGCATAATTGGCAAATGTCCTTTAACTGGCATGAAATATAAATTATACACTGACATGGCTGTAAAGCTATGCTGGCAAAGAGGACTGGCTGAACACATACATGCAATGAGGAAGTAGGTCAGATAGGACCTTAGGGCACGACCAGGTCATAGTCTGGGAAGGACTGGCAATAATGGACTTTCAAATGTTCCTCAACAACTCAGTCTTTAGAAACAATAGCACTGGAAACTGCCTTCAATTGTCTTCAACCCATTCCTTCTTCCACCAAATTTTCCCTTTGTTTCTATGCCTGCCTAGCCATTAAGGAGCGATCACAATTCCCATCAGTCCTTTGTCACATAATGCTAAAGCCATGGGCTTGTTCTGGACCCCTTTGTCTTCTCTGCCAGAGAGCCATTAGCACTTTCCCCCTCAGGATGGAAACAGGATATTTAAATCCCAGCTCTGAGCCAGACAGCTCATAGTACTCTGGACAGCCATTACTCTGCTGCTCCTGTTCCCATTGTTGTACTACCCTTGGATCGATAGCGTGATCCACATCGCTTTCTCTTCCCTGCAGGACAGGTAAATATAACCCACTTCACCTAACTTCTCACTATCCAGTTTTGTTTTTTGTTTTGTTGTTTTTTACACAGATGTAAAAGATCCTGTTAGGATACCCCCTCTCACAGGCCTCCTCTTTGAGCTAATATTCCCCACCGTTTCACTGGCATCACAAGGGTGGACCTTTGAGTCATCCACATTTTGGGGTAACAAAACTTCATCCCCAGCTGCCAACAGCATCTGCAGTATGTGGTATTGTTGGACTGCAATCACCAGCAGAAGAGACCTCCTTCACCTGATATGCCTGACCCCTAGCAAAGTGGGTGTGTGGGGGGTGGGGCAAGGGAACATTACTTGGTTACATATGTGTAACCAAGTAGGTGGTGTAGAATGTAGTCCAACATTTCTAAGCTCTACAATTTGTATTTAAGATTACTTTAAAACAGTTGTTTAATGAAACAACTTGATATTAAACAAAGCAAATAACATGCGAATGTATGGATTCAGTATGCACTTTTATTTACAAACAGAAGTCTATATTTTAACTAATAAGCTAAATACACAGTGATTCACAAACAGAATTCTACATTTCAATCAATAAACAAAATACACAGTGATTCACAAACAGAATTGGATATTTCTTTTTTTTTATATACTTTATTTTTACATATACAGATATATAATAAAACCATAACATACACATTATGCTATCAAACGTATATTACAAATATCATTTTTATATCTATTTACATTCCCATGGAAATGTCTTTTAAGTAATTTATACTACTTTACTATCATTATTATCCAGATATCTTCAAACATTTCCTGACTTCCATGTCTACTCGATCAGAATTAATTACTGACTAAAATATCTTCTTGAAGCTCCCTAAATACCTAAAACAAATATCCAAAAAGTTAAACTTAATAGTCTCAATTTATAACAACGTTTTGACTTCACCTTTCTATCTAGTCTTCTCTCCTTTATACATTTACCATATATACGACTTCATGCAGTACCCATTACTTCGTCTATTCTTTAACTAGCTTCAGTCTAAATGAATAACATTTTTATACTAATTCCTTCATGCCAATACCCTTTTTCCAACATGTATTGTTCTACTTGTTGCCACCCGTTTCCCATTGTACCAGTTATACCACTCACTTTTCCTTTTAAATATAATGAGAAAGTATCAAATTGTTTTAACTCAGCTACTTTCTGGGCCCAATTTGATATTTCAGGGACATTCTCTAATTTCCATATTCTAGCAAACACAGAGTCTCCCCGCCGTCACTAAATAAAGTATAATTCTCTTATATTTTGATTGAAAATTCTTATTAAACATAAATGTCATGTTTAACAGATACAATTCGGGCATCATAGGAAAAGTGATATTAAAAATTTCCTTTATCGCCTCGTGTATTTTAACCCAGTACTTTTTAGTCTTGGAACACGTCCACCAGGCATGGAAAAACGTACCAGTGTTCTCTTTACACTTCCAGCATTTGCTATTTCCAGTATTGTATATTTTACATATCCTTTCTGGTGTTAAATAGCACCGATACATCATCTTTATAAAATTTTCTTTTAAATCTTGAGAGCTAGTAAATTTCAATGTATCCTTCCACGCTAATTCCCAGTTTTCTAAAGAATATTTCATGCTGAAAATTTTTAGCCCATGTAATCATAACATCTTTTACTTTTTCATCTTCCATATTTCTGGCCAAAAAATATTTATAAAAAAAGCGAGATCTTCTGTCTGGTTTTCAAAAATATAATGGACTCTAAATCATTATAAGATTTTTGAGCAGAAATTCCTGTTTCTTGCAAGTCTTTTAAAAATCTCTCTTTTAATTGCAAATATGGAAACCAGTTTAATTTGTACCCCGCTTCTTCCAACTCCTCCCGTGACCGTAAATGACTCGCTCCAAACCTGTCAATCCGTACAAGATCCTTATATCTAAGCCACTCTTGTTCTTTATCTGTCCAATCCGCGTAAAATGCTTCCTGGGGGAATATCCATAAGGGTATTTTTGTGTATGTATACTTTATGTTTTTCCAAATTCTAATTAAAGATCTACGTACATAATGATTATTAAAATCCTTATCAATCTTCTCTTTCCCATACCACAAATACGCATGAAAACCAAATCGCATATTCGCCCCTTCAATTGTCAAATATTCTTGTATCCTTCAACTTAATCCAGTCACATATCCACATCATGGCGTTCGCATAATAATATAATCTTAAATCCGGTAAACCACAACCACCTTGTTGAGGTAATTCAGTCATCAATTTCCTTTTAATTCGTGGTTTCTTATTTGCCCATATAAATTTAGATATTTCCTTTTCCCAAACTTTAAAAGGTTTCTCATTTGTAATAATAGGAAGGTTTTGAAATAAAAAATTAAATTTAGGGAGGACATTCATTTTTATAGCTCCGATTCTTCCTAGTAATGACAAATTAAGGTTCTTCCATCTTTTTAAGTCCATCTCAATCTCCTTCCAAATTTTTTTGTAATTGTTGTCAAATAAATCCTTATTAGATTCAGTGAACCAAAACCCTAAATACTTCACTTTCTTCTCAATTTTGCAGCCAGATATCTTTGTGATTTCTTCTTTCTTCCTTTTGTCTCAAATTTTTAGTCATAATATAAGTTTTGTTTCTATTTATTTTGAATCCTGTGGCTTTTCCAAATTTATTTATTTTCTGCCATTAATTCTTTGATGCTTGCAATAGGTTCTTCCATGAAAAAAATCAAATCATCAGCAAAAGCCGCAATTTATATTCTTGATCTTTAATCTTTATCCCTTTAATGGCCAAATTAGATCTTATACTTGTGTTTAATATTTCCAGTGTTGCTATAAACAACAAAGGGGAAATTGGACATCCTTGTCTTACACCCTTTTCAATTTGTATTTCTTGTGTTAGCCTTCTCCATTTACAACTAATTTTGCTCTTTGTATTTTATAAATAGCCTCAATCCATTCAATGAAATTGTTACCACATCCCGCTCTTTTCAATACTTCCAACATAAATGACCAACTGACCTTATCAAATGCTTTTTCAGCATCCAAGAACATTATCGCCAATTTTCTTTCATTTTCTTTTCTCAAAATATTCTACTACATTAAGCAAAATTCTGGTATTATTCCTAAGTTGTCTATTAGGTAAAAAACCATTTTGATCTTTGTGAATTATTTGATTTAAAACTTTTCTAATCTTTCTGAAAGTATCATTGTAAATATTTTATAATCTGTTAAGCAAGGAAATTGGCCGATAATTTTCTGGTAAAGTCAAATCTCCCCTTCTTTTGGAATTAATACAATGTTTGCATCTTTCCAAGAATCTGGTATTCCATTCTGTTTTATTTCATTTAAAGTTTCCGTTAATGGTACCACGATATCCTCTTCAAAAATTTTATAAAAAGAAGCTGTAAAACCGTCTGGTCCTGGAGCTTTGAAGATTTTCAAACTCTTAATGGCATGAAACTTCCTCTTTAGTAATTATTGCATTCAAAAACTCCTTTTGTTCGTCAGATACTGACCATACTTTATGTTCATCTAAATACTTCCTTATTTCATCCTTCTCTTCCTCTAATGTCTTCTCTTTCTAAAGCTGAGCGTAATAGTTTTGAAAAATTTTCTTAATTTGTTCTTGATCCGTAATTTCCTTTTGTCTCCATTTTTAATTTAAAAATTCTTCTCCTCTCTCTTTCCTTGCGTAATCTATATGATAGCCATTTCCCTGGCTTATTTGAATGTTCAAATTGGTTTAGACGGCAGTATTTCATTTTTCTCTCTATCTCTGTCATATTTCTGGCAGCTATCTGATCTTGAATGGATCTTATTTCCAATTTCAATTTTTGATTTGAACTATTATCTTGAAAATCTTTCTCTTTTGCTTTTAACAAATCCAAAAGTATTATCAATTCTTGATTTGCTTTCTTTTTTTTATATGTTCCCATTTTTATCAAATGGCCTCTCATGACTGCCTTAAAAGCATCCCATACCGTCTTCATATCAATATTGTATTTTATATTTTCCTTAAAATAGTTTTGTACCTCTTTTTCATATCATTCACCAGTAATTTATCTTTCAAGAGATTTTCATTAAGTTTCCAATTATATTGTTTAGATGACCGCAATTTTAATGTAAGTAAAATTGATTATGATCTGATGTTATCCTTGGGAGTATTTCCATATCATGTAAATAAGTATGTAATGTTCTTGATACCAGAAAGAGATCAATTCTTGACATTGTATTATGACTATCTGAATAAAATGTATATCCTTTTTCTGCTCCATGTTTAAATGTCCATACATCCAACAATGACAATTGGTCAATCATCTGAAAAACAATTTGAGGAAGTCTACCTTGATTTTTCTTTTAATTTCTTACATTCTGATCTGTCCTCTTGTGAATTAAACACACCATTAAAGTCACCAAAATAATTATATTATCAAAAGACATGTCATTTACACAATCTACAATTCGCTTTTTGAGTTTAGAGTAAAATCTAGCTTTCTGATCAATTGGTGCATATACTCCTACTATCAATGCTTTAAGTTCCCTTATATAAACTTCCAACATCAAATAATGTCCATCTTGATCAGAGCAAATCTCTTTCGCCACATAGTCATTTTTAACATATATCACCAGACCTCGTTTTTTCTTACATGAGAGGAAACAAAACATTGTCCTAATTTCGGGTTTCTTAAATATTTAATATCTTTCTGAGCAATCCAAGTTTCTTGCAAAGAAATGATATCATAATTTTTTCTAAATAGTGAAAAATGTTTCTACGTTTGTATTGTGAATTTATACCTTTTGTATTCCAAGAAAATATTTTAACTTCATTCCGTGTCATCCTTACATTAATTTTAAATTTGCTATTTTCCACCTCTAAATTTATCATACTCTAATTCGCCCGCGTATTGTATCTCTTCCTCTAATTTGTTCCTTTTCCGCTCTAGTCCTTCTATGTCCTCTGTTGATTCCACTTCCCCTGTATCCGAGTCCTTCTCTCGAGCCTCTATGTCATCTTCTTGTTCATCCCTCTCTGGTACCATTTCACTGTCCCTTCCCCATTCTTGCTAATTTTGAATTCTCAATTTCTTTCTTCAACTTTTCATATACTTCTCTTGCTTTTTCTATTGTGTTGATTCTGTATCTTTTCTGTTTATACATGAATAAAAGCCCTTCCGTTCTGTTCCATGTATAATTTATTTTCTGCTTAATAAGTAACTGGGTAATAAATTTATAATCTTGACACTTTCTCAATACTTGTGCCGGAATATCTTTGTATACTCTTATCTCTTGGGAATCAATAAACAACTTTTCTTGATAACTTCTTTGTAATATAATCTCTTTCGTCCTCATATTCGTAAAAACAATCACAATATCTCGCGGAAGATTTCTTTTCTCTTGCTATCCGTGAATTTATTCTAAATATTCTTTCAATACTCGCATGTATCCTTTCTTCAGTCAATTGGGTATATTCAATCAAAGCATGAACTATTCTGTCATAAACATTCTCCGTTCTTGTTCTGTAACGCCTCTCAGCTTCAAACACCGTTCTCTATACCGTAATTCAAATTTATTCATTGTCATCTCGTCTTGGTCCTGTCTCTCCTTCAAACGTTGCGTCTGTGTCTCTATTTGTCTAGACTTTTCTTGTAAAATTGTTACCTCAGATTTCATTGCCGCCATTTCTTTCGTAATTACGTCCATCTTTTTACTTAACCCTTCTATTTCTTTCTTTATTTCTGCTTTATTTCAGCTCGGCTTTCTTTTATATCCTGCCTTATTTCTTTTCTCAATTCTTGCCTGGATTTCAGTTCAGTTCTTCTAAAATCAAGTTTGTATCCATGGAAGTAGTTGCAGATGTTAAATCCATAGATGACCTTCTTGTTTGTTGAAGTGTGGTAGAATGGTTGTTTGTCTTGTTTGGGGTTTCCTTATACCAGTTGCCATTGTTCACTTCTGTCAGCGAATCACTGACAGTGTTTCTAATTTCCCCCTTTCACTAATACAAATGTACTTCAATACCTAAAATATTCTTACAAAAAACCACAATATACAAACACAATATATAACACTAATTTGTTCTAAAAATAATTTATACTTCCCCTTTAAATATGCTTTCAATTAAGTTCAAACAATTCACCAATAGATGGAGCTGTTCAGCCACATATAGAAATCCCTTTAAGGAATTGTTATTTGTTATGGTTACACAGCTTAATCAGGAGATGTCTTATCAGTGGCTGTACGCTTCAAGGTTATTTGAATAAAGACAGCTCCTATCTCAAAACTATCACAGGTGCAACCACCCTATCTATTATACACAATATCTAACAATACATTATTCTAAGATACTTAAATTTCTATGTATTTTTTATGTATACTTGAACTTTTCATATATACTTATACACTTTATATAACTTATATCAATACTCTTAACAAATTGCCTTACAAAATTTTTATATGAATTTTATATTAATTTATACGTGTCTATATCGGTTCCCCGCTTCCAACTCTGTTCTCACTTCAACTTTTAGCTTCCTGCTTCAAACAAATCAGGCATCACACTCCAAATTCATTTCCAATCACCTTCATTTTATCAGTTCCAAGCACCGTCTTATCAGTTCAAAGGCACGTTGTTTATCCCCTGGAAAGTTTATAGTTCCACTTCAATTCATAAGATAATTCTGTTCCTTTTGCCAGTCCAGCCCTTTGTTATTTAAGCCAAAAAATCACTCTCGGCAAGTCTCCTGTTAATCTTAAAAACTTCAAGGGTCAAAACTTCGTCTATTTCTCCGGTCTTCCATAGTCCTGGTTCTTCATAAAATAAAATCTCGCAGCAAATTCTTGAAAATTCTTGAAAAATCCAGAATCCAAAGTACCAAAATACACTAATAGACCAAAATACATAAGCCCAGTTCTTATTCTGTATCTTTACTAAATATGAAGCCTTAATGAACCCCCTTGCACGTAAAAGGTACAACGACCGATCCAACTTCTTTCTGTCGATATACAAAAACCTTAGTCCCACTTTTCTGTATTTCTCCTTATGGCTCAGTCATTTCCTTGTTGGAGTTTACCTTGTTTTCCCGATAAAGTCAGACAGTCTCAGTTTCTTCAGCTTCTTCTTCAATAAATTAAAAAAAAAAAAAAATTCCGGGCGTCACTTCAGGAAAAAATCCTCCCTCCGAGCGGCTGTGGCAGTTCTTCGACCCGCTGTTTCGTCTGTAGTCTTCCAGCGCCAAAGCGCCATCGGCTTACAGGCTTACAGCACGGGTCCCCTCCGAACTCCCTCCGGACCCCTCTTCCCCGAGGGGTACTTGCCCAGTTCTAAAGCAACAGGCGTCAGCGACCCTCACGGGATCTTCTGGCCCCCGCAGATCTTCAATTTCCCTGGGATTTGCCGCTCGTGGTGACAGCCTAAGCGCAGCTATTTTCTTAGGCTGCCATTCGTTTCGCCGCCGGACCGGAAGTCCTGGATATTTCAATTGATCAGCAAAACATTTTGGCTTCCATTCTGTTCAGCTGCTTAAAATAAAAGCAAGCTTGCAGCTGAGGGGGCAGTTTAGAAGACTCCATCAGTAACATTTTAAAGAGGATGATATGTCATTGCCTAAGTTATGACTACATTATCTCAAAGTCTTGAGTCTATGGATCCAGAAATGTTTCCTTTTGTCTAAAATGCTTGAATGTGATGTCACCTTAGTTCCTAAACAAAAAAAAAATCAGAGAGGCTCTGATGTTCTGAGTTAAAATGTCTAGGCCACTGGTTGCCCAAGCTTCCTATAGAATTGCAAACCTGTGATTCCTGAAGTGTGTATATAGGTCGATGGCTGTTTCCCCACATATTGCAGATGGCATCCTGTACATCCATATTCAATCATACAGCTAGGATTACAGGACAATCAGGTTATGTTTTGTTCGATATAGTAAGTCTTGCTAGTCACAGTGCTTCTAAAAGTGACTTTGGAGACATACGGGTGATACAATACTTGGAATCACAAGATTGCAATCCAGGGTTGCTGTCTGACATTTTTAGGACAGCTTTTTTCAGGACCTCAATATACACACATATAATGTTATGAGTATACAAGCACTCTTCCTCTTAATTTAAATATAACCAGGACAGGATGTCACTAACTCAGACTGCCAGCATGGATTGCACCAGACTGAAGTAGAACAACTTCAGAATATTATGACAGTTTGATGAAGATTCATTATGGAAAATCAGATTGCATCTCTTCATCTTTAATTTCCAAAATAAGCTAAGGTTGCTAAGTGGTATACATAGTAGCATATTACTTATAAAACCCTACTGCTCACTGCTTAAAAAAAAAAACAGAAAGGAAAACTTATTCTTACCTTACATTATCTCAAAATAAACACATTCACTACTTTTCCATTAACTTAAAAGCAAGGACCAGTCACCCTTATGTATGTACCTTCTCACATACTGAGAATTTATTTGAGAGTAATTTTGCACAATTCTTTCAAAGTATTGAATTGTCTATGTGTAAACTATGGATTGTCTATGTGTAAATACTATAGGCAATGATTTGCAGTTTGTGCTTGGAGTATCAGCTTCCTTGAATGGAAACGTGCACTTTTATTTTGTGCATTCACAGTGGTTTATAAACATCAGATCTGAATAGTACATGGGCAGTTACAATTCTCATAATTCTTAAAACACTATTAGTTTTGTTGTTGTTGTTTCTGAAATATGGAGACCCTATGGTGAACCTATCACGGGGTTTTCATGGCAAGATTTGTTCGGGAGGGTTGCCATTGCCTTCCTCTGAGGCTGAAAGAATGTGACTTGCCCAAGGTCACCCAGTGGGTTTTCACGGCCAAGTGAGGATTTGAACCCTAGTCTTCAGGGGTCCTAATCCAGCACCCAAACTGCTAGACCATGCTGGCACTCTCGTTGTGTGTCTTTGAGTTGTTTCCAACTTATGGTGACCCTAAGGAGAATCTATCACAGGATTTTCTTTTCAAGATTTGTTCAGAATGGGGTTTGCCATTGCCTTCCTCTGAAGCTGAGAGAGTGTGACTTGGCTAAAGTCACCCAATGGATTTCCAAGATCAAGCAGGAATTTGAACTTAGTTTCCAGAGTTATAGTCTTGTTCTCAAACCATTACACCATGTTGGCTCATGCTGGCTCTCTACTATTAAAAAAACAAAAACAACCTATGCTTGTCATCCTTGTTTGTTGTCTATTATTTCCTAAGACAGAGACAATTATTTTGATTCACTAAATATAGATTCTAAGCATACTAAAAAGGCTTCTAACACAAACAGAGGCCTAGAATATACACAAGCGTTAGGCAATGTAGAGGAATCTTCAACACTCAGCAGCTTAGTACAGTAGGTATTGTTGTTCTCAACCTTTTTTTCTGTTGGAAAGATTGACTTTTCTTCATTGATTGCAAGATTTTATGTGTTTCTGAGTACATATTAAACCAGAGTTTACCATTAGCTTGAAAAGGTTCTTTTCTGGACAAGAATTCCTAATTTCCCCAAACTAACATGTTTCCACATGGACAGTCCAAGTGACCATGCTGGCTGGGACATTGCAGGAATTGTAGTCCCAAAAAGTAATTTTTCTCAGCTCTAAGTTTAGCATAACATGGAAATACTTGCCCAGTCCTCAGATTCATAGAGTCCCCCAGCAAAGCTACAGATGGAAGACTAGAAACACCCAGTTCCTATTTAACTAATGGTAATTCACCATTACATCAAAAACAAAGTAACTATATTTGTATAAATTATGTTTTTTAATAAGCCAAGATCATAAACCACAGTTTAATACTTATTTGTTTCTATAAAATGAAGTATGTATATAATAATAAGCAGGAAGAAGATTCCACGCTCCTTTTGCTGTTGTTGTTGCTATTGTTGCAACAATTCTAGTGGAGGAAAGGAGGAGTAACAGCCCCTGTTCGCACACCAGTCCTGTTGTGAAATGGTCTCAGGAGCGTCACGCGATTGCAAGGACCGTTCCACATGATGTCCTCGCAATTGCACAATGCTCCCGAGGCCCTGAGGGGACAATGGAACATTATATCATTTTTGGCTCCTTGCCAAAAATGATGCGCAATTGCGCATCCTTCCTGTGCTCCACACACACTTACCTTGCATGCAGAGGCTCCAGACGTGTGGCCATCGCGCTTCCTCCCCCAGCACAGCCTGGGAAAGTACCTGGCTGCACTGCGGAAAGAAGGGGCAGAGTGCTGAAGCTTCCTTCTGGCCAGCATGGAGCTGGTGTGGAGGGGACGCAGAGGGGACGCAAATGCCTCCTGGACAAGACTGTTTGCACAACCCCTGCGTGATGCCAGCAGCACCAGGTAAGGTGCGAAAAAGGCCACAGTAAGGCTAGAACTGTAATCCTATATGCTGGGGTAGGCAATTGCCCAGATCACATTTTTCCTAGAAAGCCATATATATGCATCTTCACACCCTACCCCATTTTTTAAAAATAAAAAAAAGTATTCATAACCCTCTCACATACACCATCTAGGGATGTCAGGCATGATTGCACTATGCCCCTGCCCCAGTCTGTTCTAGGCCTAGGAGAAGTGCTTCTTCAACAAGGAAGTATTGGCCCCTACAAACAAGTTTTTTTTTAAACAACCTGGAAAAGTGTGATAGAGTTGTCAGAAGTGACCATGAAAGCTACAGGTGGCTCATGGGGTATGCTTACCACAGTCTTGTTATTCCATCTTGAACTACTATGAAATTCAGTGGAACTGACTCCTGCATAGACTACTACAGGACTGTAGTGTAGGTCTGTCACATACAACTACTAAACTATACTTGTTGGAAGAGGAAAGGCCATCTTGCCAGTATCTAGGCCACAAGTTCCATTATATCCTCCATCTGTCCAAGTTATTTCTGTCCAAATTAGTCCCAATTAATCCTCTCTCATCAGACTTTTTCAGGTGGTTTGAAAATGTCCCAGTGTATCTTACCCAACATCTTTCCTTATGTTTTACTTCAGTTGTTGCAAACTGAGTGCAAAGTGCAAAAGTAGATTGTGCTTAATTAATTAAAGTAGATGAGAGGACAGAATCTTGCCCTTTCTAGTGGGCTCAGCCCAAAACAAACTGCTGTGACCTCTCCTAAGGCGTGTTTTTTTCCTCATCAATAATTTTGACCCCACTTTGGCAGAGCTTGACCACGTGTGTACTAGCTTTCACCTGTGGAACATTGGAGGGTATGTTTCCAGGACTATATGTGATCCCAAGGGTAGGCTTTAGACTGATCCCAAGAACTTAATCTAGGTTTCTCATAGTGTTGGGTCATAGTGAGCCTACTTCACATATCTCTGTGCTAGAGGCTTTTAGAATGTATGAGGTAGTTTTGACATTAGCTATTTTGCTTTTAGTTCTCTGAAGTGTTTGCTTTTCTCTGAAATTTTGGTACTGTTACCAATGCTACATTTTTGTTTGGAATCTTTCCTGTTTTTATTAACTCAATGGAATTAAATTTTGTGATATTTTAAAACCTCTTATGGTTTGCCAACTTCTTTCAGCATCTTTCTGAGAAGGAAAAGCACCTTAAACAATTTATGAACAAAATAAGCAAACATCAATTATGCAACATTTCTAGTTATTCTAATTTTCTGTTTGAGCCTTCTGTAAATGTTAGCAGAAACAAACAAAAATGTGATTCATATGGTATGTCTGTGTGCTAAGTCCCTGAGTGGCCAAAACATTTCACTTTCTATATTTGGATACCTATATTAATTGATGTTGTGTATCTGTAGTGTGCACAGCCCTTGTCACCAAACCTCATGGATATATGCACTATGTATAGTGCACCAACTGGGCAAAGTGATGAGAATTTTTGCACATATTCCTATTTTTTTTCCTCTGCACATAAACACACACTTAATTTTATGGTAGATTTTGTCAATACAATATTGAATAAACAACAGTCAAGAACTTGGCAACCAGACAGAGAAGGGGATATAGAATCAATTACAAGGAGCAATAGGAGATGCTGTGCGTAACTTACCCCAACATTTATGTCTAGAAATGATTCTGGAGCAGATTCTTATAAACGCTAGAATATAAGACTTTTCATACTTGAAGATTGGAAATGACCTTTGAAGTGTGAACATATTTCCTCTTCTCTGACTTATAAAGGACAGTCATTATACCATATGTCCTGAAAAAGGACAAATCTGCTTTGAAATGTGTTAGCATAACTGTATTTGGTACCCTAGTATATTTTTGCACCTTTGTAGTTTGCCATTTTTTAAATAATCAGAATATGGATTCTTCTCAGATATGCATCTGCAAAATAAAATAAACCCAATATCTTTGGACACAAGGAGGACAGCAAGCACAATGTTTCTGGGGTGGATGTGATTAGAGGAGCATAACTCCAAATTCCTGGGGAAATCTTCAAAATCAGTCAAGAAGGCAAACAAGATAAAATTTAATCCAGAAAAGAAGGTACTGTGAGTGAGGAAGTAAAATGCTTTGGAAGGAGGTGATCAACATCTTCTAGGTGAGGTTGCACTACTCCTGAAAAACAAAGTTCACAACAAAGTTCACAGGTTCATCTTGGGTTCTCTGCTACTTTGAGAAGCACAAGGGTGGTGTTGTCTACAAGTGCCTTCTATCAGCTGAGGTTATATTCTAAGAATGAATTCAAAAATGATGGCCCTTACAGCCTTAATCTCAAAAGAAGTTACAAAGTGTGCCTGGCTTCCAAATCATAGCCTTGTGGTACATCTGAGATACCCCAGGTATAAGACTTTGCTACTTCCTGGCCTGTTTTGCAAACAATTGAAAAATAGTTCACATACTTTTATGGCATATTAACTTTTACTTTTATCACAGCTGCTGTAAAATGCTTCAGAATTTCTGTGCATTTGTGAATGGGACATCTCTTGGCTTCCAGACTCAGATAGGTGGTATGGTGTTGAGTGGGGTGAGGTTGGTATCAATGCTATCAGAATTACCAGCTTTAACTCTATTTGAGTTCATTTTCCTCTTACTTCAAAGTAAATTCCAGGTGGTGCAGTGTAATCTGGACAAATGCTTGAAGATGTTCAGCCATTAAATTATTATTGCTGAGCAGTGTGCAAAGGAAGTTACTTTTTGTTGCTAAAGGAAAAGAAATTTTATTGCTTTGCTTTCACTGGACTTGTCCTCATGGCCAGTCATGGCTTAGAAGATCTGAGGACTCCACTTGTATTATCCCTCCCTCAAGACTACTTTAAACACCAAGTGAGAAAACATCTCAAACAAGCTGCTGGCCTGTGACTCCAATACCATCATTCTTCCTCCATATGATTTTTAACATCTTTACTTGATGAAGAAGCCAATGAGATTAGAAAGTTGGTGATTTTTTTTTTTTTGTCTTCTGGTTGACCCAATAAAGGTATCACTTTGAAATATCTTTTGGATTTTAATGACTTCAGTTGATCTTAATCCCAAATACTGGATTGAAACGTAAGGTTTGGTTAAAATGTTCAACACCAGCAGAAAATCACTTTTTTATTGCCTGGTTATAAATTTTCAGTCAGATTTATTCATGTTCAGTCTAAATCCAGTCACTTAAATGATCTGCATATTATACTGTATGGGATGATATTTATGGTTTCTAAGCAAAGCTGTTCAGTATGAACATACCAGAAGTTATATACGTTCTAAATATACAGTATATTTTGTAGCTGAACCAAAACCTCTTCCACTCATTGTTAGACCTCAGTGTTGGAAAATATTAAGGTCTGTTGTTTTTTCATGTTGGTTTTAATCACTTATAAAGTATCAAAAGTTTACTAACTATTGAAGAGAGGTAAAAACAATAATGCCCATACCAGTAGGCTTGTAGACTAGGAGAGATGACACAAAGGAAAGGGGGGTGAAAAGAAAACAAGCAAATGCAGACATCAGTTGTCAAAGGTACACAGTTGTTATTATAGTGACCAGCTTGAATTGACAATGTTCAGGAAATAGAAGAGTCAAATAGCAGCTACTCCCTCAGCCTGGCCGGTGGTTCTTAACCTGGGGTCTGGGGACCCTGGTGTCCTCGAAGGCCTCATACGGAGTCTATGAATCTCTGCTGCTGGGCACCACCACCACCACAACCACTACCAGCAACAGGGATGTAGCACTGGAGAGGTCTGCAGGTGCTTAACTGCTCTCTCATTTGCAAATGAGGGAGCAATCTGGGCATGAGCACACGTACCCCCACTACCATGTCCCTGATGAAAGGAGCATAGCAGCAGGCGTTTGTGTGCATGCAAACTATGACTCTGGAGACCAGGGTTTGAAACTCCACTCAACCATGGAAACCCAATAAGTTACTTCATGAAGTCACATTCTCTCAGCCTCAGCAAAAGGCAAAGGCAACAAATCTTCCCAAGAAAATGTTCATGCTTTAGGGTCGCCCTAAATCAGTTTTCAAAGGGCTTGCTTGCTTTTTGCTAAGATCTGCTCAGAAGAAGTTTGCCTTTGCCTTCCTCGCAAGTGGAGAGAATGTGATTTGCCCAAGATCACTCAGTGTCTGAATGGAAATTTGGCTCCTCGTCTCCAGAAGCCTTTTATAAATAAATATATATTTGAAAATTTAATTAAATATTTGAATATTTAAATCTAAATTTCAATATTTAAATCTTGAATTAAGTTGGAGGGGGCCCCAGCAAAACTTGCTGTTGTTGGTATTTGCCATCAAGTCGACTTCGAGTTATGGTGACCTTATGAATGAGAGACTTTCAAGATCCTGTCATCAGCATCCATGCTCAGGTCTTGCAAACTCTGGGCCGTGGCTTTCTTAATGGAATTAATTCACCTGTAGTGCGATCTTGGAGGCTAAATACCCCAATGGCACCAGATCCTGTCCAATCTTGGAAGCAGGCCAGCCCTGGTTACTACTTGGATGGGATATAGCCAACAAATACCAGGTCCTGTAGGCTATATTTCAGAGGAAGGAACTGGCCAAACCACCTCTGAGTATTCCTTGCCTAAGAAAACCCTATGAAATTTGTGGGGTCACCATAAATCCTGTCAGTTTTCTTCGCTGTCCAGCTTTCACACCTATATGCATAAACTGCAAATCCTCTGATATAGATGATTCTGACTTTGATATTTCATGATATTTTCTGACATTTCTAGTTCCTTCATATATGTCTTTTCAAGTCTTCGATATTTTCTGGTTTCCTGACTGTAATCTCCAATAAATTCTGATATTATTTTTGGTAACTCGCCTTGCTGTCTACCAAAAGGTAAATCCCATTTGTTTCTTGAAGGCTGCAGTCATGCTCTTAACTCTTACTTTATATTGTTTCTTTATTCCATATAAAATCCTAAATGGTGGACACTCTCTGTGGAGAGTGTGCTGATCTAGTTTATTGCAAGAGACAGAAGGTTAAGGAGACAGCAGGGGGTGATCTCAGTACATAATCACTTAAGTGCAACTGAATTCACTGGACCTTTCTTGTAAACAATACTAGCAACCTCTATTGCCAGTCTTTACTCTGCAGCAGCATCTGGAAAGGAGGTAAGAGGAAACTCAAAGAACCCTTTGGTGGCTCCTTCTTCTGTGTGGTCTGTTGGGAAAAGGTCACTGCAAGCAAGAGAAGGCAGTAGTGCTTTTTCTGGTCCCTAAGCAGAAAACTGTGCCTGTGATGCGGCCTAAAAACAAACATTTCCCTGTCTTCTCCCCCTGCCTCCATGATACAATCCCACGTACATTCACAGATCTCAGGGACAAAGCATACCCCAGGTTCAATGAGTCCCTCAGTTCTACCCCACATGTGGCCTTCATCTTATACTCCCTACTGTGGTGGCCACATGTCCCCACCATCTCATACTCTCACTTGCTCCTCTGCATTGGGGATGGTAGGCATTCTGCATAGGCAAGCACTGTTTCCCTGCCATATTGTCCTCACTACGGCTCTACAAGTCACCCATCTTTCTTTCTTTCTTTCTTTCTTTCTTTCTTTCTTTCTTTCTTTCAGTACAAAGGATGGTGCTAGGTTTTTCTTATCCTTGAGACAACTCAGCCACATGCCCACTCCCTGGAAGCCACTTTGGCTGGAAAGAATGGGGACACCCCCCCCCCCGCCAAATACAAGCAAAGGAAAACAAGTGCTGCTGTGTTATTCCACGAAAGGACCTTCCCCTTTTCAGTCATTTTTTCCCTCTGGACAACATGGTAGTAAAGATGGGGCTTCTTAAGCATACTCCCCATGACTATGGCATCCAGCCTGTAAGAGAGAATAGGACAGCTGCATGTGTATGAGACAGAGGCCATTTCCGCACTACATTCTTAGACTGCAATTATTCCACTTTCAACATCCTGTGGAATTCTGAGTTTTGTAGTTTACTGAGGCCAAAGACGCCCCTCTCTAAACTGCAAACCCCAGGATTCCATAGGATGTGAAAGCGGAATAATAGCACTGTAACAGCGTAGAGCAGAAATGGTCGGGGATGCCGAGAAAGGAGAAGTGACCATTTCTCTTTCGGCAATGTCGCAGAGTTTCTCTTTCCTGCTGTGGTCCCCAGAAAGGATGAGAGGAGGAAAAGAGACAGGAACAGCAGCTGGCATCTTCTCTTGTAGACAACTCCTCCCCACCCATTACTCCGAAGAGGAATTCGAGAATCCGGGGGAGGAAATGCACTGGATGGTAATAGGGGGAGAAGCGTCCCTGTCCAGCCTCTGCTTCAACGTCCCAGAAAAGAGGAAAGCAAAAGCTTATTATCGCCTCCCCGCCCTGTATTCGCTGGCTTTCTCATCACTAACAGCCGCTAATTGCTTGCTTTCGTTTCAAAACAGAAATGGCAGGGTTTCAAACACTCTTTTTAAATAATACATTCAACCATGCAGCATGCCTGTAAAATGGCAGTTTCAAGCACACTCCCCCAGCGTCTCCCTTCACCTATAACTTCTTTTCGGCCCTTGGGGTCACTCCAGATTTGCCCAGGGCTGTCAGAAGAACGTCAGTTTGTCCGTTTCTTTTTCTCTATGCGTTTGCAGCTTGACACATCCGCTGAGGGGGAAACCGGACGGGGGGGGGAGGAGGGACGCCACGAGACCAGCCCGGCGCCAGCCGCGTGCCACCCTCCGAACGTGCCCTCCGAACGAAGGGCGCGCGCTCTTGTTGTCTTCCGACCGAGATCGAGCCAACGGGAAAAGGGGCGAGGCAAAAAAGTGTGAGAGAAAGAGAGGTGGGAAGGGAGAGCCACTGCTCTGGCCGAAGGCGCTTGGCCTTGGTGGAAAGGGTTAACCGCGGCGGGGGGGGGGAGGAAACGCTCGGCCGACGTGCCAGCCAGAAAACGCGACCAGCTGCACCGCCGCCGCCGGCAGCAGCGGCCACCTTGCGGCAGGGGTGGGGCGTCGGGCGTGGGGTGTCTTCTCCGGAGCGTCAGGGAGCCAAGAAAACGGCGGGAGCCTCAGCGAGGCGCGTAACAGCCATCCGCCGTGGCGGCGGTGCCAGGGCTTCCCCGCGCGCCCGGTCTCGACCCGAGGGGAAAGGAATCCCTCCTCCGCCGCGACAGCCGCGGGCGCAGCGGCGCCTGGGGGCGTGGCCAGCTTCCCCTCCCGCTTGGCCAAGGGCGGCTGCCGCGACGGCGCGCCTCGTCTTTGAGGGAGAAGGAGGGGGCCGGCGGTTCTGCAAGTGCTGAGGACAGCGGGGCGCCAGCCGCCGGGGGAAGTTTGCTGCCGCCGGGGGAGGAAGGTGCGCGCGCGCGCGGCGGGTCGCCTCGGGCGCCCTCGGTGGGGTCTTCGTTACCCCTGAGAGGGGTGGGACACGGAGGGTGTATCCGGTTTATTAGGGTTGGGGGAAAAAAAAGGCGGGGAAAGAGAGTATCAAGGTGCGCTCTGTCCTTCTCTTCCAAAACATTCGGTTGTTCGGGACCGCCCCCCTTTGGTCCCACTTTGCAGAATGATTTTTTTCCCTCCTGGAGTTATAATGCAGCGTCCGTGTTCGGGCAGGGGGCCGTTCCCCCGCTGAGGTTTTGCCTCGGCGTTTGCACATCCTCGCTGCGAGATGGCTCGTGAAGGCGCGGCTTACGAGGGCTAACGTCGAGCAGCTTCAACGCCAATCTTCTCCTCCGCAGCCGGGCCAGGATTTGCCATAACAGGTTGCAGGGAGGACCGGCGAGGGGAGGTGATCGTCTTTTTTTTTCCTTTTTGACGCCCTCCCCCATTGAAATACTTTGCTTTCCATGGAAGACACCTTTCAGCTGAATGGTGATTAAAAAACAAAAAAAGTTCAGCCGTTTTTGTCCTTAGCTCCCAATGAATCTCTCTCACAGGAAGAAGAAGAAAAATACAAGCCGTAGCTTGCTATAGGATGTGGCTTGGCTTGCCTGCGCTGAAGATGCTGCCTGCTGCACCGCAAGGTGGATGTTGATGCCGAACACCGGTGTTGGTCTTAAAGATGTTTCTCTTTTGGATTACACGGGGCCAAAGGCGGTCATTCCGAGGGAGAGCTGGCTGGTGAGACTTACCTGATCACCTGTTGTTTTTCTTTTCCTGCTCTGGGGACTTTGTGGCTTCAATGGCTCCATCTCCCAGAAGAAGCAGCGGAAAAGATGCTAGTGCTTTGCCAAGGCCATCCTCAACTTTCTGGGCAATTATGATCTTGGTTGGCCTCCTCATCGCTTACTGCAGTAAGTACAACCGCAGCCAGATGCCAAATCCATTTTCGTTTTGAAGTTGTTTGGCTTTTGGGGGGGGTGAGGGAGATGGAGGTGGAGCACGTTGTGCTTTAGGGCCGTGTTGTCAAACAACCGTGGCATGTTAATTCTAAAATGAGCATTAGCCAGACTAGGAAAGCCTGTTGTTTCTTCTGGACAGAGAGAGGGAGAGAGAAAGAATGGGCAGGGGAATCCAGCTGTTTTCAATCCTTGTTTGTACTTTATTAATAGCTTGTAAGGAGAAGTGGGTTTTGTTTTATTCATTTTCAGGTCTCTCTTTGCCTTTATCTCTTCTTCTCCAACTCTCAGCCCTTCATGTAAAGACACTTGTGCTGGGTTCCTTTAGTGGCAGAACAACTTGATCCTGTCACAGCTCTGATATCACTAAATCACATGAAATTCCTTAGATAAATTGTTAAACCAGCATATGCCAACTGCATCACCTGGGTGTATAACAACCGTAGGGCAGAACTCAAATTTCCTAAGTCCTCTTTGTGACTATGTTATTAGTGGACGATTATCTGTACTTTTTTAAATATTTAACAAATATGTGTTATACTGGAAAAAATAGAAGTATTCTGATTGTTGAAAAGTGTTCTATGTTCATAGATAGAGGGGCAGTTTAAATGTAAAATTAAATATGTAAAAATATTCTATGCCTGAGGTATTAAGGCTGATAGTAAATAGAGTCTCATTGGACAGAAGTGGCATTTACTTCCGCATGAGCAGCCATAGGCTAAGAATCTTACAGCAGTGATCAGTGACAATTTAATACAAGTAAGTAACAGGATATTTGGCCAGGTTTGGAGTAAGAAGAGCCTCCCATTTGATCTTAATTGAATTGAAATTAATTTGTAATGCAGTTTTCTTAGACTCACAGAAACTTTTCATTATGCATATTTAAGAGTGCAGTTGTCTACTTAGAATTCTGTTTCAGTTGCAAAGAAATCTTAGCTTATTTAGTATTTTTGACCTGTGGTGGTTGCGAAACTTTCTGGACACACATAAATCATTGGGATTCTTGTTTAAGACAAAGAACTCAAATTTTCTCTTCTGCTGCAAGACACCTGCTGCAACCCACCTTTATGTGATTAGGAGCACAAATGCTTCTGTTTTTATACAGCATACTCCTCTGTTCTGTACTCTCTTAACTTTATTACATAGTATTCTTCATCCAGTGCTGTAAGAAAACTCAAATCAGCTGCAGTGCTTGACGAATCTGTTAGTGTGCTCCACAGCACTTGGAATTTTTATTCACTGGTGTTTGTAAAGCAGAGACTTGTCAAAATTTTGAAAGAACAAATCTATTATCACTTGAAATTTCTGTATTTAAGAAGATGTTTTGATTTTGACCCAGTGGAATTCCTACACACCTATTGTGAATGCTCAACAGTATGCATTTTTGTGCAACCAATGATGCAGTTCTGTGGGACTTGAAAGTAAGTCACAACAACTCCAGTGAGTTTTACTTTCTAGCAAGTGTGCATAGGATTGGAAGCCTGAGAGTTCTTGTCTTCAATAAATATAGTCTGCAGACTGTTGAGATAAGCTTGCAACATTTCTGAATCGTAGGGTCTACCAGTCTTGTGCAAGATGTGTATTCGTTGGAGCTGGTAATGTTTCTTAAAGCCTGAAATTTCTTGAATAATGAAAGAGTAATGCATTTCAGTGACCATGAGATAGTTTTTAGAGTTAATTATATTTTTTGAATTTTCATTTAACATGAGCATGGAAAAGTAGAATTCTTGTTTCTGTGCCTTTTACTTGTTTTACTTTCCTATCTTTGTCAACTGCACAGAGTGTGCTTATAAATGAACAGTGCCTAACTACTTCTTTGAAAGCCTGTCATATGTGTATGTGTGTGCCCGCGCATGTGCCTTATGCCATGCAATTCTGAGCAAACACCAGGCAATCTAAAACATACTGTATCAAGATATGCCAACACTTATGCTTTTTCTGTGCCTTAATGACTAAATGTTGCAACTTTGGAATGTAGAAATATGATGTATGTATGCCCTGACTATTACTTAGTTTGAAGAACTGCTAGTAACTTTATCTGAGAAGAACAGTAAAACTTATAGATGGAGAAAAGGTGTCCTAATATATCTTCTATAAAACCTTATTACTTTTCACTGGATGCTTCTTCAAAGACTGTGCATTTCTTTAAAGAACTGAAAAGTAAATTTGTTGTGAATTCATTTCATTCAAATGGATTAAGTATTAGCAATTAGATAATACTTTTGTATTATGGTGATCAAGATGGGAACATTTCCAACCCTGTAGACACAGTTTCTTGTGTGTATCTTTATAAATATACCCGTTTATTTTTAAAAAATGACAGCTTCAGTCCAAAGCCCACAAGCAGTTAAATTAAGCAGAAGAAAATTCCAAATTCAGCTTTGTATAATGAGTGAGCGAGTGAGTGAGTGAGAAAGACTGAAGTAACGTCTTAACATAATTGAGTGAGAGCTTTTTCATATTCCCTTCTCTCTCTCTTTTTCATTTTAAAAATAGGTTCCTCTTCAGGGTGATGATGTGTTTTATGAGAAGATGCAGCTGATAAGGCTCAGTTTGTCTCATAAAAGTCTAATTATAAGGATACATATTATTTAATTTAGTGAAATGATAGCAGGTCTTTGTAGCCCCAAGGATTATAATATGACTGCTTTGTTCCCTAAATATTTGGCTTATATTTAGGGACAGTGGCTCCACCCAATGGTTGAAGGAGAGACTTGTACTAGACCAATTAGGTTAGTTGCTATAGTGATAAAGCTTTATTGGTCAGTTTCACTAGAAGAAAAAAAGATCCTTATTTAAGAAGCATCTTACTTGGAAGTAGTGGCAGAAACTGGGGAGAAAAAGCAAGTATGATAAAATCATTAAAATGTGTATTTCTGTGTATACTATTTTCAGTTCTAAAGATTCATTTTTTGTAACAAAAAAGAAGTCATACAATCTTTATTGGTGTTTCAGCAGTCAGCACACTAATGGTGTGTCATCTGGCCATAGTAACATAATACCATCATTACATCTCATCTGAACTACTGCAGCGTGCTCTGTGAAGAGCTGCTCTTGAGGAGTGTTTAGAAAATTCAGCTGATGCAAAATGCTTGAGCCATACTGTTGACCGTTGCTGACTATAGGAGACATGCTATTCCCATATTACAGGAGCTTCAATTCCTACACAGTCACTTTAGGCCAGAACTCAAACTCTTCAGTTATTTATTTATGTGATGAAAATATTTCTATCCTTCCACATATCTGAACATCTCAGGGTAGGGTACTGTCAATAAAATAACTTAAAAATCATTTTAAACAATTCAGTAATGTCAAACTAAAACTTGCAATCTAATAAGGTAAAGCCAAGCCACAGTCTCGGATGCCCAAAAGACTACATAACTACAGAAGTGAAGCCAGTGACATATATGCTGTAATTTAAGGTGTTTATCTGTTTAAAATCTGTGTTTCCTTACAGAGTTATCAAACTTGGTGTGTCTTGTAATGGCACCCAAATGAAGATCTTAGTAAAGTTCTAAACCCAGTCCGTTTCAGGTATCTCCTCAACCTACTTTTTGAATTTTTATATTGTTTTATTTATTTGTTTGTTTGTTTGTTTATTTATTTTGCTTTTGAATATATGAACATGAACTGATTTTACCAGGCATTATATTGACACTTGGGTTGATATTCTGAACTTTTTTTTTTTTTTTAGTGTAGAGTTTCAAGTTGTATGGAACTTGCTATGAAAGAGTGTAGTTGCTTTTAATCAACCTTTCGTGTAGTTCAGTTTGAAGTAGAATGAGCAGTATCAAACTGGGCAGCACCAGGTAAATTTCTTAGTGAATTAAAAAGCATAAATAGATCAGGGCAGTGTACTCAGACAAGTGAAGAAGAAAGTTTCCCATCCAACAATCTCTGGGCGTTAAAGTCTTCCAGGATTCAAAAATTCCAAGCAGTTGGTAGAATTTTATGTATCAAATAAGAAAACATAATTTGTAATATGGGGTGTTCACCCCAGTCCCTGGTTGCCCTCTTGATTATATATTGGAGATGATGGATCAATCCATCAGCATGACTTCATTAATATAGCAGGGATTGTTGAACATAACCCTTGAGAGACCAATAGCTTGGGGTAAACTGAAAGGACTGTAAAAACATAGTGCATGTCACATGCTGCCATAAGGACACCAGCTCCACAAGCCCAAACCTTGTTAACCACATAATCACATAATCAAATGATATGTGAGTCACTAAGCAAAGCTCATTTGGAACAGCCCCATTAATAAAGGCTGCTTGGGGACAAGAGATATAATAAATGGACCTAAATTTATCTTTGGTGTTATTCAGAATGATGCTTGAAAGTGAGACTGAGGTGTTTGGAACTAAAGGTGAGGTACGTGAATGATTTACCCTGTCAGCTGTACACTGCTGCAACTAGCAACCTCAGGCATGCACTGACTGACTTATGGTGTACTCATTTTGAAGCAAATATTTTCCATTTGAAGAACATAGCATTACTTCCTTTTGACTACTGTAGTTCTCTGCTTCCTATTTTGCTTTTATATAGCATGTGGATGGATAAAAAAGTAGAGCAGGAAGTGCTTGACAGAGCAGTAGAGACATCCTTCTTGGAAGAGGAAAAGATAGAATGGCGGTTGAAACGAAAGGAGTTCATTCTGCCACTATTCCAAGGGCAAGAGAGCTTTTGATGCTCCATGTTGAGATGCCAATACTTGAGAGAAATGCCAGCATTGAATCCAACTCAATTCCTCTGTGATTATAAATCCTTTTTTTTTTTAGAGTGTGGGTGTTTCTTCCTCATAGAGGACTTTTCTTTAGATACTGTGTTCACATACTTCAGCCTTTATTATGGGAAGGATAGTGGGTTGGTGCCCAAGGGATACTCAGTTTATTTTGATGAGCTCTTGTGGAGAGGAGTAATATTTGAGACTGGCTGCTTGGGCCCACAATCCACCTAGATTAGAAGAGAATGGAAGGAAGGTTTCTGAGTGCTGCCTAGTGCCATATACTTGTAAGAGGCCTCATGACCATCACCAGAGAAGGGAGACCACGATAAATATTCATGTGCGTCTTCTCTATGGCCATTGCTACATGTGGATTTAGCTGAAATATTCACCTTTGTATTCCTTCTCAACATGTACCACTTTTGCACCCTCTGTACAAATAAGATTCAAGCAGAACCAGTAAGCATTTACTGTGCCACCTGCTGATGATTTCATCAGTGGGTAATCACCTCCATTGACCTTAGCTTCTGGTTTAGTTCTGGACTTGTATGTTGCTTTCTCACCTGAGGCTTCACATTTTCTTCCCTTCATTACTCTTGACTTTTCCTTTGGTATGGTGAAGTCTTGTATTGCTCATCTTTCTTTGGTTTCATCTCCTGATGAATTGGGCAATGGCAATGCCCAAAGCTGCTCTCAGCACACTTGTGTTTTTCTGGAGTAGACAAGAGAGGGAACTACACCATTTCCACACTAGAGACCATTAGCATGTTATGTCATTATAACGGTGGCATCACCATTCACATGGTGCCGTTGGAATAATGATGCCCTTTTCCACATCCTTCCCCCTTAAGCAGATGGGTAGTAGTTTTGCCACTGGTGTTCCTTCTGCATTACAGCATCCTTGGCCACTCCCATGGCCCATGTTGACCCTGCCCCACTGCCGTTGATTGGGCAGTGATTTTTTTTTTTTTTTGGAAACTGTACTAACACAGCAGTGTTGTAACAGCATAACATGCTGGTACACTAATACATTTTTGCCCTATACTCTTTAAAAACTTATTTAAAAAATGAAAAAAAATTGACTCAAAGGAGATATTTAAAACAAATAGGGAGAGGTAATAGGAAGTTACCATGCCATAGGAATCACTGAGGGAGGGACAAGCTGGGCATTCCCACAGCCCGCCCACTACTGGATCTCTCATAACAAGAAGCACTGTGAAGAGCTATAACGGTACCACACTATGACGGCTGGCAGGAGTGAAGCACTGTAGGAAGCTCTTAATGGATTTTTTCTGGAAATAGAATACTGCAATTTGGTAATGCTTGGGGATGGGATAGGGGCTGGATAGTGGTGACATCATGCAGAAGCATGGCTCCTGGACTGGTAACAACCCACTGGTATAGCGTTACAGTGAAATTGTGCAGAAATGGCCTATGTCTTATGCCCACCCTTGGAAGCCAAACGCTGTTGCCGATTGAACCTTAGGTTATTCTCAATTCATTGCATAGTCCTGCAACATACTAGAAGACAGTTAAAGTTTGCTTTAAAGATGGATGTTCGTGTAATCACACTCAGGTGGAAACAGTTATCCATGTGTTTTTCGCTGTAGCTATTACCAGAGAATTAGAGAGCATTTAATCTGTTCTCTCATGGGACTGTTTCCTGTTCAATCTTTGAGGATCTTTTTAAAATAGGGACTAATATCTTTACGATTGCACAGATGAGAAAAAAAGTGTTACATATCTTAGACCTGTTGTGATTCCTAGTCTTGTGATTACCTGTCAGTTTTCATATCAATGCTGTGATCTTCTGTTTTCTGTTATTAGCTGGATGAGTGTAGTAAATAAACTACTACTGCTGGTGCTGTTACTAGGGCTGCAAACCTGGTCGGTGATGTTCATATGCAATCCTGATTTGGGAATAAGGCTTTCTGCAGAATAACTGACATTATGAAAGTGGGAAGAACTCAGGAATCACTGGACCCCCACTACTTTGTCACAGAGAGGTCAGGTCTTTGCATGCATTCCAGCTAAAAGCTCACAAAGGCTTAGGGTCTGAAAACTTTCAGTGCTGAACAGTGACGAAGCATAAGGATATTCTCAAAGTCCCCTCCTATTTTCTCTATCCTGTGTCCAAGAAACTAAGGTCATTTCCACATTACACTGATATAGTGCTGTTATTCCACTTTCAACACCCTATGGAACCCTGGGGTTTGCAGTTTAGGGAGGGGCATTTAGAATTCTCAGCGAGAGAGCTCTTTGGCCTCAGGAAACTACAAATCCCAATAATTCCACAGGATCTTAAAAGTGAAATGATAGTGCTATAACAGTGTAGTGTGAAAATGGCCTGTCTTTGAGGCATGTCGTTCTACCTATGGGGAAAGGACCCTGGGGAAATATGGCTTATATAGCTGTACTAGAATCTAAAAAAAAGTTGTCCAGTTAAGTGTCAGATTTTTCTCTGTGTTTCAAAAGAACCAAATAGCTATTAGATGAAGATATCCACGTGTATTGGTGTTATCCATTTTCAGTTCCGTGTCTTAATTATGATTTGTTTGAAAGAAGTGACTGTAGTCTGTATGTCATGAAGCCTTATCGATTTAGTATACACAGAAAAAAAAAACACGAGCCATTCTGGTTCTGACAAAGTGCAGAACTGGAGACATGTGAAAATGGAAGACGGTGACTGAACTCCTTGTGACTGCTTGAGGACGAGATGAAAGATGAAACACAGAAAATTGAGGTTTGGTTAGGTTTGATCTTCGCTTGACCTCTTGACATCAAAATACAACCAACATAAGAAGAGGTCCTAGGGCAAAACGTAAGAATCCCTTGCTTATGAGAAAAACAGAATTTTATATCAAGCTGTATTCAGGCAAGAGTGTATTTTGGTAACTGAAGTGGTAGGGAAGAATGCAGCGAATAACTACCTGTCATTGACAGAGCTTTTACCAAGATATTTAATAGAACATGAACAATTGTTTTGTCCAATAAGCTGTATCCAAACTGCTTGCTTCCTTTGTTTATGAGAAAAGATTCATAATGATGCAAGGTCACTGTCAGCCAATGTAAACTATAAATAAATGTTTTCGAAAGAAAAGATTTGTTGCTATAATCTGTTATCTTATTTTACCTGTCATTCCATGGCTGGGGGAAGCTGCAATTACAGTTCCTTTGTTGGTGCATATTTTTACTTTTTCAGAATTCAGATTAGTTTTTCTCTAGTCTGTTTTGCAATCATGTTTATTAGAGATATTTCAAAATATTATGATGATCATTTTATCATATTAGGACAGCAAAACATAAAATGCTCATATATTTTATGACAACCCAGCTGCTCCTTTTTTTTAAGAGGGCATACTTTTGAATTAAAAAAGTACTTTAAAATTAATGACCTCTACAAAATACCACCTGCCATCCACTGTATCAATACTGACAATGAAAGTGCTTTGAAAAAGGGCAGAGCCAGTGATTAAATGGTAATGTATACTATGAATGCCAAACCCTAATTTGAACACTTCTCATTAAAATCTATGAATCTAATATTTAATAAGCATGCAAAAAATATAGTTAAGTATAAACCTTTGCACAGATTCTGTTTTTAACAACTTTTGAAAATTTGGAAGTTTTGGTCTGTTTCAGTATCAGTGTGAGATTCTTTGGTAAGAAGACTGCATAAAACTAACATGCATTTTTGTGTGCATTTCTTCCATTGTATACAGTTTTGCACACATTTTTCTTATGATACACAGTGTTTGTATCTATGTATCAGCTGGAGAACCACATCTCAAAAGGTGGAGAAGTGCAAAAATGAAGAGGAATTGTATTTGCTCTTCATATTGTTCACATAGTATAAATTAGATTCATTCACATCAAAATATATATTTCCCTATCCCCACTCCTATTTTGCTTATACTTGCAGCTGTCGTGCTTTACGTACTTAGCTAAAGATGCTGGATCCTGATCAAATTGTCTTTTTATGGTCCATGGAACATCATGGAAAATACAGTAGACTTGTTAACATGAAACTCACAGTGAACCATTTCAGCTCTACTTCATACATTTTTGTTTTACGTGAATGAGAGACAAAGCTTTCAAGTTTTTTATATATATGAACACACATACACACACTGTCCAGATTTACAGACATACACACACACACGCACACACACTACATTTGGTCTTAGCCACAAGGCCAAGAAGTGACTAATAATTGGATTCATCTCTGCTTTTTCCGCATCACAATCACATACAGATACACACACACACACATGGCAATTATATCAGGACCCCTTCACAGAGGGGAGAGTCAGACAGACACATATGCAGTGCTGCTGCTTTTACAACAAGAAAACCATCGTCCCATTTGTCAACACTGACAGAAATGTGTAACATAAAATAATATGTATGTATGTATGTATGTACGTACGTACGTATATAGTTGTGAAAGCTGGACAGTGAAGAAATCTGCCAGGAAGAAAATCAGCTTGTTGGAAATGGCATGGTTGAAGAACATTCTGTGGATACCATGGAATGCTGAAAAGAGAAATGAGTTGCTCTTAGAGCAAATCAAGGCTGAACTTGCTAGAAGCAAAGATGAGTAAGCTGAGGTTGTCATTGTATTTTGGACATGTCAAGAGATGATATGACTCATTAGAAAAGACAATAATGTTTGGAAAATGAAAGACCAATAATGTTTGGAAAATGAAAGGAAGAGTGGGAGAGTGCATTGCAGGTGAATTTATTTATATCCTACCTTTCCCCAGTCTGGGACTCAAGGCAGCTAACTACAGTTAAAAGATAGTTAAAAATTAACAGCCAACAAAAGTTAAAAAGCAACTAAAATATCATAATGCAAATAAACTATCGTAATGATTGAAACCAGTGAAAATCAATTGGAAGAACAACAACAGATAAAAGTCCAACACATTATATACGGCCTGTTTCCACTGAAAAGTCAGTTTTCAAAGGCTTGCTGAAATTAAAAGGGTTTGCCTGCTTGCAGAAAGATGGTAAGGAGGGTGCCAGTCTAGCCTAAGAGAAGTCACTGACAAGGGCCTCTCCTGTGTTCCCAGCAAATGTACCTGTGAGGATGACAGGACAGGGAGCAGGGCCTCCTCTCCAGATCTCAAAACATGGCAAATAACAAGAACAATGAATGGCTGTTCTATTTTTCTCTCTCCCTTCGAGAGGATATTTCCTGTCCAGAAATTAATGTTGTCTTAAAATAATATCTATCTTGGAAATATTAATTTTGTTTGACACTTCTTGCTTGCTCTCTTTCCTTCTCTCCTACATTCTGTTTCCACAAAATGACATGCTCTCCTTTGTTCTCTTTCCATGAAATGACATCCCCATTACAAACAAATTGTGTTTGTCTTTAACTTGCTTGTACTGACTTTAACAATAGGAGTGTGGTGAAATCTTGCTAAAGTACTGATTCTCTATGAGAAGGTCTGTCTTGACACACTGACACAACCTGTCAAGAGTTTATTTACACCTGCAAGATATTTCTCATCCACTAAGAGAATGAAGCAATGAGTACACTTATTTTCATTGAAGTTTCTACGTGATGTCTTTGCAGAAAATGCATATCTTGTGCATACACACACGGCAATCAAAGGAGGACTGGCTTGTTGATTAAAAAAAGATGCAAGCTCATCTGATGCTTCTAGTTTTTAATAATACTGCAACATAGCAGCAGTGGTTATAGTTTAGCAACTTGCACAACAATTGTTCTCACAAATGCAAGTGGTCACTGAAGGTCAAGAGAAAGTATCTGTGTAAAAAAAATCCCACATTGGATATCTCCTCACAAAGCATTTTTTGGAAGATGAGGGGATCACAGAGAAAGATGGATTCATTACAAAGATATTTTAATTGAAGAAGATTTCAGTTTGAAATCAAAAACTGAAGTGGAGAAAGAAGGCTTCATCTGTCACTGGTTTCTATATACCCAACTAAAAGAAAAATACAGAATCAACCTAAGACTAGAAATATTTCAGAGCAGAAGAGAAAAAAATGAATTTAAAATTGTTATATTTGAAAAACCAACGCATCTAACATCACAAATTTACAAAATTGGTTTGGGCCAAGAATTGGAAATGGAAGTCATTAAAGATGGGATGATGAAATGGGCTCAAAACGTTGGAAAAGAAATACAACTGGAGGACTGGGAGAAAAGCTGGAATAGAACCCCAAAAATTTATCCCAAAACTGAAAGGAAAATTACTTAAAAATTTTCTATGGATGACATTTAAAATTTTCCAAATTAAATAAGATACACAACATGGGCAAGAGTCACTGCTGGAAATGCGATGAGGAAGAAGGGACATTTTTCCATATGTGTGGTCTTGCCTGCAGGCAAAAAAAAAAAAAAAGGGAAGGAAGAACATTCACAAAATCATGTCTGAAATCTTAAAACCTAACCGTCCAATGTTTCTTATGAAACATACTCTCTGTAATGGAACGATCAGTAAGGAAAAACTTTTGGAGGATAATAATATATGGGATCACCACTGCTTGAATTGTCTATGTACAATACTGGAAGAACAACCAAGTACTGGAGGTAGAGGAATGGTTACTAAAGCTATTTGAAATGAAAGATTGTGACATTTTAACCAGAGGATTAAGTGGGACATTAAGGTCTTTTTCTCATGGCATTTGCCATGCGAAAGGGCCCCTCAAGCATCGCACGATTGTGAGGAGCAATCTGCATGACACACTCACAATCATGTGACGCTCCAGGGTAGGGAGCACTTGTGCACTTTTTCATTTTTGGCTTTAAGCCAAAAATGGTGTGCAATCGCGCATCGCTTCAGGACCCTGCATGCACTTGCCGTGCGTGCGGAGCTTCCGGAGCCACGGCGGTCGTGCTTCCTGCCCCAGTACAGCCTGGGAAACTCCTGAGCTATGCTGTGCTATGGAAGGAAGAGGCGGGGCTCTTGCACTGCCTGCTTGGGAGCAGGCAGCTTGTGCGGAGCTGAAGCAGCGGGGACGTGAGAACCTCTCACTGGAGGCTGCTCATGCGATCCCCGCACCCCAGCGCTGGAAAAAGGTAAGGTGCAGAAAGGCCTAAGAGACAGAAGTGAGAAAGGGTGGAGCCCAATTATGACATATATTAGAGAGAAGATTTAAAAGCTTATCCATAATAATATACAGATGCAGTATATAATCATGGCTTACTACACTCTTCAGAAATATGTATAGGTGAGAGAAGTTAAAGCATATTAATCTCAGATAAATGAATGTAAGATCCAAACCAGTAAGAATTAAGAATCATATAATAAGAGACAAGTCTTCCTTTACATTATGGAAATAAACCCAACAAAAGAAAGTTGGAAGTGTATTTTGATTATCAGTTTATTTATAAATAGGACAACTTTCAAAATAACTGAATTGTGATATAATTGAGTTGTGATATTACATTGTTGTTAGAGACAAAGTGAAAGCTGCATATCTGGTAAGCATTTTGTAATAATACTGGTCCCATTTATAATGTACAGACTAATATAGAATTTTCAAGTGCACCTAATTTTAACTTACTCTGTTCTGTTTACATTATTATTGAACACCAACCTTAATAATAATAATGTGAAAGTTAAATAAAATAGCTTGCTTACACAAACATATCAATAACTGATTATTATTTTGGTGTGTTACTGTTTGTTTGTTCTTTGGATAAAATAAATAAATAAATAAAAGTTGCTCTCACAAATGCAAGTAGTCCTTAAAGGCCAGTCCTTAAAGAAAGTATCTTCATCTCTTGAGGCAAGAATTAAAAAAAAACACCTGTCCTCCCACCTTTAACAAGAAATAGAATTTGTATACTGTATCATCTCATTTAATTTCAGTGTGCCCACAGAAGATATATACCTTGGCAAGTAGGGCATATCCTTCATAGGAGAAAATGTTACCATGAATGAAGAACGTGAATTCAAGGTGACAATACTGATTTTCATAAGTTGCATGTCTTAAAAGATTGTGAACAACACAAGCATTTAGATATTCAGATATGAACTGATCAGAAATCATATCTGAAACAATTCCTGCTTGGTGGGAAGGAAAGTTCTTGCAAAACTACCCTTCTGGCTTATGCTTATTTTATACTAATGTATATACCTGGCGTTGAGTGGGGTTTTATTTTCTCATTTGAGATCCTGTGTCTCTAATTCCCCAAACTGTCTTGTTCAGCACCTGTGACTTTTCCCCATATTCCCCAATCCAATCTGTATTCAGAGTTATTAACATACGGAGATTGGGTTCTTGAGGGGATACACTAGCCTCCTCCTTGCTGCTAGGCCTCATCTCCACAGCAACCACAGCTCTCTGGCTGAGAATTCTTAAGGCCCCTCTCTAAACTGCAAACCCAGGATTCCATAGAATTTTCTCAGCCAGCCAGTCATATGAGGTCTTCATCTGACACAGCCAATCACGTGCGGTCTTTACCTGATACAGACAAATATACAAACTTCGACTTTCATATAGTAGATTATTTTTGCCTTTTTCATCATCCTGAGAGCCATACCAGCCATGCCATGGGGTTCCATGGCTCCTGTCAATACAGTTGTAGAATGACTTACAGGTAGCACAGTTCTCACTCTGATTTACCTTCTGATATAGTCATTGTGGTGAAGTTCTGAACCCAGTGTTTCCTTCTGGAGGCTTGTTGTTATTAAAAAAAAAAAAGACTCTCAACTGCATCTGGGTTTGTAATTGCTGTAAGTAAGCTTGCCCAGTACTTAATCTCTGTTGCTCCTGTTCTGTAGCTGAAATGTTTCGATTTTTTTCAGTCTATGAACATGTGTGCTAGTGCACTTGGTTTTCAGTTTCTATTGTAGTTCTTCAAGTGTATAAATAGATGATTTATACCCAGAAATTGGAAGAATGTACTTTTTGCTACTGGAACATTCTGGGAACCGTTGTCCAAAAATGTAGTTTTCCCTATCTCTGCCTTCTCTAGACTTATCATTATATGAGAATAGGACATGTTACTACAACATCATTTTTTTCCTGAATTATATGTAAACTGACCCAAAATGTTTTAGTATGACAGAACTCCTTATGCTGTGCATTTCTATTTCAAACTGAATAAATATGGCCTTAAGGGATGGTTCACAATGAGTGGCCATCATTTCATGTCTACAGTGATAAATGATGACAAATGCAGCTGTTAATGAGTAGTTCAGAATTTGAGATGGCTCATTCAGTCATGCAAGTTATTATACCACAGTTAGCTTTAACCCTCGGGCACCAGGAGTAAAATATAAATAAATAAATAATACTTGCATTGACACAGTACTCACATGTCTGGAATTCTAATATACTGTGGATGAATTGTCAGTAGGGTTGGTGGTGGGTTTAATATAGATTTCTTGCATTAGGCAGTCTTGGACAAGGAGAATGTCCTAACAACCAATCAAAAATTGGTTTGAGGCTTTGTGTTTCCTGTTGTAGAACTAACTAAGCAAAAGAAAAGGAGAAGGAAGATGGGAGGTAAGGGAGAATGTGGATTTTTGTGTGGGAGATGGAATGTATCTTTGTGAAGGGAATTGTGGGGCAGGGGAGGATAATAGAGCTTCCTCTATAAATTAGCAGTTTATTTTTCTTAACAATGGAATCATACACCTATCTACTCTGAAGTAAGCTCCATTGAGTTCAGTGAAACTTACTCCCAAGTAAATGGCTACAAAATTGTAACCCATGTAAAAACTTAAAATGCCATTGGAATGCATCAAATTAATTATAATGTGTTTTTCAGCTATATGAATTTGAAGTAATTCTATTAATTTCCTGAAGCTAAAGGTATTCTGTATGATATTTTTTCCAGCCCGTACCCTCACTTTTTATCTAAATAATCCTGTGAAGTAGGTTAGATAGAGAACTGTGACTACGTGAGCTTTATGGGAAGGACTGATATATATGAATCTGATATATAATATTTGATGAGCAGATGGTATGAGTGTGAACATAGAACTCATGCCATGAACATGTGTCTTAGAGAAAGCAGTCATTCTGAGCAGGCTCTGGTTGATTTGACTGATGCATAGTATAATATTTATAACAATACTGAATACACACACACGATTGTATTTATTGGTTTCCTAATTTTTACCTAAATTCAGTGCATAAACACAGAAATTTCTCTCATAAAATACTACAGTTTTATGTGTTCTTCTTCATTAATAACTCTGGCATATGACCACATCCTTTTGATTTAACCCTCATGTCACTTAGCCACATGCCTTACAAACAGGGGCACTTGAACAGTTTTTAAGGTGGAGGGGGGCCTCAAGACTGGTAGGAAGATCACTGTGAATTTTGTGTTCTTGCATGTGCTTTTACAAAACTGTAAAAACACAAAAGGCAGTGAATAGTGATAATAATGCCATCAACTAAAGCAGTTAACAAAGGAGCTGCCATAAAAATAGTGACAAAATAATGACTGAGGGATAATAAAAAAATTAAAGCTTAAAATTAATATATCAAGTTCAAAAGAAAATACAAGACACCCTATTAAGTGAATACAAAAATGGCTATAAACTAGGACACTTCTGGTTGGTAGTTTCTCAGAGGGATCAACTACACAAGAACTGTGTAGTCTTGATCCTGGTGCCTGATAATTTTGGAGGGGTACTTAACTTCCCCGCCTAGCCTGATTCATTTCAAGACCCCCCCCCCGCTTCTCCATTCTGGGGTCCATGCATAGAAATTCACATGGGTGTTATTATTTTCATCTGTCAGATGCTGAAAAGACATGTTTTTACAATGGTTGGGATAAAAAGGTACCTAGTGCCAAAAAATGAAAAAGTTATTGAGAAAATTGTGTACTAGCTGTTTAAGAAACTGAGTGGCAAGTGGATGAAACTTCAGGATGTTGTTTATGGAGAATGTTATTTACACCTGATAGTATCATAGATTGCTTGCATGTTATGATCTAGTTCTATGGTTCTGCTGCTAAAACCAAAACTGACTCTGGAGGACTAAAATTGCCCACTCTGAAGCCCTTTCACACTATCTAATAATAGGAGTATATTGCTAATTTAACTGTCATGATTTAGTCCTATAGAATCCAAGATTTTGCATGGTGGGGAGGGGAATTTAAAAATTCTCAGGCAGAGAGCTCTAGTGCCTCACCATGCTATAAACCTTAGGATTCTGTGGGACAAAACAAGGGCAGGTAAAGCCGAATCATTAGTACTATAATGATGCAATGTGAAAGGACTGCTATGCTTTAATCAACCCAGCATTCTGTTCACTGTATAGTCAACAAGTTACTTCTGGGCAGTTGATCAGAACATAAGTGCAATTCATCTTAAATCTAAATGTGGTGTCCTTTAGTGCATAGCAGTCCATGAGCAACAAACTTTTATGTCCTCAGTAAATACACAGGTGATATATGCAAACTTTGAGAAGAGAAAAATGCTGTGATTATATATATATATATAATTGAATCTTTCTAATGATTTGAAGCCTCTAGCAGTACTCTCAAAACTTTGCTGTGCTGATTTTGAGGTCTATAAATAACTTCCCTTCATGACATATAGAGGGGAAACTATATACACAATTGTAGTATTTTTTTTTCCTTTTTAGAGGTATGATGGTAAGCTAAGCAGTCATACCAGATGGCATTTGGTATTGCATGTGTGTGAATGACACCATATATGAATTAATCATTCCCACCCTCATTTATAATATGCCAAATACCTAGGGCTGATAATTTAGCTTATTATGTGATCACTCTTGCTTCCATGGAAACTGATGTTCCAGAGTCTAAAAATGCTATGTTTTGATTTTTAGGATACCTTTTTCTTCTCTTTTTCTTCCCTGTGTTTATGACATGCTCAGTTTCCATTACTATAGCATGAAGTGGATGTAGCAATTAATAATAATTGAAAAGCGTGTGGGAGTAGCAGCTTGATTACCTATTTTTAAAATGGGTGGGTTGTATGATGAGTGAAAGGGCTGGTTCAGATACCATGTAAAAAGAGCAAATCCTCAAGGAATCTTGGGCTCATATACTCTCCTCTCACCTCTGCTGTCTTTGTTTGCAGAATGATTCCTTCTGGATGAAACAGCAAGCAGTGCTTTGCCTCAAGACAGAAAAGGGAGAAAATCGTCATGTATAAGGCGAAAGCGAGCAAATAAGCCTGAGGCTTCTTAAAAAGCTCATTCTTAGAGCACTAAACCTTGGATTGGCACTATGTCTGAATCAGCCTAGAGTGTTTGTGTAGCAAAAAAGATTTTTTTAAAGCAAAATCTGAAATAAACTATAAATAAACATTTAGCTGGAAATTGAGTTCTTCTGTATTCATCACCCATGTGTTTATATGACCATTTTACTTATAGTGACTTGGGCACATTGTAGAATCCATTATATTTTATACAGTACTGATGGGCACTGTGAAATTGTGCAGTTCTAAAAACTAATCTGATATTGTTGCTATCACATACTAAATTGCCTCTTGAATCACATGAAAGAAAAAGCTTTATTTTTCTAATGAATGCTGCTATCTATAGAAGCCTAATGCAAGCTTGGCAAAGGAGAAAGCCGTATAGAGGATAATTGTGGATCTCAGCCTAATGTTCTGCTGATCCTTTAAGAACCTGCAATATTGGGGTCCCCCTAAAACTTCTCACAGAAGAAATTTGAGTACTACTGATTAAAGTAAATGGAATCCTACTACTCAGTGAGCAACCAGGCTTTTGAAAAAGTTTGACTCTTAAGGCAAAGCATGATATATGATCTGTAAACATTTGAACAATTTTCCTTTAAACTCAATTACAGATAATGAAAGATTTAATGATGAATAGAGCATACATTCAATTTCCCCTGATTTATTACAAACATATATTGGAAATTTGTCAATGATTTCAGCATGTTGCCTTTCCAAAGATAATAAAAGAAGAACATTGTAGCTTACATGATTTTAGGGAGGCATTTATAGTTCTTGGAAAATTGCTTTTGTTTTCTGTTACTAACCTAAGGCTACAGTCCTTTACCCGCACTGTGGAACTTGCATCATAGCAGCTAGGTTGTATATCTCAAATGGATCACCATCTAAAAGCCATGTGCTAATTATTTTCTGCTCTTACAACAGAATCAAATTATGTTATTCATCTGAACAACAAACCTGCATTATCTTTCTGCAACTCTTCCAGAAAACCAAAAAGAAAGAAGAAATTAAAAAAGAAGCACTCATGGCTTACGGACCAAGTGAGGGAAGCTTCTGCCACTCTCTTTCCACGAGCCAGTCATCAACAAAGACTGTCCCTTGATACATAGGACTATTCAGCTGTTCCAAAATGCAGCATCCAGATCTTGGTCTGGGCATGGTTACAGGGAACAAACTTTTTCCCCCTACATCGCAGTTCCACTGGCAGCCAGTCTATTTCCAGGCACATTATGATCTATAAACCTCTATGTGACTTAAATCCATGATATCTCAAGGAATGTATTGCTCCACAAAAGTCTGCAGAGTTCCTAAGATCTTCAGAAAAGCTCATCTTTTTGTTCTACCACCCTCAAAACCATGTTTGGTTGAGATGTGAAAGAAGACATTCAAGACAGTTTGTTCCAGGCTGTTGAACCCCTTTCTAAGACTTGCCAAGCTGCTGGCTCACTTTGTCCATTGACAAAAAAGGCAAAACTTTTTTATCCAAGGTGGATTTAGGTAATTGACTGACTGCTAAGGAAGGATCTTTTTGTAGGGGGATGCCTTACTATTTAATTTATGTGGTTGTAATTCAACTGTATTTTAATATTATAATTTGTTTAATTTTGTTTTAGCAGTGTAACTTCATATGTGTTACTTATAATTGTTTACATCTTTTTGTGAACCATTATGAGTATCACATTATGAGTATGAGCCAGAATATAGGTCAAATAAATAAGTGATGGATTAATACTGGATCTTTGAAATCTTTTTTGTTACCTCTGTCCTTTACACAAGCAGAGGATCTCTAGGATATAGACTGTAAACTTTTTGTTCAGCTATCCCTTTACTATAGTGACTGTAACACATCTCTGCCCACTGCAGTTTTTAGTGTGGAAGGAGTTTAAACTCTGCACTTGTTTCCTCTACAGTTCAGATGAACCAGAGCCGTCTTTCAAAATATCTCATTTAAAAAAATCTCATTTTTTTCATGGAAAAAAAGTAAGGAACTTTGAATGATTGTGTGGAATGGCAATACTCTTGGATATTTATGTTAAGACAGCATGGGTTGTATTAAGGTGGTACACTCTAGTATTTACTATCCTTTTTTTTATTTTTGTCTGAAGGCTGTCTTTTCCCGTATCCAGTCTGAATTGCTGATCTTATTTCTCATTGATTTCCAAGCTCCTCTTTCTTTCATCTTCAACTTCAATATTTTGAGAGGTCTACTTAAATATTTTCCAGAATCATAGATAGCTAGACAAATAACACAATGGTGCTAGCCACTCTTATCACTGTGTATTATTTCCCCTGTAGGATAGAATGATGTTATGATGTTACGGATGCTATACTTTCTCCCAGCCCACAACTTTATACTGTGGCCGACATTCACTGATGCCATAGTCTCAAATCAGACACCTTCTAAAAGACTGAAGTCTTTAGTTATGTCATTTACCCAAGTAGACAGTGTTGAGTACCAATTATGGGGTGAAACTATGGTTTAGTAACACCATTCTCCTCAGGTAGAATGAGCTTTTAGACAAACTCTTCTGATCTTGATATGTATTTGGGAGGAGAGGTAGGAGACACTTTGAATAGCACACCAATATGCTGGGGAGAGGACTCTCTTGAGAGCAATAGCTTGTCATATACCGGAGCTGTCTCTTCAAGAGGAAAAAGAATGAATCCTGGGGGGAGTAGTTTTGGCCCAGAGATGCAGAAGTCATTGAGAACGCAGAACTTGTTGGAGCAAGATGTTCTCTTGAAGACAGAGCTGATTTGTTTTAAATTGAGTTGATTTAAGTCTTGAGGTAAACTGCTTCTTTAAAATACTCAATTTCAAATATTTAAATCACAGGCCCTTTCCACACGGGGGAAAAACATGGGGTAACACGGGGTAGGACGACCTCACCCGGAGGTTGTCCACACCGTGGAGTGTGCTAGGGCGGTTAGAAATGTGGAGGTTCCATACCTCAAACAGCCCTCGTGCGGCCACGGGGTTAGTGCCGCGTGTTTTATAAAGAACACATTTCATGTGGTCTTTATGAAACGCGCGCGCTAGCCCATCACAGAGCCCCATGTGGAATTGCAGGGGCACGCAAGCGCGTTCCTGCAGAACTGCCCGGGGGAGGGCTTCTGGCTGGTGCGCTTCTCCGATTGGCAGAGAGCCGCCGCCAGCTGCCATTATGGGTGCCGCTGGGCACCTCCGGGCGCCTCCGGATGCCGCTGCCGTGTAGAACGGCGAACGCGCGCTGCTCTCCGCGGTGACGGAGCAACCCGCATTGAGGTAAGCTCCGTTTCTGCATGCGCCGCCCCGTGTGGAAAGGGCCACAGTTTGCTTCACTGTTGAGGAAGATTCTATTTAGTCATTTATTTAATATGAGTACATTGCTGTTTAAGAGAACATTACTACATGTTCAGAGATTGCTTCATAGAAAATGTTTATTTACAGTAAGTTTTTATTTGATGCCACCATTTTCAAAAGTGCCTTATAGTGTGGTATTAGCCCCTGTATAGTTGTGACTGATCACAGATTTCCGTGTTGTCTCCTTTGATTAAAAAAGAATGGAGTGTTGTGTAATTTAGTTTGGTACCTGAGAAGAGAGAGACCAAGGGCTAAATCACTTTGATTTTCAAGGAAACACAAGGTATCCTGGGAATTGTAGTACAGAGGAGTTGACTGGAATTCTTTTGTAGGAAATTACAAGTATAAATCTCATGTTTCCTTAGAATGTCATGAATCTTGAAGGCAACCTTAACTATGGCCCTTTCTGCACAGGGTTATTACCGTGGGTTACTGCATTGTAGCACTGAACTGTTCTGCACGTGGGAGCGAATTTGCTTGGCTTTGTTTTCTGTTGTTCTGCATGGAATCCCATGATAATGCGCCACCATGTAGTAGGAAGGCACGCTATTTGAAAACCAGAAAAACATTGAATTACATTTTGACGTTGAAGCGAATTCGGATTTTCACATTCTCACCAATGCTCTTTGGTGGGTAGTAATGGGCAGGCTGTGGGAACGAGAAGTAGTAGGTACGGTATTTGATGGTATTCGGTGCACTGGTGTTAGATGCACTACATTTTTTAGTAACCCGTCCCCCATTCCATTCTCCGTGCCTGCTGGCCACCCCCTCCTGCACCCACTCGCCAGCCCCACACACTTCTTTGCACACACTCGCCACCCGCATGCACCTCTCTGCGTGTGTTTGCCAGCCCCATGCACCTCTCCACATGTGCTCGCCACCCACATGCACGTCTCCGTGACCGCTCGCCAGCTCCACGCACTCCTCCTTGCTGAATTGCCACTCGCACACACCTCTCCACACGTCCTTGTCACCCGCACACATCTCTCCACTCCCGATTGCCATCTACATGCACCTTTCCCAGCCGATTGGGTGGTGTGTGGGTTGCGGACACACGCATGGAGAGGTGCGTGTGGGTGGCGAGTGTGCATAGAGAGGTGCATGGGGTGGTGAGCACACACAGAGAGGTGTGTGCAGGTGGCAAGCATGTGCAGAGAGGTGCGTGCTGGTGGCGATCTGGCACGGAGAGTGGGTAGGGGGAGTTACTGTATTTGCACCCCATTTTCAGAAGGCATTTTTTTGGGAAAAAGTGCCTCTTATACACTGGCAAATAGGGTAGTAGGTACCTACTTAGGTATGGATAAACATACCAACCCAAAAGACAAAAAAACTCCAGCCAATCACAGCCACTGGGGTGGGGTGAGGGGAGTTGGGGGAGTGGCCAGTGATAAGGTAGTGCAGATGAATAAACTTGCACTTCTCTGCAGGAAAATGAATCAAAATGAGGGGCTGTGTAGAAAGCAATCAGGGAAAACCACATTAGTTGAATACGTAAGAACCAGTGCGAACCGCTTCTTGCGCCTCATGTGGAAAGGATCTATGAGTCACATCAGCATTTTTGTTTCTATTTTTCAAACAAATTACCCTTTGGGTAGTTTTTGCTGTGGCAGGCATGATCTCTTAGTAAAGTTGTACTTGCTGAATATCTGCATCTGTTAAAAGCACAGCAGCTCTGTGAGAAGAAAAAGGTGGCACAAATGAAGGAATCAAATGATGCACAAAACCCTTGTTCTCTGTTATGACTAATGATGGTCTGAATTTTGCATTGTCCTTTGACCTTATCTTTGAATGTCCTTTCCTGAATTGGTTATCTTTGCTTGTACCCTATTGGCTCTTTCATCTTGAAATGGGAAAGAGAAACCAGCTTCCAAAGTTAGATACTTCCTCAGTCTGCAATCTAGACAAAATATGTGTCTCTTTCTGTCATAGGTGTTGAAGGGATCCTAGGGATTTCTATTTCATGGTTATTTAGTTTTTGAAACACTGAACTAATAAGAAAAATTTAAATAACTTTAATCAGTTTTAATATGTGTGCAGCCTAGTGCTCTGGTTGTGAAGCATTGATCTATCTGATCATTTGAATTTCAGCTCTTAGAAGCTAGGAATGGAAAGAATATTCAGATATATTTTTTAAAAAGTAGCCAAAAACATTCTTTCAAGTGTTGAAAACTCTGATGAGAAGAATCTTGGACAGATGACAATCTTCACAGTCTGGAATTTATTCTGTGCAAAATTTGCACAAGATGGTTTTGTGCAGAAAACAGCACTTTCAGCATATAAAATACCATTTTCTGTGCAGATATTAATATTTCTGCGTTGAACTATTATTTTCTACACAGAAAATGCTATTTTCTATGCAAAACAACCAGGCATAGATTTTGTACAGATGAGTCCCTAATTGTGAATGGCCTTCAGAAACTCCATGGTTTTCAAATACTTTCTTGCACTGGGAAGAAGACTGCTGAAATTACTCACTGCTTCCTTTAAGAAGAAACTTAGTGAAGAATTACATCCCTACTAGAAGCCAAATCCATCAAGCACAATTCTCTGGGCTTCTGTGAGATGAAATCCAACGTATTTGGAGGGACAGAAGTTCCTATTCACTATCTTAAGTGAAAGACAAGTTTAGACAGTACACAACTGTTCTTCTGGACAATCATTTATAACTTAACAGCAAGTCAGTATGCCAAAAATTACTTGGAAAAGCTAAAGTACTTCACTTTAGGGCCCTTTCTGCAGCACCCTCCCACTCTGCAATGAAGATGGGGAAGGACAGGACTGTGGCAACACTTCTGTCTGACGTCGTTGTGGTCCCGTCCTTCTCCTGTCCCCAGGCAGTGTGATTGTGGGTTAAATCATTGATGGGTTTTTCCCATCAATGACATGCAATCGTGCCACCATCCTATCATCTGTCCTGTGGAAGCCGCAGAAGCGTGATGGCTGCACTTTTGCCCCAATGCAGCCTGGGAAAGTACCCAGCTGCGCTGCAGAAGGAAGAGGTATGGCCATCACACTCCCTTCCAGAGGGAGCCCTCCTATTGTGCTCCCCTCCTGCTGTCAGGATCCTGACTTGAACAACTTCAAGAAAAGGTAGGGTGTGGAAAGAACCTAAGTACAGTGCAGAAGAAAGAGTTGGAAAATTATTTTCCAGAACACTTGGGACTTTAAATCAACAACATGTAAGCCAGGAATCAAACAAAGCAGGAGTGGCTTAAGGCCAGAACCACTTCTGAAGGGAAAAGAATTCTGAATTTCCTTAAAATTTAGCCTTGCATAATGGTTCTGCTATACTGACGATATTGACAACGGTCTGAGTGCCAATGTCTTCTGCCCACTGCAGACAATAAACAATCCGAAACAACTTAAAATCATTTCAAACAGCAAGAACAATCTAAAACTGTCTAATTGTAGAGTATTTATAAAACAGGTTAAGTAATTTAAATCACTTTAAACATTTTAAGCTTATACTTACACAGATTTTAAGCAAGGTCCTTAGAGCCTGAACACTTTGGTAAAAAATGCTGTTTTGTCTTGGTACTATTGAGAAGATGTTGACCTACCAAAAAAGATCCATAATTGTGCCCACATTTTGACTTACTGTGGCTTTGGATGATTCTGTGGTCAGAATTTTCTTAAAGTGTGGGCAATTTTTTTGACTATATATATATATTCACACTGAATGGTTACTGAGTTAATTATAACCTTTACTTTTTATGTACAAAATACAATGTGTTCCCTTTTACTTTTCTCTGTACATAGATTTGGTTAAGCACGTTTTGCATTCATTGTGCCTTTTAAGTTAAATTTTAGTGTTATAAAACTGTGCTGCAGTTCCCATCCATTTTGCTGAAACTATTCTCATCTACTATATAAAAGTCAATGTTTGTCTGTGAGTTTGTCTGTGTCAGACAGGCAAAGACCTCATACGATTGGCTGAGTGAGGTGAGAAGACTTCATATGATTGGCTGGCTGTGAAGATTCTGTAGAATCCTAGGATTGGCAGTTCAGGGAGGGGCTTTTAGAATTTTCAGCCAGAGAGCTCAGGCCAGTTGCTGTGGAGACGAGGCCTACCAGCAAGAAGGAGATTAGTATATTCCCTCGGGAAATCAACCTCTGTATGTTAATAACTCTGAATACAGATTGGATTGAGGAATATGAGGAAAAGTTACATATTGGACAAGACAGTTTGGGGAATTAGAGGCACAGGATCTCAAATCTGTGTATTTCAACCGCGTCTAATTCCTAAGGTAAGGTGAGGTAATTTCTAAGGTATTTCTAACAAGTATTACCTATGAGAAAATAAAATCCTGGGCAGTGCCGGGTATACATGTTAGTTTTATATAAAAGGAGGTTGGTTTTCTGTTGTTTTCCCCATGCAAGGAGAAACTGCATGGGTAGGTGTTGGTGAGGGAGGGTGATTGTCATTTAACTTTGTTCACGCTTATGAGATTACCATAGGTTTTCAATGTTATCTCTGAACCATTTCTGTTAGGGCTATTGAGTGAAGTAGTGCAATGAAGATTTGTTTACTACCTGAAATAATGTGGGAATGACACAATATGAAATCAAATCAAATTGCTTCCAAGGCATTCCAGGAAGCTACAGAATGCCTGGCTGTGAAGCTTTCATGGTGAGGACCTGTTGCATCAAGCCCCCACCAGCCAGCATTGTTGCTCCTGGGCCTTGCTGGGCTGCTGCCAGCCTGTGTGGGGTCAGGTGTGAATTATTTTAAATCTTACATGACTATGCAGTTCTCTAGCAGGCCTATACATAGGCTTGTGTGCTAGGTGGTCGACCATTATCAGGTGGAAATTTAGTGTGAACAGGCCACACTGTAATTTTTGGCCTCTTTAGACCTGTTCTGCCATATGGCTTGCCTGAGCTGGAGATCTTCAGATAAGCACCAGACCCACAGCCAACTTCTGGGTTTGCTGTATCCTAAAAGACTTGGCAAGAGAGATCCCACAGCCTCTCAATGCTCACCTCCCCATATCTGAAATTGTTCTCGCACACACCCTTGGTACCCTCCCTGCTGTTTGCTTGTCACCTGATGACGTTGTACTGTTCAAGGCCTCCTTCACCCCATTGTTCTTTATGGCCACACAGATCAGTGAACTACTTCCTAGATCTAAATGGGACACCTCAGGACTGTCTCTGTTAGTCTCCAACTTCCACTGTCGCCAGAGCAGGTTGAAAATTCATTTCAAGTGATCCAAGAGGGACCATCTGGGGAAGCGGCCCACCTGGACAAATTATTGCTTTGAGAGGGTCCCACCTGGATAAATTTGTCTGGTACAGACCATACTGGACTACTTATTGTTACGCCCACATTTACTGTTATCTTACACTTCTGGCCTGCCTCTCTTCCAATACCAGTTTAGATCAGCCCTGAAGCAAGCCTTCTTATCAGTTTGGTTCCTGCCTCACCATTTTTCCACCCATTCTTTCCACATAGTCTCAGGTACTGCAACTGCAGAATATGGATTGCTAAACGGCGTTATTTGAAAGGTAGGACACTGGCAGTCTTTCAGGTCTTCTATAAGGATTCGAGCTGGCCAGCATTTGGCTGCACACTTCAGGGGCAGGCCACCGTCCCCTGTCCCACTTCCTAAGTTTTTGTTTCTTAAGCAGATCCTACCGAGTAGGACACAGCCTGGTTTTCTGGGTGGAATGGCATGTGGTCAGGAAGAGGCCATGATGTTGGCATGGCACATCTGGCCAACATCATATGGTGATGCCAAAGAGGAATAATGCAGTGGGATGCTCTGCTTCCCTACCTCTTGGAATTGACTGTGACCGTAACCCTGCCTCATTTTATTATCCCACATCTGAGTGAGTAAGATATAGTCTGGACAACTGGGCTTCAGCTTGTTATCATGGTGACAGAGGACCTCCATAACAGCCAATGCCTATTTACAGATGTTCATATCGTGTAGACTAAGATGCAGTCCAGATAGGTAGGATGCACATAGTAATTCAGTAATTATTGCAGCTCAACACCATGCTGACTGTGATAATCATCTGCAAAGCCAGCTGAATAAGTGGCATCCCTCTCTTCCACTCACACGTATAAGCAAACTTGTTTAGAGGTGATGGTCTCCACCTCTCCTCTGAGGGTTGTGAGCGCTATTTGGACTCCTTAACTCATCAGCTATTGTAATTCATTCAAAGGACTTTCCCCTGCCAAGATAGCATGGCCCCTTCCTGTGGTGGGTATGAAAAGGGGACTTCAGGTGTGAGTCAGATGGTGAGGAGGGAAGCCCTGGAGCTGCTGAATGCTTGGTGGAGGGGGGCTAACATGCAATTTGAGCACCTGCAAGGTGCCTCTTCATTGGATCATTTTCTTTGCCCCACAGATTGGAAATTATGGTAAGTTTTGCCAGATGCTTACTAAATGCTTGATGGATAATACCATGTTTGAGCAGGTTTTGTTCTTACTGTACACATTGTCCTATACATTGTATGTGCATGTATGTGGTATATGTTGTATTAAAGTTGTGGCCATCCTACTTAATCTACAAGATGGTATCTGGCCTCTCTGTCTCAACACAAAGTGCCTTATACCACCAAAAGGTGTGTAGGACAGAGTGTTTTAAGTTAAAAAGCAATGGAGAGGGTGAAAAGGGAAAATTCTTAGCCACTGTTTGTGGATAAATAAGAGAAATAGCACCTCCTCTTTTCTTTTTCTTGAATTCTCCCTACCTCCCCCCATGTTATTTTATATGTGTATGGTAGTCTGACTCTCAGCCACAAAGGAGTAGTTTAAAAAATGTTTTGGCCCAACCTTACGGTGAGAGGTCAAAAAGCTACATTTCTCTTACTCTTTTTTGTTTGGCCTGGGGCTACTTGTTCTTTTTCCAAAGTGCAAAACTATTTCCTGCTCCCTTTCATTCTTAGTTTCTAAGCTGATGGCTATTGCCACTTTTTTTCAGCTGGAGGAGTCATCTGCTTTGAAATGACAACTAAATTATTCCATTTTTGGAACTCTTGGGCACATTTAGTTCCCTTTTTGTATTCTCTTTCTTATTCATGTTTACATATGCATAATATTTTGCCTTCTTGTTTCTCACGTCATCTGCAGTTGCCATCATGTCTTCTCCATGAGACTGAAAAACTGAGCATCATAATGGTGTGGGCAGTTCAACTGATTCTTTTGAATTCTTAATATGCATTTGCAAGTTCATTAATAGTTAAAATCTTGATATTTAATTAAAAAGATTCAGCCTTTTATCAACAACAATTTATTTTTAGAGCTGAAGAAATATTGAAAATATTTGGTTCACCCATTTGTATTTTTCAGCTTGTTATAACAACTGCCAAGAAAATAAATGAATTTCAGTTGTGTGTGTGCGTGCGTGCAAAACATAATTGTTGGTCTGGTGTAGACTTAGTGGGAATAATTTTTATGTTCTTCCTAATCCCTTCATGCATGATTTTACTATTGTTTGTGTCATAATTAGCTTACAAATTCTGATCAGCTTTCTAACTACTCAAAACTCTTCTCTCCTTTTAAGCTCAAAATTTAATTGGTGCTATTTTGTTCATGCATGATTTAGCATTGCTGTTTGGGTATTTTAGTGTGGGTGTGGTGAAGGCACTTTATCAGAGAGCATTATTTCATTTCTGTATGTAATGCCAGAATGACCAGGTCAGTAGTGTGAACTATCCAATTTGCACCATTCAAGACAGCTTATGTACTAAAAGAGAAAGGAGAGGAGTTTCCCATTGCAATAAGAAAAGAACAGATATAGTAGAATGGAATGGGGAGGCAAAGATTCATTGAGAAAGAGACTACATTTATAATACATAGTGGTTTGGGAGTTTGTCTGCAAATAGTCTAGAACTGTTGTACCATTTTGCCATACATTCATTTCCCAACATTTCCTTTTCTAACTATTCCTGCACCCCACCCTATATGGTACAACAACATATATTACTCTTGGAATCTGTACAGTTTTCCTATACTTCCATGGAAGGGGAATAACCTAGCCCTTTCTTCTCTAAATTACAGATGTTTTGCATTTTCTGATTAATACTGGCTATACAAGGGAGCATGGCACAATTCTGTGTAGATGGTTAATATTTAAGGCTTGTTGTCCAGTAGAAAGAGTCCTGAAAGAAGACAAGACTTACTTTCCAAGCACAAAAAATACAATTATGGATGTCCTTGTTTAAAAACCAAGGGCTCATTTGGTTGCTAACAGTGATAAGATGAGTGGGATGAAGACTAGAGCATCGATGGCACAAGACTCAAAGTGATTCTGTCCAAACATAGGCCAGAGTCCAGTGGAAGGCCTCTGCCATGATAATGGTAGCAGCAAAGAAATTATACTTGTCTGCCACAGTTGTATGTGCTTTGTCATCCAGGAGAGCTGTCTTGAGTGGTCTGAGGCCTTTTACACTCTGGCTTACAAGAAAAAAAACAAAAAGACTATTTGGCAGCCCACTGTGAAGAATTTTTAAAATGCTTTACGGATGAAATTGCTCAGATCCACTTCGAGTTGGATGTTGCAGTTGAGACAGGTCCAGTGTGGATGTAATTGTGGCACCTGATTCTCCTATGTAATTTGATACATTTCCACTTGTGTAGCCTGGGGTTGTGGACAGGAACTTTGAAGAGGTGACAGCCACCACATGTGTATTGGACCCTTTCCCTTCCTGGCTTCTGAAAACAGCTAAAGATTGACTGGCCAAGTGGATACGGGGAGTGATGAATGCCTCATTGCAGAAAGGGAATTTGCATCCTCTCTAAAAGAGCCTGTGATGAGGCTGTTACTAACCCCGAACCCCAGTATGCTCAAGAATTGCAGGCCTGTCTCCACTATTCCTTTTTTTTGAGTAAGATTCTGGAACACATAGTGGCCTCCTAGTTCCAGGGGTTCCTGGTTGAAATGGAATATCTAGATCCATTTCAATCTCGCTTCAGACCAGGCTAAGGGACAGAGACAGCTTTGGTCAGTTTGTTGGACAACCTGTGCAGGGAACTGGATAGAGATGTGTGTTCCTGTTGGGTCTACTGGACCTTTCAGAAGTTTTTGATACCTTTGACCATGCTATCCCTCTGAGCTATCTTTCCAAAATGGGACTTGAGGGCACTGTTCTGCAATAGTTCCAGTCCTTCTTGGAAAGGCAAACTCAGACGGTAGTGCTCAGTTATTTCAGTCCCATGGCCATTGGTCCCTCATGGCTCAGTTTTGTACCTCATACTATTTAACATCTACATGAAACCACTGTAAGAGCTTATACAGAGTATCCTAATGACTGTCTTTGCTTTCCACCCAGTACCAAGGAAGTTGTTTTTAAATCAAGCCAGGGTCTGCAGTTAGTAATGGACTGGATGAGAACAAACAATCTGAAGCTTAATCCAGATGAGACAGAGGTGATCATTCAAAAGGCGGATTGGGGAATAGGGATACAGCCTGTGTTAGATGGGATTCCACTCCTCCTGAAAACTCAGGTTCAAAGTTTGGCCCTGTTCCTGGACTCAGATCTGAGCCTGGATGCCCAGGTTTCTGCACTGGTCAGGAGTATGTTTGCACAGCTAAAACTGGTGTGCCAGCTGCACCTGTTCCTTGAAACCTTAGATCTGGCTATAGTGACACATGCCTTGATTACATCGCATTTGGATTACTGAAACTTACTCTGTGAGGGACTGCCTTAGCTGTGTGGAAACTGCAGTATTTCCAAAATGCTTTGGCTAGGTTGCTGAACATGGCAGGTTATAGCAAGTATATTACCTTTCCCGAAACAACTCCACTTGCTGCTGATCCATTCCCATGCAGAATTCTAAGTGCTGGTTAGGACCTTTATAAAGTCCTACATGGCTTCGGTTCAGACCATATGATAAACTGTATCTCCCTCTATGATCCTGTCTGTGGGGAAAGGTGTTTTCTCAGTCCCACTACCATTCCAGGCACATTTGGTGAGGACATGGGGGAATGCTTTCTCAGTGGCTGCTCCCAAGTTGTGGAAACCCTTCCCTGGGAGGTCTAGTTGGTTCCCTCCCTGCTGTCCTTCCACCTGCAGGTAAAGACCGTTTTATTTAAGGAGGCATTTGGTAAATCAAAGTTTAGTTTGTTAGAAGAGGAAAAAGTAACAGAATAAGCCTGAATAAAAAAGAACAAAAGACCTATGAAAGAGGAATATACTGAGATCAGAAAATAGAATAAAAAAATTAATAAAATAATAAAAATGACTTCCTTCCCAAGCAATAATGAACTTCCTAATAGGTATTTTCTCTTGTTACATAATAAGTTTACCAATACCTCTACAGCTAAACGGCACTTTAGTTTTAAATTATATAACAATAACTTGGATTCTGGACTTACCCCTCAAGGCTTGCTATAGATAATTTTCCTGATCTGGATTCCCAGAGAGGAGTTTAATACCTTCCACTCTTGCCTAAATTGGTGTACTGGTTTATTCACTAATAACATTATTAATTTATCCATTTCCTCCATTTCATAAAATTTCAAGATCCAGTTGTGAAGGACTATGGATGTCTTTCCACCTCTGGCAAAGGTTATTCTCGCGCGAGATATCATATATAATAGAATTCTCCAATACTTTTTTCTTATTTGAATATCTAATCCATTGAGAATGTTAAGTAGGCATGTTTCTAGCAGCATCAAAAAGTTTATTTTGAAAGTTTCTGTTATACGTACATGAATTTGTATCTAAAACTTTCTTGCCTTGTTGCACTGCCGCCATAGATGGTAAAATGTTCCTTTTTGTTCATATTTCCAACATTTAATGTTTTTTTTTTCAATTTTAGATAATTGTGGGTGTTAGTTAACATCTAAAAAACATCTTGTAATAATTTTCTCTTGAATTGGTACTCTTTTTGAATCTCTGGTTAACTTTCCAAGATTTTTCCCATTGGTGTAAACGTATTGAGTGGCCTATGTTTTGTATCCACTTAATCATGTTTTCTTTGACTACGTCTCATTTCAAATCATAATTCAATAGTAATGTATAAAGCTTCCTGACAATTTGAGTTATTCTTGTTTTAGTTCCCACTAAAATGTAAAAATTGTAACATTTGGGGAAATTATATTTTATTTTGTCATATTTTTCATAAAAACAATTTTTAAAAAGTTTAATTCCAACTAAAGAAATATGGATTTCAAAAACATTAGACATTGTAGAAATGGACAAACTTTCAGTGAAATTAAAAAGAACAGCAGAGCAGAAAGACTGGAAACCTTTATTGGACTGTCAGGAGGATCCACCGTTTAAAATTGTAACAAAAGGTCTTATAAATGTAATGTAAAGGTAATGTAAAAGGAAATGGGAAACTTTTATGGCTTAGTCACTTATGTCTTTAAAAAGGGGAAAAGAGAAAAGGGGAAAGATGACAAAAATAATAGGTTAGATAATAAGTACTAATATATAAATACTTTTGTTTGAAAATAAAAAAAATAGTGTATTGTTTTAAAGAGTCAAAGGTGGTGGGGGAGTCAGGGAGAAGATATATAGAGATAGAATACAAGTTTCAGAAAGGAAGAAAGGAAGATTCTACTTATTTACTTATTAAACAGCTATTTTCTTATAACAAATAATGGAATTTAGGATGTTCATTAAAATGTAAAATTTAATAGCAATAAGATTAGATGGAAAATGTGCAAATGAGATACCTAGAATACTGTATTGTATATTTTTTATTATTTCAAAATGTAGGTGCATATAAATTCCTTTTTTAAAAATGGAATATTTGTACAACTAATAAAAATATCAGGAAAAAAAGTTTAATTTAAATGTGTTTTAACATTTGTTCTAAGAGATTTTTTAAAAATTGTTTTGTGCTTTTACAATGTTATACACTTCCTTAGATTCTGTTCTGGGAAAAGGGTGGGATAGTAATCAGCTAATTACATAATATTGTGACAGTTGCTCCTAACTGCTTCATCCATTGCTTTGAGGCCTGAATTTTACCTTGGTATACAAAAGGTTTGTGGGCAGTGAAACAGGCAGGGTGATGGCTAAAGTCAGTAGCATAGGTCATGCAGTGAATGCAACCAAAAATTTGAGGGAAAATGTACTTATTATGCAGCAGGAGTTTGGAAAAAGTCATACTATGTCTTTATTGATGCATCCTTTTCATGCCACCCAACAAAGTTGTACCAGATGGGGAGGAGCCTGGAGTCAGGCTCAGAGAGATTAGCAGTGGAGTACCCACTGTGTTAAGTTTTCCAGGCCCTGCAAGGAAAAAGTAGCTCAAAATATGATGCTACAGTTAAAGAACCCAAGGAGGTGTCTGTTGCTCTGTCTGGTTAGGTTTCCTAGAACCGGTAAGCTTGACCATTGGCCATCTCAGTTGATGAAATCTAGCAAAAGTAGATTGTTCACATGAGTGTGAATGTTTACTGTGTCAGCAGGAGGTGCCCGCTACCTTGAAGGAAGCTGTAGCACAGCCCCTTCTGAAGAGAATGCCCTGTACCAAGAGGTATGTGTGACAAGGTATTCATATATTTACTTCTACATTAATTCTAAAAGGCATGCAGACAGTAAACTTTTATGTAAGGTGACGTATGGTATGCCGCATCACTGCAATTCCTCATCTTGCTTTCTTTTCCTCATTTCCTTTTTATGGGAACAAGTAGTTTATGTCTGCTTAGCACAACAGAGGACCAGAGAAGGGAACATTTTTTTTCTTTGCTTTTCTAATTTTGGTGATTTTGTCATCTTTTTTTTTTATTGGCCCCTCTCTGCCAGCTTCTTATAAACTGGCAAAAGGAAAGAGGTTCTTTAGTGTTTGGGGGTTCTTTACATTTCAGTACATTTTATATATGTTTGTAACCACAAAATTAAATTTAAAACTTAAATTCAATTCATAATTATTTTCTGAAAACTGTAGTTTTAATTTATCCAGCTTGTAAGCCAAGTCAAGTTATGCATAATGCATTTTACATTCCTAAAGCAATGAAATGACTTTCAATCTGTAAAGTGTGCCAATGTTGTGTTTCTAAATTATTTCTTTCATTTTTCCCCAAATAAAACTATTGTAAAAACTATGCTTACCTCCCACATCATCAGACATGACTACAGTTGTGGAATTTTGTCGTTGTAATTATGTCTGATGATGCCCCCCCAAAAAAAACCCCACTTTTCAGCATGGCAGCATCTCAGCCTAAGAATTCCAGGGTACTGGAGATTGGGGCTGTGGCACTCTCACAGTCACAGGATGATTAAAAACAGGCAGCTGGAGGGATCCCTTGAAATCCCACAGCAGCTGCTTGTCTTGAGGTGCTCCAGCTGGCGGGTGCTGGAAACATAATTTCCCAGTGACCCTATTAGTAACACCTTGGAAAACCTTCAATTGGGACATTGCCAGGCTGAAAAGCTAGCCTGGGTCCCAGTTGAATCATCAACAACTTGAAATAGAATCCCTAGAAGTTGTGGGATCATTTTTCCAGCTTAGAGTCTCATAACTGCTGACTAGAAGCCACCCATATTTTGTGGGGATATAAAAGTTTACATAAATAAATAAATAATTTGTGGGGAGGGAGAGGGAATGATTAAAGATAGAAGACTATAAAAACCACTGGGTTTTAAAAAAATTAATTTTGACTAAGATTTTGTATTTGCTCATGTCTAAGATGTTGTTCTATAAAATGTACTTACAAAGAGAAGTTGGAATTATTTTTCATGTATAGTGAATAGTGGTTGTTTTTATGTTTTATTGATTTTTAAAATCAGCTTTAATCACTCTGCAGAAAAGTTAATAAAATATATTTAGTAGGATGATGAGATAGTTCCATTTTCACAACTGAGTAAGATTTTGGGGTAAGGAACAGAGCTTGGCTTTTTTAGGAAAGTTTGCTGCTGTATGTCAGTGGGGCGGAGGTAAGGGGGGGTGGGCCAGAGCTGGGCACTAGCAGCGCTAGTGCAGCCCTTTCGCAGAAGCGCTGAGCACACAATCCGGGGGGAACTTAAAGAGCCTTAGCAGCAGGCGTAACAGAAAACGATAATGGGTTACTTCACCCAACGTAAAAGGGGTTCCAAAAACGGGGGGTGGGTTTTGGGGGAACCGGGCGGCAGGAAGCGGGCTCGGACGGGACTGGAACAAGGCACGGGCGGCAGACGTCCTGGAAGCCGACGGTTTTTGCTCCGTCCCTTTTCCCAGCCCCGCGTCTGCCTAAAAACCCCGGGGGGCGCGGCCAATGGCCCGAGCACGCGGCTGGGCTCACAGCTGCGCTACAGCTGGGGCTCCCCCCCCCCAGGTGTTTCTCCTGTAGCCGCCGGGTGGGGGCCGCGGGCCCTTGAGCCGCCGCCGCTACCGGAATGTCAGCAGCAGGGCGGCGGCCTCAGCCTCTTTCGAGGCAGCCTCGCGAGTAGGCGGTGCCCCGGGATCAGGCCCGGGGCCCACCTCCTCCAGCGGGTCTCTGCCTGCCGTACCCAGCGGCACGGGAGCCAGGCCGGCGGCCTCCGCAACACAGGGACAATCCTCGGTGGCGGCGGCGGCCTCCGTACCCCGGGGAACCCCCGCCGGGTCGGTTCCGCCGCGGCATCCCGGTGACCCCCCCCGGCGGCGGAGCCCTCTGCGGCAGCCGCGTGACCCCCATGCGGCTGTGGCCTCCGGAGGACCTGGACCCGCCTCTTCCTCCTCCTCGGTAACCAGGGCGTCGACCTCTGTGGCGCCTGCTGGTGTGGCCACACCCAAGGCCCTGACATCACCCCCCTCCCAGGGTCCCCCCCCACCCCGGGGGGGATGAGGCTTCTCCGGGTAGCGGCGATGGAAGGCCTGCACCAACTGCGGCGCATGGACGTCCTTCTTCCCAGGGGTCCTCCACCATAACCCCCCCGTCCACCAAGTTGTAGGCGGCCGTGCCCCCAGGGGGGATCGAGGACCCCAGCCACCTCGGACTCCTCCTCGCCATCAATGAGCACCGGAGCTGGCGGGTTCAGGGCGGTGTCTGGTGTCCCCCGTGGCTGGAAAAGCGGAGGTGGAACACTAGGGGAGAGGTTGCGTGGAAGTTGGAGCCGAAGGCCAGGGGGTTTTTAATTTGGGCCCGGATGGTAAACGGGCTATGTACTGGGCATCCAGTTTGTCTGGGCGGCCGGGTGGGAGGAAGTGCGTGGAAAACCGACATTCCCCGACCCGCAAGGGTGGTCCTGGCTGCCGGTGCCAGTCTGCCCCTCATTTGTACGCCTCCTTGGCAAGCTCCAGTTACTCCCGCAGTAATTCCTGGATGGCCCGCAACTCCTGGAGCCACCGGTCTGCGGCAGGCCCCGCGGAAGGCCCCCCGCCCGGGCGGGAACCACCGCAGGTGGGAGCCGTAGTTGGCCAGGAACGAGGACTGCTGGGTGGAGGCGTGGACGGCATTTTTTCGCAACTCAGCCACAGACAGGAGGTTGACCCAGTGCCTGCTGGTAGCAACTGTAGCACCGCAGGTACTGCTCCATGTGGCGTTGGTGCGCTCGGTCTGGCCGTCGGTCTGCGGGTGGTGGGTCGATGACACCCGGGGCTCGATGTCCAACTGCCACAACAGACACTCCCAGAACCGGGCGCTGAACTGTCCCTCCCCCCTCGGTCACGATCCCCTCGGGGAGGCCGTGCAGCCGAAAGACGTGTCCAGGACTAGGCGTGCCATCTCCTTCGCGGAAGGTACGCCAGACATGGGACGAAGTGCGCCATTTTCGTGAGGAGGTCCACCACCACCGTTGACGGTGTGGCCCTTGGACGGAGGGAGCTCGGTGATGAAGTCCATGGAGATGGTCCCCCGGGTCCTGCGGGGGTCGGCAGAGGCTGGAGCAACCCCGAGGGCCTCTCCGTCGGGTCCTTCGCGGGGCACACGGGACGGAATGGAGGTAACGGTCGATGTCCCCGCGCACCCTGGACCACCAGAACTCCCGGGTCACGAGGTGCAGGGTCTTGAACAGGCCAAAGTGCCCCGCAGGCCTCCCGTCATGGCAGAGGCGCAGCACTTCCTCGCGACAGGGGCCGGGGGGCACAACCGATCACGATGGTAGAGCATCCCCCCGCTGACCACGGGGAGAAGGCGCCCCCCAGGCGCAGGGTCTCCCGGGGCGGACCCCGGGTCTGTGCTTCCCGGATCCGCTCGCCAGGGTCGTCACGTCCACATCGCCGCGAAGTTCTCAGGGCGCAGGATGGTCGAGTGGGTCTCCGGCTCTGGGGCCGCGGCGTTTTGGGCTCCGGGACAGGGCATCCGACGCCGGTTGTGGGCCCGCAGCACGTACTGCAGCTGGAAGTGGAACCGGGAAAAGGGACTGGGCCCAACGCATCTGTCGCAGCATCAGCTTCCGGGCGGTCTAAAGTTTCCCAGGTTGCAGTGGTCAGTCTGCACCTGTACCGGGTGCAACGCACCTTCCAGGAGGTGCCGCCAGCCTCAAACGCCGCCTTGACCACCAGGAGCTCCTTTCCTAGATGGTTTTTCCGCTCAGGAGGGGTCAGCTGCCGGGAGTGGTAGGCGCACAACTGGAGCTCCCTTTCTGGGCCCGAACCCCAACAGGACCGCCCCCACCGCAACGTCCGAGGCGTCGGTCTCTGGCGAAGGGCCGCCTGGGGTCGGGATGCTGCAGGATGGGCTCCGTCGTGAAACTGGTCTTCAACCGTCTAATGCCTGCTGGGCCTCGGTGGTCCACTGGAACGGCGCCTTGCCACGGAGCACCTGGGTGATAGGGGGGGTCAACGACGCATAGTTGGCAATGAACTTCCGGTAAAGTTTGGGGAACCCCAGGAACCGCTGCACATCCTTGCGACTCCTCAGGGCCTGCCAGGACACAGTAGCCTCCACCTTCGCCGGATCCATCTCTACTCCCCCGGGGTGACATGCGGTAGCCCAGGAAGTCGACCTCCGAGAGGTCAAAGGCACACTTTGAGCTTGGCGTAGAGATGGTGCTTCCGCAGCTGCTGCAACACAGTGTGCACGTGTGCCTCTGGACCTGCCGGTTCGGGGGGTAGATAGGAAGTATCGAGGTAGATGATTATGAAGCGGTCCGTGTCCCCCGGGAAAACGTTGTTCACGAAGTGCTGGAACACCGCCGGGGCGTTGCACAGGCCGAAGGGCATGACGGTGTATCGTCGTGCCTGTACCGGGTCTGGAATGCCATCTTCCACTCGTCACCGGCCCGGATCCACACCAGGTTGTAGGCCCTGGGAGGTCCATCTTCGTGAAGACCGTCATGTGGCACAGCTGCTCCAACAGCTCCGGAATCAAGGGCAGCAGGTACGGTTGCGGATGGTGATCCGGTTGAGGGCGCGGTAGTCGTTGCAAAGGCGCAGCTCCCCCCACTTCTTGCGGCGCAGCAAGGCGCCCCAGCTGGGGAGGTCGACGGCCGCACGAAGCCCCCACGTAGATTCTTCTCTAGGAACTCCCGCAGGGCTGCCAACTCCGGCTCCAAGAGCGAGTAGATGCGTCCTGCCGGATGGGCCCCCCGGGACCAGGTCTGTAGCACAGTGTAGACCCGGTGCGGGGGTGGGGGGTGGCCTCCTTCTGGTCGAACACATCCGTGTACTCCTGGTACCCGCGGCAGTCCGACGGATGTCCCGGCCTGGGGGTCTCGGATAGCCATCAGCTTCTCGGGCCAGCAGTGCTCCTGGCAGTACTCGGACACGAACAGCACCTCGCGCCGCGCCCCGGAGATATGCGGGGCCAAGGCTCCCCCCGCACCACTGGGAAGCAGGGCACCCGGGACCGGAAGTTTGCCCGCTTGAAATGGCCCTATTTGAAACCCACCTCACCGTCTGGTGGGTGATGGGGCTGGGCTTCAGCAACCCCCATCATAGTCTCCACCGGGCCTGGCTCCAGTAGTGGCACCGCGGGATTGGTGGTCCCGGGCGAACTGGAGGTTCGGAATTTTTGGGCGCCCTGGAGTCGTCATGGCCCCCACGGAGATGGGCGGTGGCTCCCCGTAGCACACTGCAGCGGCCACCAGTAGCGGGTCTCGTCTCTTCCGATCGTCTGCGTCTGTCCCGCTTCCGGGCTCCCCCCGGCCTTGCAGGCTCTCTAGACCTGGGGGTTGGCTTTTCCTGGCGCCCCTGGGGGGGTGGACTTCAACGGACACATGCGGGCAAAGTGTCCTCCCAGGCTGAGTCGGCACAGACCCGCCCCCCCCGCCTCTCCTCCTCAGCTGTCAGGTGGGGCCGTGCCCCCTTGAGCTGCATGGGCTCCTCACTACTGGCCCCGCCGGTGCGACCTCGTCCCTGACCGGCTGGGCGGGACCTCCCGGGGGGCCGGCTCCCGGTGTGCGGCTGGAGGAGCCCCCCCGATGAGCCTGCCTCCGGGCCTCCAGGCTCCCATCGATCCGGAGGGCCTGCTAATTAACAACTCTAGCGTCTCCGGCGGGGGGGTGCGGGCCAGTTCGTCCAGGATCTCCGCTGAAAGGCCGGCCCGGTACTGATCCTGGAGGGCGGGGTCGTTTGGCCAGGTCCTGCACCAGTGGCGGAACGTGGTGGTATATCCTGCACCGTACCTTGGCCCTGCTGTAGCTGGCGCAGTTGCCGTCTCGCCGTCTCGGGTTGCACTGGATCTCCCCACACCGCCCGGAACGCTTGCAAGAAAGCGGCCATGTTGTCCAGAATGCCGCTTTCTGGCAGAGCAGGGGCGTGGCCCACTGGCCGGCATCCCGGAGAGCAGGCTGATATGAACGCCACCTGGGCACGCTCATTTGGGGAAAATCTGGCCCCGGACCTGTTGTGAGCCGGCAGCCGGCCATGAAGGTCTCTAGCTCAGAGGACTCCCCCGGGAAAACGTGGTGGCCCGCCATGGGGATCTTTGGGCAGGCGGGGGCGGGCTGCCTGCAGCTGGCCGACCTGGAACTGCAGGGCCTCAGGGCATGGGAGAGCTGGTCCACCTGGGTACGCAGGCCCTGGTTCTCCTAGGCCTGGGGGGAGCTGGGCTGGCCACGTTCTCCCCTTCCATCCTGCTTGACCGGGTGACGGAGCAACAATCTGTCAGCGTGGGTGGAGGTCAAGCAGGGGCTGGGCCGGAGCCGGGCACTAGCAGCGCTAGTGCAGTCCTTTTCAGAAGTGCTGCAGCACACAATCCGGGGGGGGTTTAAAGCCGGGCCCTTAAAAGAGGGGTCAACAAAAACGATAATGGGTTACTTTACCTGGAACGCAAAGAGGTTTTTCACCAAACGCTGGGGGGGGTCTTGGGGGAACCAGGGGACAGGAAGCGGGCTCGGACGGGACTAAAAAAGGGACGGGCGGCAGACGTCCTGGAAGCCACGGTTTTGCTCCGTGCCTTTCCCAGCCCTGCGTCTGCCTAAAAAGGCCTCTGAGCCGGGCAGCGGCCATCCGGCCCGAGCACGCGGCTGGGCTCACAGCTGTGCTACAGCTGGGAGCTCCCCCCCCCCCAGGTGTTTCTCCTGTAGCCACCACCGCTGCCAGAACGTCGGCGGCAGGGCGGTGGCCTCAGCCTCTTCCGAGGCAGCCTTGTGAGTAGGCGGTGCCACGGGATCAGGCCTGGAGCCTGCCTCCTCCAGCGGGTCTCTGCCTGCCACACCCAGCGGCATGGGAGCCGGGCCGGCGGCCTCCACAACGCAGAGGCGATCCTCGGCGGCGGCCTCTGTCACGCCGGGGAGACCCCCGCCGGGATCGGCGTCCCGGCGATCCCCCCTGGCGGCGGAGCCCTCCGCGGTAGCCGTGCGACCCCCATCGTCGGCTGTGGCCTCCGGAGGGCCCAGACCCGCCTCCTCCTCCTCGGAGATAACTGCGGCGTCGCCCTCTGTGGCACCTGCCGGCGTGGCCACACCCGAGGCCCTGACACTGTAGTTAATTTTAAAATAGCTGTGCAGCACAGTAATAACACATCAAATGGTCAAGAGTTAACTGATAGTAATGTCTTATTGTATTCGCTTACTTCATGTCAGGCAGTGGGAGAGGGTCAGACATCAAGAGAGACTCCGAACAGGCAGACCCTCCTAATAAAATTGGGAAATGGCTCTCCTCTAGATTGAAGAAAAGAGAGGGAAAGAAACATAATCACAGAAGTAAAAGAGGGAAAGAATTCAATTACAGAACAGGAGAAAATTATGCAGACATTTGTAAAGTATTATGAGAAGTTATTTTCAGAGAAAGTGATAACCCCTCAACAAAAAAAAATCAGATTGCGGTGTATTTAAAAAAGCAAAAAAATAATAAGATTTCTGAAGAACATCATAAATAATCTGAGCTCTCCAATTACAATGAGCGAGGTCACAGAAGCAATTAAAGAATTGAAAGAGGGGAAATCCCCAGGCCCCGATGGATTTACAGCAACTTACTATAAGAAACTACAAGATGAATTGGTAACACCATATTATTATATATTAAAAGCACTACCATCACAAGGAAGACCTAGTATGTGGGGAGACTCAAATATCGTTCTGATCCCCAAAGAAGGGAAAGATACTAAAGATGTTAGGAATTATAGACCAATTTCATTGTTGAATACTGATTACAAAATTTTTACCGCAATATTAAGTGAAAGATTGAAAAAGATGCTCCAAGATTACATTCATGAGGACCAAACAGGTTTTCTACCTGAAAGAAGTCTCAAACAAAATATAAGGACAGTTATCAGTTGTATAGAATACTATGACAAAAACCCAGGAAAGAAGTTTGCAATGGCACTCCTAGATGCAGAGAAGGCCTTTGATAACATCTCCTGGAAGTTTATGAAAAATATTATAGAAGAATATGGATGTAGAGGAAAGTTTAAAGAATGGATAGATATCATCTACAGATGTCAGAAAGCAAATTTGATAATTAATGGGGAAAAATCCAATCAATTTGAGATATCTAAGGGGGTGACACAAGGTTGCCCGCTTTCGACTCTTCTCTTTATTATGACACTGGAAATAATAACAAAAGCAGAGAGCAAAACCAGATAAGAGGGGTAAAAATTAAGAAGAATGAATATAAAATAAGAGCTTTTGTGGACAACAGGGTTGTGTTCTTGGAAGAAACAAAAGATACTCTCCACAGATTGTTAGGAGAATTGAAGGAACATGGCTAAGTAGCTGGCGTTAGGATTAATAAGAGTAAATCATCATTATTAACAATGAATTTGACAAAAAAAGAAGAGGAAGAGCTAAAAGAGTTCTTGGGATTCAGTATAGATAAAAAAAGGTAAGTATTTAGGAATTTATATTACAAAGAAAAATCCAGAACTTTATGATAATAATTATCAAAAAACCTGGAATCAAATTAAAATAGATTTACAGAAATGGAATAAACTCAATCTCTCATTACTAGGCTGGATAAATACAATAAAGATGACTGTACTTCCAAAAATGATGTTCCTGTTCCAAAATCTTCCAATAATTAATAATAAAAAACCATTTATAAGCTGGAACAAAGAGCTATCAAAATTTATATGGGCAGGAAGGACACCAAGAATAAAAATGAAAATACTTCAAGACAGCAAGGAGGGAGGAGGATTCGGACTGCCACGCCTGGAAGTATACTATCAAACAGGCTGGCTAGAATGGATTAAAGACTGGATTCAATTGAAAAATCATAAACTATTAGAATTAGAAGGATTTAATGTTAATTTTGGTTGGCTATAACAAAGCAGAAGTAGGTAGAGAATTTAGATATCATTATGTGAGAAGAGCTCTAATTAGAATGTGGCAGGCTATCAACAAAATTTTTTATAGTAAATTGCCAATGTGGACATCACCTCAAGAAGCCTTCAGAATATCAGAACCAAATCTAGGAGGAATACTAAGGTATAAGGATCTAATAAGATGGAAAGGAAGAGTACCAGCGTTAAAGACTAGAGAAGAACTAAAAGAGCAGAACATCGAATTGAATTGGTTACCATATCGACAAATAAAAAGAAAGTTTCAAAATGGATACAAAAACCACAGGGATGGAATCAGAAGAGAACAAATTAGACGAAATCCTAATGAAAAATGGGGGGGGGGTCTCAAAAACTTATAGACTTCTACAGGAAAGAGAGTTAGAGCAGGAAAGGGTCAACAGATATATGGTAAAGTAGGCCCAAAATATCGGTCACAACGTAGAGTTGGAAAGATGGGAAAGAGCATGGAGTGAAGACATAAAGTTTACTCAAAGCTTGAGTTTAAGGGAGATTTTTATAAGTCAATGCATCGGTGTTATATGACCCCTCAAAAACTAGTGAAGATAACAGGAAAAAGGAATGGTCAGTGTTGGAAATGTGGAAAAACAACAGGAACTTATTTTCATACATGGTAGTTATGCTCTATAGCAAAAAAATATTGGAAAAAGATTCACGATAGTATTACTAAGTTGCTTGATATTAAATTTGAGTTGATTCCAGAAACATATTGACTAAACATGATTATCAGGAACAGCCGAATGAGGACAAAAAGGAAAATATTATTAAATTTAATAACAGCAGCAAGATTGAATTATGCAAAGCACTGGAAAGAAGGAATAGAACCCTCCCAAGAAGAATGGAAGATTGAAGTGATGGATATTATCGAAATGGAAAAACTGTCCAACATGCTGAAAGGTAATTCAATTCAACAATTTGAAAAGCAATGGAAGGAAATTATTAGATGGGTGAAAGAGAAGTGAGATGAAGGTACAGAACTGAATAAAGGATCGAAAGGGTAACACTGATATTAAGGTGGGAATATAGATTGAGTAGGAAAATTTAAGTTAGATTACAATAACAAAAAGAGATTTCACACTAAGGAGTTTTAGAATAAGAAACAAACCAAAAAAGATTGGAGGGGGGAAATGTGTAATAAGGAAAGGAAGGCTAGAGGGGGGAGGGGGAGGTAACATAGAAAGAGAAGGGAAGGGGATATGGGGGGGACAGGATGGGGGGGAGGAGGAGTTGACTAAACAATATATTAAGAAATATTTAATATTGTACAGAAAATATTAACAATAATAGTAAGGTTATGTAAGAATGATGTACAATATGTAATAATGTAAACAACATGTGATATATAAATTTTAGTTTTTATGGAATTTTAATAAAAATAAAATAAAAAACAAACAAAAAAACAAACAGGCAAACCCTCACACTCACACTGAATCTGGAAGGCTATTTTTACAACCCTTTTAAGATTAACAAATGGAGTAAATTTCACTCAGAATTTTACTTAATTGAATAATCAATTAAACTAACTTTAGGTAGAATTCTTACAAAAATACACAACAGAAGCAAATGAGCAACAAAAGGGTATGTCATGCATATACATTCACCAATAATGAGCAAGGCACTTTTTACAAACTATGTATGTCACACTTGTTTGTGGTTTCTTGGTTTGGAGTTCTGTTGTTGTTGTTGTGTAACTTCAAGACAATTCTGACTTACGGCAACCCTAAGGTGACACTATCAAGAGGTCTCTGGGACTCTGTGTGTGTGAGATGTGCCCAAGGTCACCGAGTGGATTTCCATGGCTGAGTGGGGAATCAGACTCTGGTCTCCAGAGTTGTAGTCCAATGCTCAAACCAATATACCACAGTGGGTCTCAGTATTCTAGCTGTTATTATATCAGCAGAGCATGTCAAGATGTTTTGAATCATGGCTCAGACTGTTTTCTTAACTTGAAATCACAGCAAGTTACAAGATTTTGTATGTCTAAGCAAATTGTTTTCTTCAACATGCTATCCCACATTTAGACCTTAGTCACATTCTGATATTTCCTGTTTAGTGTTCCCTGCGTGCCTGAGGATGAGAAGTGGGCATTGGGGTTGGAAGATCTGGTGCATCTGCCCTTACACATGTGATGTCCTACCATAAGTTTTTCGCTTCTTCCTTTGTGTTAAGAACTTAGAATATTATGTAAACCCAGAATTTTATGTAACATTTACTATTTCCTTTCTCTCAGTAGGAGACCAGGTGCATTCACAAACAAAATTTCACAAAACAAAAAGCTGTCCTCTCAAATGCAAATCATTTTTAGTTTAAAATTGCTATAGAATATATTGAAATTGTAAACATTTCCTCATTATATAGGTGACAGTTCAGAGGCAACATCTGCTGAGCTGCAGCAGTAATGCAACACAAGCAAAAAGATTATTACATTGACCCCACAGTCAATGGAGTTAAAAGAAATAGCCTTAGTAAAATATTGTAATGGAAACATTGAATCTGATGGCTTAGCAACATCATTGCTATTAACTTTATAGCGTTGTACCTACAGAATAATTAAGCCAGATGGTGTGTTAATCCCAATTGAAAGCATATAGGCATTTTTACTTTAAGTTGATCAAAATTAAGTAAAACAACATATGGTCTTATACATCCAGATTCCTTTAACTACATATTAACTGCTTTCTTTAATATTCCTCCTGGAGCTGAGAGACACTGTGGTTCTTCTTCTGATGTTTCCACCCTGATAACATGTTACTGCACTCCTCTCCTCTTGCTATTTAAGGAATCTCTTTGCTGAGATTGGCTGAAGTTTCTTGACAGAAAATGTTTAGAACATTCTATTTTGGGTAATATCCTGGATCTTGAAAGTGGTGGGTACATTTGCATTCCAAATAATACTTAATTGACTCATAGGGCATACAATGTGCATAACTGAGCAAATTATGTTTTGTGCAACAGATGTTTAGAGAAGAGCAAATGCCCTGTTTCCTGTTGTTGGTAAAGACTTGTCACTGCTTCTTTTAGTGTCATAACACACAAAAATGCCATATTGCATTTCTAATTTTACTTCAAATTGTTCCAGATTGGAAGATTGGAAAAGAGGAGAAGTAACTTAGCTGTAGACAATATGCTCTCCAAGAAAGCAGGGAGGGGGTGGTTTCTTCCTACCTGTTTTTAAAATATGGCAAAGCTTTTATTTGCCTCAGTGCTTCCCAACCTCCCTTTAAAAGAAAACTCAGTGCAACCTGTGAGAATTTTTTCACCCAAAACAAATGCAGAAAGCACAAAAATGTGTGAAAAAATTTCACTACCACACAACCCACAGAATCACACAGAACTCCTAGATACCTCTTTTTTTTTCTTTTTTCAATTCTTCTGGACACCATTTTGAGTATGATTCCAACAGTATGATTCCAACAATATTGCTGGCCTCTCTTTAGGTAATAAAATAACAAATCTGTGTTTTTTGAAACAATCTCACTTGCATGTCAGATATCCAAGTACCCACTGTTTCCAAACGAAGCAAAATTATTTAGTTTACCTTTAGAAAAGGACAAGAATATTAATGAATCTCTCTCTAAAGAGTAATCTGCATGCTTCATTTGAATCTATGCTGTATCTCTATCGACCTGATCTGGGATATTTGTTAGTTTGTATGCCATATTATATATGATAAAATTGAGGGGAAATTTCAGCCAAACCCTCATATGTCCTTTGTTAATATAACAAATCTGATAGTTTTATTGTACTCTATAATTTTTTCTACTGTTTTTCAATTTATTTTTTTTAAATTGTGCCTGATGAGAGGCATCTGGAATGAAATTTAAGGGGAATATGTGCTTCAATGAAGGCAATATTTATTTATTGATAGCCTGCTTTTCTCCCATACGAGACACAAAGTGGCCTGCACTGTGCTTTAAATCAAACATAGTTTGAATTTCCTTCATTCTTTCAATATACTCTTAGTATATATAAAGAACAAGTCGTAATTATGATACAATAACTGGGACGTATCTTTAGTTAATAATGCTCCCAAATATCTGAAACTTGAGAAAGTAATAGAGATTTTAACTGCTGGGACATTATTTTCTGGATCTGGAAGATTAAGTAAAATATTATTTGCTTATAAATTCAATTTATGATTTACTCCTTCAATATTTACTCATTTAATGCTGGTGTCAGTCCTAATTTCTCTTGCTAAAGGTCCAGTAACGAGGTCAAATAACAGAAGTAAGAGTGACCAACCTTACCTTGTTCTTCATTATAAGTCAAAACATTATTATTTATTAAAATATTTTGGCATTTAAACAAGCCATTTAAACTTATCTCATCTTAATAATGGGAATATATTCTGTGTAGAGTGTTAGGGTTACCCCTGAGCCCTCAAAAAACGTCTGGGACTAGACTTAAAATATTAGGTCTGCACAAACTACCATAAGTAGTCTGTGCAATTGTGGATGAGTTCTGAATCAGCCTGGAAAGGTCCCCAGCTTTGACCAAAGGGACTTTCCCCCCTGCTCTGGAAGAATGTAGTCAAAGTCACTTCTTACATGAGCAAAGAGAAAGACCCTTTTTTGTTAAAAGGAGGGGCTTTTATAAATTGTGGTGACAATGATCTCGTAAAGCATTCAGCACATGTGTAAGAATACTTGCTTTCCCAGGACTAAAATATTGGTACATGGTTGCTAATAAAGTAACTTCTGGTTAACAATCAGCCATGAACCCTGAATCACACATGTCTTTATTCAGTGGTAAAGAATAAGAAATATTGTTACCAAGAGGTGCTGGGAACCCAGGCACTGATTTTGCCAATTAATTTCAGCATAATTTTGAGTAGGACAAGGGGCTGACAACAGGAACAACCTTTAAAGTTGACTAGAATTCAAAATGGAGGAACTTCAGTTAAGCAAATGCAGAGAGAGAGAGAGAGTGATTGTTCCTTTAGCTTGGACATTTGAGTAGGCAATACCCTTTGTGAATTGAATTGTCCAGTGTGCTGAATCTCTAGCACCCCTGCGGAGTAGACCAGGGAAGCACAATCTCTGCATATAAAACAGTCTCCCACACCCATTTTGTGGAGCAACGCCCACATGCAAGACCATTCCAAATAATCAAATGTCTTGAGGGTACTGAGTGACAGTAGAATTAGAGACTGTTTATTTTCTTTATTAGTATGACCCATATTTAAGTCCTCCTACCTGCACTGGATAGGCATCTATTTGGCATGAATCTGGACTGATTGGGAGTAATATATTGATTAATAAAAGTATTTTAATTGTTGTGCTAGCGTACTATAAAACTGTTTTGGTCTTAGTTCAGTAAGATTATAGATCAATAGGCTGAAACTTGAGAGTAAGTACATTAATATTCTTCAGGATTGCTATAAACCATGCTGTTTTCAAAGACATAAGAATATAGCCACCACTTAAAGTATCATAAAGCCGTCTTTCTAGATGAGTAATTAAATTAAATTCCAAAACTTTATAGAAATCACCAGAAAGACTGTTCATGCCCTGAGCATTGTCCTTTTTTTAACAATTAATTTTAATTCACCCTATGTGATTGGAACATTAAATTTGTTTCTTTGATCATTGTCAACATTTTTGAATTTTGAAACTTGGCTTTGTTCTGCGTTTTCTTCTTCCTTCACCTACCACAAAAGCGTTGATGTAGTTATATTCCTGAGAATGACGTACTTTGACCTAGTTTAATAATATATGCAACAGCATGGGTTGTAACTTTAATAGTTATTTTGTGGGAATAAAAAAAGCTTAAATATTAAATAATATAATATGTAAAGAAGGATCTATTAAATGTAGGCTGTAGCACTCATCTAGGAATAATTCCCACGGAATCTAATATGGCTTTCTTGATAGTAAATATACATTGAGTAGCTATTCCCACTAGAAAAATAGAGTAGCAACTTCCAACTTTGAGAAGAGCATCAATGCTCAAAAATGAAGGATTAATATCAAATTAAGTTTAATAAGGAAGATGCAGGCATTTATCTTGTGGGATGCAGAACATAACAAAAATATTCAGCATGCAGGCCTAGTGTTATTAATGTTTCCTGACAAGTGATTGCATAAAAATAATAAAAAACAAACAAACAGGAATTTGGAACTACCTTTCTGTTCTATTAAAGCATCTGCAGTGAATTTATGTTACTCAAACACAAACAAGAAACTGGAACTGGTACTTTGGTGAAAATGCAGTCTTTTTTTGTTGCCATTGCTGTGCTGGGTTTCTATACATTTTTTGACCATCTTCACAGATTTTCTAGGGTATGTTCTCTAGTTTCTTATGATTCAGCAAAGACACAACAGGCATGAATTTTTATCAGAAAGAATTTTATTACATAAAAGTCTGTTGCTCTTTAGTCAAAAAAATTCATTGTTTGTATTGTTTGTATTGACCAGTGGTTCTCAACCTGTGGGTCCCCAGATGTTTGTGAACTTCAGCTCCCAGAAGCCCCAACCACTATGGTCAATGCTCAGGGCTTCTGGAAGCTGAAGTCCAAAAACATCTGGGGACCCACAGGTTGAGAACCGCTGGTATTGACTCTACAAAGCAGACGTGCAATGTGAAATAAGTACCATTTCCCACTTGCTGTAGCCTGTGCAAGTGACTTTCTGAAGGAAAAAAATGTATCTGAATTTAAAGGGTTGTGTGCGAGATCATTTTGTACTTGGTTGATTAGCCTAAAATCAACAAAGATGATTTAAGTGAAGGGATGGAGAGTTCAAAAGACAGTAAAAGAACTACACTGATGATGGAAGCATTACGTATTTAGGAGGAAATAACTTGTAAAAACCTTCCCTATAAAATATGAGTTAGGAAAATCCATATTTTAATTGATGGTGAGAACAAATGTTGTTTAAATATTTTAGGGGGTTAAGACACATTAAGGGATCTTGCCAATGCACTCTTGGCACCTTAAAGGGATGACTCACACTGATGGTAAGACCTCAGATGGAAGTAGTGTTTGCCCCACTTAAACTAATCTATGATATACTTTATGTTTTTGTACATATCCCTGTGTGTGGCAATTATCAATTGTTTATCATTTATAGAGGCTCCTAAGTAATAATTGTCTTTCTGCCTGTTTAAGCCTTCGGTGCATGTGTCTATTAGCTTTGGCCATAAACCAGGTCAGATAAGCAGTTCGTTTTTTTTTAAACTACTGCTTTGGGTAGTTGAGAGAGACAGAGATAATAGAACTTGTTTTTCACTGAGATATGTCGTTCTTTCAGGCTTTGTAGAACCACAGCATGTGAGCTGTGCACCATTAAAGGATGTAAAGCCACATTTGAACCTTCAAATTAGGACACGGTGCAATATGTCCTTGGAAGTGAAGTCAGTTTAATAAGAAGAGGATTCTTACAAGATATGGTGAAACTAAGGTTAGAACTACAGTGGAGCCAGGGTATGTCCCCGAAGATAAGCTGGAATTCCCTGTTTGAGCCATATTACACATTTGAAAATAAAAGTAGAACCCACAAATGGTAGTCCATTGAAACAATTTTTGCTTTCACTTTCAATAAGATAGGAATATCTAGGCTCAAAATTCTCACCAATCTCCCCAGTAATAAGCTGCCTCTGTGTCATATGGAATACTAGTTATTCAAAGTATTTTGTACCATAACCCAAGTCAAGACATCTGTAATATGTTGCAACTTGCATTAGCTTACAAGATATGATGGATAATGCAACAATATATGGTAACAGTGTTTTACCTTTCTGAATAATTCAGGGGTAGGTATGCTATAATTTCAGAATATAAGGAGATGGAATGTATGTAAATCACGTGCATCAATGTTCCCTTAAACTCCTTGGATATAGAAAGCTAGAATGTGGGTTGTGAAGGCACCTGGGTTTGTCTCCAGCTTTAAATGAGAGAAGGGTTGGTAAAACAAGGGGAATGGGTGGAGTCAAGACTGAGGAAGTAGCATTTTCCCATCTTCCTCCTCATCAAACGGAAGGGCTTAAGAAAACTAGGTGAAACAAATTTTATACAGTAACTGTATATGCACCCATCCTGCATGCCCGAGAACATCATTGTTCTCCTTGTGAAAAAGTCATTTATAATGGGTTTTGCGTGGGAGTAGTTCATTGTTCCTTTGTGAAGAGTATTGAAATTGTTTGTATATAGATCAAAACTGTATGTGTTCATAGTTTTTACTTAGTGGAATGTTTAATTTTTGCAATGTTTGCTATATAAAATATCATCTGGCAACTGAAAAAAAAAGATTGACCATAGGAGAAGAATCTATAAAAATTTTCTTTTAAAATTTTCTGCTAGAAAGTCTACAGAAAGCATTACAGGTTATGTACAAATCCACAGCTCTGAAGTAAAGTTTACGGTGTTCCTTTGGCTCACTTTATGCTTCATTGTGTCAGAGCATAAAAGAAACTAGAGGAAAACATTACATGCTCAAATACTGAAAATGCAAACATAAAATACTACAAATTACCACTGAAAGCTTCATGGCATCAAGAACCATTTACCCTGCTGCCCGAAATAACTGCAGGCTACTTTTTAAAATTTGAAAATTAACATTAAATCAAAAGAGACAGAGTAATTTTTAGTTCAGTTTGAGAGGCCATCTATATTCTGAATTGATGGAAAGTACACTTTTGCACGGTGACAAAAGGTAAATGATTTTGAACTAAATTAAATTTATATTTCATTACATATTTGCTAGAGACAGGAGACTTCAGTGTGCTGCTCTTCCCTCACTATCACTTCTAATAATTCTAATGCTGTAATGTATTTATTACACTATGACTTAAAAGAAGCAAGGCTGCTTCTTTTCAAAAATAAACAGATTTGCTATGTCTGTGAAATAGACTTATATGTTTTGGGAAGCTTTGTAACAGCTCCAGAAAGCTCTGAGGTTTCTCATTGCTTATGAAATGATAATGCAAGTGGATTTAGCATTTGTATATCTGGAGGCTCAAGCTTATTCAGTTGTACCAAGCCAGCTTAAACTAATATCTAATCTTCTTATGGAATTGTTTCCCTTATAACAACAGAATTGCTTATAACAGGCTTGAATGACCAGACAGCTGTTTGGGGAAACTGAATGGAAGATGGGAGTTGCACAAGTGAAGCAGTATCTAATTACATTCCTCCATGTACTTATTATTTTAATGTTTGAAATGACATGAAATGAATGAATGATGCAAATAGCATTTGTACAGTTGTCCATCTTGGTGTTTTATAAGCCCATCTGTCGTATGTGAGGAACTGTAAGGGTGTAAAGAATGATACATCAGTCCTTCGTCTGTACGGCTGTGTCACTAGTATGGAATAATTGTGTTGAAACAGTTCGCTCTATGTAATAAAAAGACAGTAATTTTATTTATTTATATTATTTATATTATTTATTATTTATTATTAATATATTCAACTAATATACTTAAAATCTTAATTACATGCCATTTCCTAAGTATCTACAAACTTCTGTTTTATCCTCTAAACAGCCTTTTGATTAGCCAATTTTGGTGTCATTGCTGAAACCTAAGCAGACTGTTATAAAGTTGACTGATACTGGAGTGGTGTCACAATTTGCCTCCATACACTTCTGATGGCACAGACACATTATATAGTCATCTCGTGATATCATAGTCTCATATAATGGAGGAGATAGCCAATGTGGTGCAGTGGTTTGAGTTTTGGCCAACAAAAACTACTGGGTGACCTTGGGCACATCACACACTCTCATTCCCAGAAAAACCCATGACAGATTTGCCTTAGGGTCATTGTAAATTGTAAATTACTTGAAGGCACACAACAACACAACAAATAATGGAGGGGGCTTACTGTATTTTGAAATGTTGAGTGTCCTGAGGTTTCCTGTTGTTTAGTTGTACAGCTCAACTCACCTTTCCAACAAAGTGTTACCTGAAAGGTTTCTGATAATCTTCCCTTAAACAAAACAGAACAGAACAAAAACAAAGCAGTGGAAAAGAGGTAAAGCTTTTGTTTGTTTTTTAAGTTATATAGTTCAGAGGATGCTCTGAGGCAGAAACAGGTGTGCTGGCTGTGGGATTCTGAGGGTTGCAGTGGGGGGAAAAGTAATTTTTCCAAATTCTTAAGAAGAAAACTAATATACAGAATTTACTAGATAAAGGTGGCTCACAAAAATAGAGAAGAAAATACAGAGGATCTGGAATGCAATATCCAGACAGCAGAATAAAAGACCATAAAAAATGCACACACAAAATGCAAGAATTATAATTAATAAACAACCACCACCACAACCAAGGATAAATGTTGATTTCTTAAGCAGGATTATTTTCCTGAAACTATAACAGGATGAAATTTTATTTAAAACAATATCAGATTGTTTAATATCAGATTGCTTGCTAAATTGATTTTGGAATAGAACTTGAGGTGTAGCAATGTAAATCTTCAGGGTTTTTTTGTTCCTGTGTGTAACTTCATGCAACCTGCATGCAAGAACAAAAACAAAACTAAACAAAATAAAAAAGTTTTCACTCCAGGACAGCTATTGAAGGAGCTGGGTGAGATTAGTTAGTGCAGATAAATCATTCAGCATCAAAGTTAGAATCATCCATACTACGCTATTTCCAATTTCATTGTATTATTGTGGAAGCAGGAGAATGAAGAAACATGACAGGAAGAAAATCAGCTAATTTGAAGTGTGGTGGTGTGGAGCTCTATAGAAACATAGACTTCTAAAAATGAATGGGTCCTACAGCAAATCATGTCTGAACTCTCCCTGGATGCCATGATGGCTAAACTGAGGCTGTTGTACTTTGGATATGTCATGAGACAACATGATTCATTGGAAAAGATAGTAATTCTCAGTAAAGTGCAAGGACATAGAAAAAGAGGAGAACTGCACTACAAGTTGATTGATTCAGTCAAGAAGTCATGGCCTTGGGCTTACAAGATCTGAGCAGTTGATGACTGATGGTCTTAGAGATGCGTGATTCATGGGGCTCCCCAAATTGACGTTCGACTTGATGGCAGACAACATCAAGCAAATACCACTTCACTAGTATCTTCTTCATGTTTTCTTTTGCTTTATAGTGACAAAATGTTTTCAAAATTGACTTCTCCTGGTAATATTGACTGTAAAACAATAGCTCCTGTTTCATCTCCAATACAGTTAGAAAGCTTTAAAAACCTTAGGGGTACTTTTATTTGTACCTGTTGTTTTCTTTTAAACATTGCTAATCCTGTTTACAGATCCATTAGTACTCATTAAACTGAGGAATAAAGATAAATTTTGTAAAGAACTATTACACAGAAAAGTAGAAGAGCAAATTACAGCTTTACTATTTATTTCCAAAAGGTAAATGTAACCTGGAATTTAAACAATCTTTACATTTGAAGTTTTTATGGGGTGAACTTGAAGATAGGAAGGAACGGTGTTATTATAAGAACAGAGAACTAAATAATATTAAATATAACAGGCATATGTTGTATATAGTGAATTTCTAGTGCACTGCTTATAACCATCATGATCAGGACAGCTCATTCTCAGACCATGTGATATTTGACTCTTCTGTCTTTTCTGTAGTTTTATGTATTAATGGTAATAAGAGACAAAACGATGTTTATACCATTTCCCCCATTTTTTTAAAAAAAACCTTTTGGCATTTGTTATATGATCATTGTTCATCCTGGCTGTCCATCGTTGTATGGAAAGGAATTGTCTTTGTATGTTACTTAGATTGAGGAGTATCTTTTGGACAGGTGTTTCTAGGGTGGGGCAAGTAGGGTACATGCCCTGGGCACCAGTGCTGTGGGGGGCAAAAAAGTTTGTTTGAAGAAACAAACTCCATTGAGGCTTAGGCTCTCTCCTCTCCATTCCTGGGCTCCAGGCAAGCTGCGCTCTTGGCCATCCCACACACATTTCTGGCAGAAGCCAGGGCTGGGATGGATGTCCAGGTGGCAAATGAGTGGTGGGTAGGCATATACTGGCTGCAGGGCAGAGCATGGCAGCAGCAGCAGTGCAACCTGCAAGTGGAGCTTCCCCTGATTGCAGCGTGTTGTTGAGCAGGGCGGAACCAGAGTGAAGGTGGCAGGGAAGGATGGGACTAAACACTGCCACTTGGCTGGCTGGCTGGCTGGTTCTTGCAGGACTCCAAAGTGAGCACTGCAAGGGACCCTCTCACTTCTGCCATGGAGAGGCAAGGGTTAAAGAGGCCATGGCAACTGTGCTTCGACTGTTGTCTCCGCCAAAGGGCTTGACCCTCGTGCATGCTTGCTGGACAAGGAGCTCTGGACACCTCCAGTCCCTCTGCCTGCTGCTTGTCCTGTGCCAAAGCTGCAGCTTTGGGATTGGGGGGTGTTGCTTAGGGCCCCTGTGCTTGGTGTAGGGCAGGCAGAGGGGAGCCTCTGTGCCCTACTAACCCCCTCTTGTGGTGCCAGATCTCCTGGAACACCCTAGTTCTTCTGGAATAAGTGTGAGGGGGAACTGTGAAGCCAAGATGGAGCCCCCCTGAGCTTATGTCACGAACCCCAAACCTTTGGCTATGAGCCCCCATTGGAGATGAACCCCTACTCCTGAGGCTGTCCAGAGAGACTATGGAGTCTGGCCTCCTTCCAGCTGCTCCTGGTTCACTCTGTCCTACCAAGGGCCCCAAGGGATCTGCTGTCACCTTCTAGCCTCTGGGGAGGAAGGAGGTGGTTTACTCTCAAAGTCTGGTCACCCTCCAGGAGGGGAGTTTCTGCAGGTGTGGGCAGGAGCATGGCACATGTCTTTGTCATGGAGTGCGACTTTTCCACTTCCTCTAGGCACTGTTTAGGCTATATACACCACTGCTTTTGGAGTGACGTGAACTAGAAAGACTAATTCATTCATCTCTATATAGTCCTTCCACTCATCGTGCTCCTTAGATTTACAGAACATGTTAGCCATGTGCATGGTGGTATCTTTGAAACATACAGAAGTCCAGAGCACTCCGTTATTCCATTATAACCCAGTTGATGTGTATAGTCAGAACTTTAACAGCTTCTGTTGAAAGCAGCCACAACCTTGCACAAATGTGTTTGTGTGTGTGTGTGATCCTAATCCTTATACTCAAAAGAGTGTCAGCATTTTACATGCTACAATTCTGTCAGTAAAATTGCCCATTGAAGCTATAAATTTATTTCAAGACTTGACTGAAGAGTTATGAGTATATTTAAAAATAATGTTAATTCAGGGTTCAGAAGTGTATTTGCTGCAGCAAGTTGGTTTGACAGAGACTGTAGATGATGAAAAAGAGGTGTAGATAGTGTGGAATTTTGTAAACTACAATTTTGCATTCACAATTGTTGTGTATTCCCAATCCCTACATAGCCCTATCCCTTAGTTTGGGGGCCACATGGGACTGTGAAAGTTCCATAAATCCTACTTATGAGTAAGCAACTGCTCTGATCATTGGAGGCCTGTTCTGCTGCTAGTGGGGAAGCAGCTGCCTCATATGCTCACTCCTTGCAGCAGTGATCTCCAGAGCAAGGGGGATTTGTGACAAGGGCCCTTTTTTTTTGTCTGTTGCACCAGAAATTACTTCTGGGAGGGAGTGGGAATGTCAGGCAATCCTTCTCAATCCTCAGGTGAATGGACTACTGTCAATCCCAGTGGCTGCTTACTAGTTAGTGGGTAGAGGGAGGGGGGTTACACTGGAACCCACTGTTACAAGTGCTACGTAGTACATAGTTGTCATTTAGATTCTGGAGACCAATTCTGGTATCTGGTTAGAAGACTATATAATTTATGATCTTAAGGATAAAAAAGTGGCAAGATTGAGCAAGTGCTTGACAAATATTGGTGAAAGCTTATTATGACAAAAGTAGTTTTCTTTTTTGGTGCATATTGACAGACCTGTTAGAACACCTTAAAGACTAAATTTAGCATGTGCTTTTGGGCATTTCAGTCTCATTTTTCAGATGCACTAAGAAGTTAATATTAAAGCAGTAGCTCATATGGTTGTGAAGGCAGGATCAGTGGATATTATGATACAGAAAAATGCAAATTGTGACCTGACTATAAACTCTCAAGAAGTTGTGTGAGATGATGCAGATCCGTTGAACTGGCATAGTAATGTTGAAGTGTGAGAGCAATAAATCTGCTTACCCAGAATCAGTTCCCTTGACATCGGAGATTGTTCAGGAAGATTAAAATGATCTGCCCCTGGTTTTTCAGTATTGGCATTTCTAATTACATATTTGTAACTGTTTATCTTACCACTACTGCCACCACCGCCACCACTGCTACTACTACTACTGTATCCAGCATTTTACCTCTTACAAAAAGCTGTCAATAAAATTTAAATCAGTTTAAGCATAGCCATTAAAAAGAAATTAAACAAATAGACAATGCAGCGTATTAAGCAAGACACTTTCCCCATCAGCAGTCAGTCTTGAAAGGCCTGTTAAGCCAAAAAAATCTTTACCTGCCTGCAGAAAGATAGCAATGAGGGCACCTGTTGAACCTCTCTATGAAGAGAGTTCAGAGTCTGGAGCAGCCATTGAGAAAGCCTTCTCCCATTTTCCCACTGGATGTATCTGTAGGGAGCACGAGGTGGGGACAAACAGAAGATCTCAAAACATGGGCAGAATCATATGGAAGAACTGGTCCTCCAAATAAACTGGTCTTGAACTGTATAGGGCTTTATAGATCATAACCAGCCCTTTGAATTGCACCAGGAATCAGACTACCAGCCAGTGGAGTTGTTGTAACAAGGGAACTCCCTATATCCAAGTCCCAGTTAACAATCTGGCTATAGTTCTTTGGATTAGCTGAAGTTGCCTACGATGTTAATGGCCTCACACAGAGCATGTCTAAGTAATCCAAATGTGAGATGACTAAGGCGTATGTCACTGTGGCCAGATTTGATGTTTTTAGGAACGGGTTCAGCTACTTTTGAATCCTGAGCTTCCAGGCTCATGTCTGAATCCAGGAATTCTCCCAAGCTCTGGACCTGGTCTTCGGGGAAGTGTAATTTCATCCAGCAGAGGTTAAATTCCTATTCCCTGATCTGCCTTTTGACTGCCTATTCCCTGATCTGCCTTTTAACTTGTCTGGATTAAGTTCCAATTTGTTCATTCTCATTTAATCCATTAATGATGATGGCCTGTAGTTTACGACTGAGACAGCTTTGTTGGATTGTGAGGGGGAGCAGTAGAGTAGTGTGTCTTTTTATACTGATAGTATAGTATGTGTGGAGCCTTTGTTTGTTGTCCCACACAGAATGCAGATGGTCATTGCTATCAGAGAATAGCGTGTATCACAATTGAGGATAAAGAAATGAATGCACCTCTGATGTGGATGACATTGTTAGGATCTGAGAAGCTACTGTGAGAGTTGATGTGGGGACGGAGTTGGCATCTCTAGTTGTGCAGGATCTTTCCCTTGTGTTTCAATACATGTTGTTTGTCCTGTCATGCATAAGTAGTTGTTTAAGATTGAGAGGCTTTCTGTAAGCAAGTAAAGGCCTGCCACCCAGAGACCACAGAACAGCAGGGTCAGTCTGTTAAAATTATGAGCAGAAATTGCAGTAATTTTATCAGAAACTAAAATGTGACTGAGGAGATTGTTAGGAGCATTGTATGAATATTGTAAAAGAGAATATTTTACAGTGAACTATGACATAACTAAGGTAACTTTTTCCAGATGTTATAAACCTCAAAAAAGGTACCTGGATTGGCACATTATAGACAAGTTAGTGTTCAAATATCTGGAAACAGTATTACAGTCTATCAGTACTGCAGTCAATACTGTAACATGATGAGTTAAGCAGGGCTTTGTGATAGAAAAAGCTATGAAGAGTGTTAGAATCTTACTGTACTTTCTTTTCCCAAATGAAGGGATGTGACTTTATTCCATTACGGTTGGATTTTTTTAAAGTTAAACTCATAGATCAACTACTTTTAGGGATACAGATTTGGTCTGATTCCAGTTTAAAACCATTAGAAGTTGTGCAGCCTAAATTTTTTAGACAATTTTTAGTACTAAGTTGTGTTCCAAATGCTGTGTGAGTAGAATCTGGCATTACTTCTCTTCGTAGACCAGCTTGGCTGAAGACATACATCTGCTGGTTGTGGCTGCATTGAACTCCAGAGGGCTTACTCTTCTTAGTTCAGAGAGATTCACACAACAGTAGCTGCTCAAAAGCTGTTAATCTGAAGTTAAACATTATTGGTTTGCTACAGATGACCCCCATGAGCAGAGCCAAAGAAATATTGAAACATCAGTTGCTGAATACTGAATGCCAAAACACGTTGTCTATAATTGCAAAATTCAGTCCTGGGTTTAGCCAGAGCTCATCTAGTTTTTCTGATTCCACACTTCCTATATACAGCACTAAACATACCCACTTGTATAGAAAAATACGTGTTTCAGTATGCTCCTCAGTGGTACCTGAGGGAGTCCCATTTCAGAACTGGGAATGTATGTATGAAGATGGAAATACTGAAATTGCAGTCCGTATTTTGTTATTATTTTGTTGCAGGAAGAGTCAGTTGTCTATTTACTGTCTAGCTAGGTCACTAGGTCACTCGGCCAAGAATTACGAGAACTGTCTCCTGGAAGACTGATTCTATAATCACAATAAAAACTACAAAAAAAGCGATCACTATTAAAATGTGGGCTACAATCAAGTCCTTGCACAATTTTATTTTTGAATGACATCAGTGGTTTTATATGCATCTGAAGGTCCTATGGTTATCTTTTTTTGAAAATTTATTTAATGAGTATGCCTTCAAGTTGCTGTCAACTTAGGGTAACACCACAAATTTCATAGGGTTTTCTTATTACCTGAGATAGATTTCTGGTATATGATTGCTTTAGCATGAGTATTAATGTTGTAATTCTTCGCTAATATCATTTTTGAAGAAATCAACAAATGTACTTAGTGATTTTCTTCTTTTAGCAAAAAAAGTCTTCAAAAACTGCATAAGTTTCAAAAACAAATTACAGTCAGGCATTAATCTGCACAGAATGTACCTGCAGTGTTTTTGTGCAGAAAATAGCACTTTCTGTGCCAGGAAACAGGATTTTTTTGCACGAAAATACTGTTTTCAGCACAGAAATGTAGCTGAACAAAAATTGTTGTTGTATGCCTTTAAGTCATTTCTGGTTTGTGGCAACTCTTTAATGAACCTGTCACAGCGTTTTCTGAGGCTGAGTGTGTGTGGTGCACCCAAGGTCACTCAGTAGGTTTGCAAGTGGGAATGAAATCCTGGTCTCCAGAGTTGCAGTTGAACATCCAAACCATTGTACTGTGTACAAATTTAGTGCAGAATAAGTCCTGAGCTTGGTGAAGTTTCTCATCAGTCCAAGATTCTCCTTGTCAAGTTATTCCAACACAGAAAAAGCATGGTTTTTTTATTATATTTTTGAATATTTTTCTTTCAATCCCTAGTATTAATATACTGGTCAAGTTTCTTGATTGGTGCTGTGCCTAAAATGTGTTTCTGCATATATTTTTTCTATTATGAACATCTAAAATTCCCATTTTAAAATATGAGAAATAAACAAACAAATTATTTTGTCTGTACTTTGTTTCTGAAAAACATCCTGTAAGTATGCAAATATACCAGTGCTGAAATCACTGGTTCTATCTCTCTATTTTGAGCAACTAGTCGTGGGAGTTCTAAAATGCTACTTTCATCAGAATTGTTGAGTCTAATGAGTCTAATGAGCGTTTGCTGTCCTTAACTGACATCAGTCCTTATAAACATGGTAGTAAATGGATGGCTATTTACTCTTTCCATTCAAGCTAATTGGTGAAGTCTAGATTTGAGTAGTCAAAGTTCTGTTCAGTAGTATAGAGTATATATGTGTCATATCAGCTGGGAAAGGAATACAAATGTAATACCGTCTGTACCTTTTAAACAGAAAGTGAAACAGCTATTTTCAGTAGATAATTTTGAGTAGAGTATTCTAACTATGTATAAAAAATATTCCATTTTGGACATGTAAGTATACCAGATTACCAAACAGAATAAGATACTGCCCTAATGCGCTTTGGTGGAATTCTGGATTAATTAACTTGACCTTTTTGTATGTATGCCGTATCATTGTGGAGTTTACAAACCTTAACTGGTAACTATTCCTCTGGTAAGTCTTTGTTAATGTATCCATTATTAAATATTCCTGCTGTCTGTTTATCCTGTAATATCCATGGCAGTATTAGATAAGCCTATTATACAACAATGAAGTAAAGTTGGATGAAACATAAAATGGATTATGTGCTTCAGTTATTATTCGGTACAGAAACTGACCTGTCAAGGGTGGAGGAGCCCATTGAAAATCTGCTGTCTACCTGATTGCAATGCTCTGTACAAAAATAAAAATAAAATAATAACAAATGTATAGGTTTCTCGCCCCAACCTGCCCATTATTTTGTATTATTTTTGTTGTTTCGTTTACTGAAAAATTTAACCTTTAGAGAAGAATTTAACATTTTTAAAAGTCCATTTGAGTGCATGGTATTTCCTGCCAGGTAAGTGTGTGTAACACTACATTGAATGGACTAAATTCTGTATTGGTTCATTTGGAAAACACCCACTGAATCAGTGGGACTTACAAGAATGTTTATTTGCTAAATAAGAATGATCTACCCTGTTTGGGAGTATCAACAACATTAGGCCTCAACATCTTTAAAATGCTGCTTGTTGCATCTTGTCAAAATGGCATGTGGGGTCTGAATTATGGTGAATTCCTTTTATAAAAAACCTTGGGGTACAGGTCATGCTCATGCTGACATATAAATTAACCTGCGAGAAGATACCTGATAGTAACCTATAAAGAAAACTTCAGTGTCAAGACAGTCAATTTGTGAAGGAACATTTGCTATCTAAAAGTTTCAAATCCAGACTTCATGTTCCAGTTTTTCCATTTCTCACTGTAGACGGTTTTATCTTTTTATCATAATTGAAGTTACTGCTTCTTGACCTGGTAAAGAGGATTCACTATAGAAATTCTTAGAATCTGCTCTCTCTGTTAAATTTTTTTCCTTTCACTGTTCCCCTTTCCTATGGGGTTCTGAAATGTTAACTCGCTGACTGAACACTCAGAATCTTTGCAGTGTTAAATTCAAAAAATTCTTTATATATGTGTTTCCTCTGTGAAATGGATGTTGATGAATTGCAGAGGTGATGATATTCTACTTTTTTTTTCACAGCACAGTTGTAAGGTATCATGAACAACACCAGATGCCTTGTGAATATTCTTTCTTGTAGGTAGTCAGTCTAGATTAATTCCTGCACTTTGCTTTTTGCACTAAAAGCTGAGATCAGTGCTCTGATTTTCAGAATGCAGCTAAGCGTGCTACACCATACTGCTGTAACAGTCAGGCATACCTGTTGCTCTGAATACGGGCTGTTAAGTCATATTACAGTGGAAAAACAAATTGGAGGAGCACATTGGAAAGAACACATTCACATCAGGTATGTTATTTCCAATGAGTGTTAACAAGAAGTTTATGAAACCTGAATATTTTGTGTCTTCGCATTTAAGTGCTTTATGCTGACAGAAATCAACCTAGTTGATATTTTTAGTCTGGGAGGAGAAAACAAATGCAAATTCGTAGATAGCAACATTTGCTTGAGTAATCAAGAACTATTTTAATACTGGAAGCACAATATTAAAATTAAGCAGCTGAGTGGTATCACAAAAAGACAGTTCATCAGATTCAAATAAGAAATGATTGTATGATATCCTGGGGAACTGTAGTGAATAAGTCTTGATAGATTGAATGTTGAGAGTAGCTCTCAATGCTATAGAATAAATCTACTTCCTCTGTCAGCAGTTGAGGTTTTACCTGCAATTATTCTCTCCAACAGACATGCCACTTGTTTTAACTTGATCTATAAACTGTTCCTTTCAAAAGGGAGATCTATTTCTGACTCCAACATTTAATTCTGATCTGGCTACTGTACATCATTTTCCTATATGAATAGAAGGAAAATAATTTGTTTGCAAGGTGATATGTGTTTATCAAGTAATGATATTTCTACCAACAATAATACTATTACAGCGTTGTTGTACTTACTTATCTTCAAACCTATATTTAACCATTGGAAATGGGGCAAGATAGCCTGACCTTCTTATACTATTGCTAAATTTGGTGTGCTTAACTGCTTTTTATCCTGATGCTTAGTTCCTTGGGCTGGCATTTCATCAACTAGAGCTTTCTGTAACATACTTAGAATATCCTGATTATTAGCATCTGATCCAGTGGATAGTAGTGTAATAAGGGCAGTTTAAATTAATTGTTAACAGTGGTAAAAGTATCAGAGAAGAGGAAAATTTCAGGTATAGCACACAGAGCAATTGAAGGTTGCATATATTAAAGCCAACTATTTTAATCATTCATTCTGTTTAATATATACATGAAACTACTAAGTGAGGTTATCTGGAGAATACATGGAGTACATAGATGACCCTTAATTCTATTTCTTTTTTGTTGTCAGTTCAGCTGAATCAGTTGGAATCCCAAATCTGCTTCCAAATATAGTGATGAGATCATTAGCAGTGAATGGAAATTAGATAAACCTTATGCCTGTGCTTGTTTACCTTCACTGCCCCAGTCTGTTTCCAGAATAAATACTAAGGTGCTAATTTTGGCCCTTTCCACATCTTATCATTTTCTAGTGTCACCCCAGCTTCATCCCAGCAGTGCCTTTGCTGGGATGGGAGTGTATCCCCAATGCTCCCCTCTGCACCCAACTGGCTGCTGGCAGATGGGGAGCACTAGCAACTCACTCTGTCCTTCTGCAGTACGGTTGGCCTCTTTCAGCACTGGACTGAGGAAGAAAATGCCTTGGTAGCACTTCCATTCTTTCTGCACATCCCGAGCCAATGCGATGGTTGCAGATTGGGCCTATTACCAGATTTTTTTTTCTGGTAATAGTATAATGCACCATCGGGATGGCTGGGGACATGACAGGATTGGGACCATGACAGCGTCTTGCAGTAGCACGTGTTGCAGACCAGCATCAATGAGTCCCCATGCCAGAATGGGGCTGCTGTGTGGAAATGGTCTTTGACTCTTAGGCTTTTATCTCTTGTGGACACTTGGAAAATTGACTTTTCCCACATGTATCTACTTGGACCTTCAGAGATCCATCCCCATTGCCAGGTGAGGTTCAACAAGTAGTATGAGAGAAAAGAGCATCTAAAGTGTTGTGGCTTCATAGCCTTCACAGACCGAAAGAGGCCACAAGGGCCATCTAGTCCAACCCTCTGCCACACAGGAATTTACAGTCTTCACAGCAGGGAACAGGCTGCAGGAGCCATCTAGTCCCATCCCCTGTCACACAGAAATACACAGGTAAAGTACTCCTGGAAGATGCCCATCCAACCTCTGTTTAAAGACTTTTGGAGAAGGAGAGAGCACCATCCTCCAAGGCAGCCTATTCCAGTTCTTACAGTAAAGACATTCTTCCCAACATTTATGTAGAATTTCTTTCCTTGTCTTCCATACAGATGTTACACTTGATAGCCTGGATAGATAAGGAGAAGTGTGGCTTTCCAATTATTGTTGTGCTGCAGCTCCCAACATTCCTCACTGTTGTCTATGCTAGTGATGGCTGCTGGAAGATAAAGTCCTGGAACAGTTGGAGAGCTACGACATTGCCAACCTCTGCTGTATGAGGTCGCCATACTGCCTTTACTGAAGCAGACACAGGATTTTTACTATTCCATAATCAAAAGGAAAATAGTGAACAATCCATCCTGGTAAAAACATTTTTTTAAAAATACTTTTTCCTGGCCCTGGAATCTCTAAACTCACCATAGTTCTCTGTGGCACTTTTTGATCACACAAAATAAGTTGTGCTACCGTGCACTGATGTAGTCTGTCCAGTGGAGCCTGATTGAGAACTGCAAGACAGAACTGCAGTTCTCCACACATCCCACATCTACAGCCCACCCCCTCAAAATTATTGGCTGGGAGCAAATAAAACGTTACGCTGGTTGTATAGAGATGCTAAGCCGCCCAAACTAGACTCTCAGATATTTTTTTAAAAAATTGTCGCTCACTTTTAACTGCCACACCATTTCTTCTTTAGAAATTTTATCAGGTATTTTTTTAACTCCTGGGAAATAAGAAATTCTTCCATCATCTGCATAACCATCATAGAGAGGTTTCTTTTATACTTGTATCTTCAGATGTCTTTCTGCCATGAAGTAGACCTTTGAAAACTAGGCATTTAAAGTTCGTTTAGCTATTTAATTGTGTGTGAGCTGATAAATGTGTTATTTTACTTCTTCTGTGCCATTTAAATTGTAGGTTTTGTGTCACACTGTTTTAGTGTTTTAATATGATTGTTGTCAGATTTTAATATTTTAAGTTGTGAACCACTGAAAAAACTTACTGTCAGGTAGCATATATCTGTTGTAAAGAAAAATAAAAGCTATAAGATTGAGAAGCTTGCCTAAATTAAAATACTGAACTATATTTACTACTATATTTAAAACCAAACTGTATTACAGGTTAACAGGCATTTTATATTTAATCTATAATCAATTCACAGGTGCATTTCTTTCCTGGGTGCCTCTATATATCAGGGAAAGACAACTTTCTGTCCCTACACCTATGCAGCAGGCTATACAACCTCATATTTTTGGTGAAAATGCTGATTTTTAGCAGGTAATTCTTGGGTGTTTACATAACCCCACTCCAAGTGATGTTGTTTGTTATTTTCTGGATGATATGCTGCCCAAGATTTTTGATCTGGGATGTCATAGAGGATTTAGAGGCTGCGAAAGGGAGCCAGTTGCATGCTGAGTTGTACTTACCCTACTCCTGTTTTCATGTTTCAGTACTCACAGCTGGATTTGAGTTAAAATTTGCATCCTATTTTGTGACCCTATTGGGAGTAGCGAGTTTGGACCTTGGCCATTTCCACTATACCGTTATAGGGCTATTATTCCACTTTCAACATCCTATGGAATCCTGGGATTTGCAGTTTAGGGAGGGGCATTTGGAATTCTCAGCCAGAGAGCTCTTTGGCCTCAGTAAATTATGAACCCCAGACTTCCATAGGATGTTAAAAGAGGAATAATAGCACTATAACAGTGTAGTGTGGAAATGCCCCTTCTGTCAGTAGCCACTTCCTGATGACCAACATTCTTCTCCTTCCTGTCACAGTGGCCCTTGGAATGGCATCACACTATAATGTACTACCATTCTGAGAAGGGCACTCAAAGCAAAGTGGGAGTCATCAGTTTATGAACATGGTAAATACTCTGAAAATCACTTTGGGTTCCCCTTTGAGAGAAAGGCGAGATACAAATCAAACAAATAAGTAAAAACAAAACTGAATACAACAAACAGGTTTTTGTTCTTGCCACCTGACATATGTAATCATGAAGAGGTACCTAATACAAATAAACTGTAAAATATTTTGCAGTGGTAGTATAGGTTTCTTGCTATGTTTATTAGGCTTTCTGTGAGCATAAAACTGATGTGCATTTGGAAAAGTTACTAGATAATCCTAGTCTGAAATTATTAGATTGTCTTGGGTTTGTGAGGATTATAATTGGATTGTCATTTTTAAAACAAAAAGACAAATCAACTGAACAAAAGATAGCAGTACTGGCAGGCTGTTTGGAGCTGTCTGAAAAGAAAATAGATAAACATTTCTTTTAGAAAATCCTATGAAAAGTTCCTAATATGATAGCGCATTCTGATGTATGTGTGAATTGATTCATTATTTTACCTAATTAATCAAGGTCCCCAAAATGTGCAGTCAACTCCATGTTAAAGTTCCACATATAGCATAGAGTTTTATGCTGAGTATAAGTATGTTAGTAATGGTTACTTGATCAGTGTGTAAAATAGGAGTTCAGAATGCAATATGTGGACTTTCCAAATAAATGGATTTGTTTCTCTTTTTAAGTTTGTGTGTGTGTGTGTGTGAAAGATTTAAATTCACTGTTTTATAAGCGTGTTTCTCATAGTTTTAATATTGTTTCAAACAAAGATATTTTGCTTATATATTCCTGCTTCACACATTATAGATATGTAACTTTCTTTAGTTGCTGAAGGTAATGTGCTGTCAAAAATTAAGGCTAGCAATTGTTTTGCCAAACATTTTACTAAGAAGCAAAACTGGCTATCAAAATCTGATATTTTGACATAGTAGGTAAACTTTTTTTTTAAGTTCTTACTTTTCTTGTCAGTAATCTGCTTCTTTCAATTTAAAATTTCTCATGCACTCTTTGGCATACTAAGCAGAATGTTGATGTTTCTCTGGTAGCTATTGATGATTCCCCCACCCTGGTGGGCATCCTGGTGCCTTTTTTTGCATTATAGAAACCTCTCAGTCACAAGTACTGTTCTGCATAAATTGTATTGGACATGAACTGTCTTGATCTAATACATGCTGACTGGAGTATATGTTTTGATGTAATCAGCATGGTTAAACTTTATAATCAGGTTTTATGCTATTCTGCTGCATCAACAACACAACAGTTAAGATTTAGTGCTTGCAATTAAGGCTCAGTATCTGCTATTAAGCACTTATGCCTCATTTTCTTCTGCTGTCATCTAGGCTATTTGTGCCTGTTCTTGTGCATGCTCCATTCATTCAGAATATCCATTTAAAGAATGGATTGAACAATGGCACTTCGAAGCTTCCATGTCAGTGGGTTGGTAAGTACACTCTGGGTCTTAATTCAGAGTTCAATTAAACTATCCAAGGATAGTTATCTTGAGGACAAGTTCCTTTAAGTTTGGACTAAACCTCAGAGCAGATGCACCATCATGCTGACATGGTAGCCACTAATTGATACAGTGAGTATGAATGACCACTTATCTTCAAACATAATGGATTTCACAATCATATAAAAGAATCACCATGGAACTTCTCATACTGTCAGTTCTGTGACCACTGTTAGAAAACTTGCACAGCTGTAGGTACCAAACAAGTTTCTAACACCTGCTAGATAAGCAGATAGACTTGGGCTGGTTTGTGACATCAGGTTTTGGGTTTAAGACATAGTAGGGTGGGGCAGTTTGCTTCAGAGGAAGGGAAGGAGTGATAAGAACAGGAAATTCATTGTTAATTACATTTTCAAGGTACTGGAAAGAGTAGCTGTATGGGGAGGAAGAAGAGTGTGACCAACACAGACACAGATGTTAATGTCAAGCAGTTCTGGGCATTTCAGAGAGGGAAGAGAATAGAATTCAGTGCCATGCATGTGTGTGTGTAGTGTATATTTGTGTGCGTGTATATAGTGTTAAGACTCTACATCAGTGGTTCTCAACCTGTGGGTCCCCAGATGCTTGTGGACTTCAGCTCCCAGAAGCCCCAGCCACTATGGTCAATGCTCAGGGCTTCTGGGAGCTGAAGTCCAAAAACATCTGGGGACCCACAGGTTGAGAACCACTGCTCTACATGTTGGAAGGGGGAATCATCTTTGGTGTCAAGTTAATTAAATCAGTCTGGCCTAAAATGTGAGTACTTTGAGTTTATACAAGTATTAGGAAAATGCCACTTATTAATTTCATATCTTGGCCTGCTTCAGTTCTGTATTTTGCAAATTTACATAGTGACATGGAAATTCATTTTGTTTTCCACATTAATCAAAATTTTATTTAATCTGACTAGAAAATCTGCATTAAATATTGAGTTAATTTAAAAACACATTTTCTCTCAAAAGCATGCCTCTAAGTGTATTTTTCATATGAGGATTTCATCAGATTTTTTAGGAAGTTTCAAACTTGTGTATGTTCTGATTTTAAAATTAGTTTTGCAGTTGGGAAAGTTCACACTTCACTTCATATCCAGAATTCACAGCCTATTTTTCAAGTATCTCTGCTTAGTCTTGGGGTATATGTTCCTAATACAATCAATTAGACATAACTGTTTACCTCCAATGACCTGAAGAGTGACTGTAGACGTTACAAGTCTAAATCTTTTCCAGATCTACTAACACATTTACTAGGGATTAAAACCTGCTGTAGGATTTCTTTCAGAGTAAATATTCACAGGATTACACTTTTTTTTCATCAAAGAAGCTTGTGAAACTTCTTTCCCTAATTAAAAATGTAATCAAAGTGCAAAAAAAAAAGAAAAAAAAAAGTGCAAAATCTGAAGATGTCAGTATTACTTGTTTATTTTGGGGGATATAAATGTTTTGAACTTTCCTCTAACCCAGACAAATGAAGAGCCAGGAATGGAAAAGATATTTTGAATTAACTAAGAATTTTTAAAATGAATTTATCTGCAAGTCTATTAAGAAAAGTGTGCATGTATCTTTCAGTTTCTGGTCATTGGAAAGTAACTTTGAGAATCAGATTTGCCCCCGGTAAGGCACACAAATGTGTACAATACATATATTTGAAAAAGGTGCACAAACACATTTGAAGCACTCGGAAGATCTTTAAGGTAATTAAGTATATTAGGAAACATGGGTTAAAATGCACACACAAATCTCCATGCAGGAAGAAAGCAAAATATTGGAATCTGATATGAAACTTGGATGGAACAAAATTGATAGTAAGAATCTGAAAAACACATTAAAAATGTAATTGGTTCGTTCTCACAGTCAGATGGATGGCATCATAAGAAATAAATAGCATATGACATATAAACACTATGAGTTTTCACTCATTCCTGATTGTTAAATACATTTCTATGTTTTTTTTTTAAATCTTACTAGAAAAGTTTTCTGTAGATAAATCCTTGCTGTTCTGTAATTTTTATGTGTAAATAACTTAGAGTGCTTAATACAGAACAGAAGAATCAGTGGAACATGCATAAAGTTGCAATGATGCCATATGCTATTGTTTCAGCCTTAGTTAGCCTATTGAGTACAATGTAAATAATTGCTGTAAAATATAAAACTAAACCCTAGATTACTTTACTAAAGTAAGCGCCCTGTACCTATGCTGATCATTCCTCATTTATGTATGTTGTCTCATCAGAGAGTAAAGTGGGTAAATTTGCTCAAGCCAGAATGAAAAATGCAGTGGGTAAACTCCTGGATTTTCTTTCCCCTGAAGGCACTTATCAATTAATTTGTATAATTTGAAAATTTCCCTTGATAGATGCCATATAATTGGCAACTGATTTTCACCAGGAGGATGGCATCGGCGCTTGCTTGTCAAACTGTGTTCTCCACTACAGTCGACCCTGACAAAAACATGTTCTCCTTGGCAGTGCTTCCATGGCAATGGGATGGCAATGTTTCCTACCCTCAGTTTGTAAGCTATGCTACAACTGACACATTGTTAGCTCAGATGTCAGTCATAGAGCACAATCGTTCTTCTGCTTTTCAAATTAGATTTTCCAGGAGGAAGAAGCATGGTGTGATTGGATCATAGTTCTTGGCAGATGACTGAGTTCTAAAGCACACAGATGGGCTCCTCATTTCTGTTTAGCCCTTGTGCGTGTCCTATCACTGGCAAGCTAACACAAGAAAGCCATGGGAACACATCTGCATACTAATATGATTGTTTTAAAAAGGTAATTTTTCCTCCCCTATTTTCCTTCCCTCTTATTTTCCATGGTGGGTCGTGCTGAGTTTCTGCAGCAAAGAACACTGAAACTCAAATTCTTAAACTATTGAACATTATGATAACACAACATCATGTCAGTAGAATGAGAATCAAAACTGCAGGTAGCTGCATTAATCCTTTTTAAAAAAATACAGACCATCAGTAGGACAGTACCTTTAGTGGGAATCATGCAGCCCTCCAGATGTTGTTGGTCTGTAATTCCAAGCATTAATCAATATTGGATATGCTGGCTAGGACTTCCGGGGCATGCAGTTTAGCAGCATCTTCATGATTGCCAACTACTTTATGAAAACAAAAGGAAAAGCTTGATCCAAGTATTTGGATTCTTTGCTGAAAGTCAAATCTCAGGTCGCAGGAGAGCCTGATGGGAATAGAATTCCTTTCATCATTGTCGTCTCCTCCTCCTCCTCCTCCTCCTCCTTTTTTAATGGCACATACCCAGTCTCTGGAGTCTACTTTGGAGGCTTAGGGCACGGGAATTTACTGGATGCTACACATACCTACCTTTTTTTCAAGAGATGTCGTCTGTCTGAAGTCAATTCCTCCAGTATAAATTCATGTTCTCTGATACACCAGATAGAAATGCGCAACTTAAATATTTATGTGTAGCATTTCTAAGAGTATAGTACTCACCCTATGAAATGAAGGCTAAAGTATTATCTGCTCTTCCACTGTTCTTAGCTGTCATGCCACTTCTTTCTCTTACTGTTCTCTCCTGTCCCCACCTCCTCTACAATAGATGAGTTGTGGGGAATATTCTGATGCCATAAAACTCCCAATGTTTTGAGTGTTATTGTTAGAATTGCGGTTAGGCTTAGGGTTGAGGCTAACATTTATTGGACACTTACGTTTCCTGATCTCAAAAAGCCTTCCAACCTGCTGACAACCAGATCACTTCACTTCTTCATTGCACCAAGTTCACCAGAATTATTTACACTTTATAGCTGTTCAGGCACCAGCACCAAGGAATGCTTACATTGCAGGTTTAGTTCTGCATCGAAATGTGACTTTGGAGCATGAAAATATCCTTCCTGAGACATGAGAATTAAACAAAGAAGTCTAAATGGAAACACCAACATGAAACTATTGAATTACAGTTTATGAAGACATTCAGTTCTGTTTTTTGTAGTTTGAATCAGGATAATTGGTTCTTGCTACACTACATGGGCTAATTAGCTTTCTGAATCCAAAATGCTAGAGTTGTCATCAGCACTGTTTTTTAAATGGCCACTGTTTATAATATAATTGTCAAGGAACACACTTTCTAAATTTCATCTCCCCCTTATTTCATTTTTGCCATTCCCCACCAACACTTGGGTGCATTTTAGGATAATCTTTCATGCACTGGTGAAGTGAAATCTAGTGCATAAAATGTATGCCTAGTAAATGTCTTAGCATTTAAGAGGCCAGAAGGCATATGCTGCAATGAATATCCTGTTGCTGGACAGACTTTAATGGCGCACTGTATGTCATAAATTAGGCCAAGATACACGTGTATCTTTTTGACCCTGAGATTCATATGCAGTTATGGGTGATGGGTTGGAGACCACACACATACAGATGCATATGTATTTTTACACAGGTGTCTAGCTTTATACACTCAGGCCATTTCCACACTTCACTGTTATAGTGCTATTATTCCACTTTCAACATCCTATGGAATCCTGAGGTTTGCAGTTTAGGGAAGAGCATTTAGAATTCTCAGCCAGAGAGCTCTTTGGCCTCAGTAAACTATAAACCCCAAAATTCCACAGGATGTTGAAAGTGGAATAATAACATTATAACAGTGTAGTGCAGATATGGCCTCCGTTTCCCTGCTCCATCTCAATACACAGGGAAGACAAGGTTTGAATTGTACTTCCCTACATGCTAGGACCATAGGGGAGTGTCATTATCAGAGCAGTCTTTTCTCTAATACCTAGCAGATGGCTCACCTTCTGAACTATGGGGTAAAATAGGTGGGGCTTTCTGAGGTTCCAGTTGACCATGTGGAGAGTGGCCAAAGGTTGCATATGGCTCATGGGTTATGGGTTGCCCACCTGTGGAATGTAGTATTGCAGCCTGTGATTAAAATCCTGATAAATGTATTGTGTGGAGCTTATTGTGTCTTATTTTTGTACAAACATGTACAGAATTGTGCTATAGACCTAGCAAAGTGACTTCCTTCCAATAGTTGGCTATTGAGATCTTCAGTCTCCATAGCCAAGAAAATGGTATCTGGCAGAACCAGTCTGGCTTTGACTAGATCTCTCTCTCTCTCTCTCTCTCTCACACACACACACACATATACACACACAAAAGTTTGATGAAAGAAAAGTCTCAGTTCTCAGATGTCTGAATATATTTTTAGTTCACAACATATTGCTCATTCATTTAAGGCATTTGTTTATTATATTTCAAGGCACCAAGGCCCCTAAAGTAATTCCAACAGGTGAAAACATTTAAAATATTTAATAAATACATACATACATTTTAAAATAGACTAAAACATATGTTAAGAAATAATTTTAGAACCACAGTCAATTAAAACAGCAAGAGCAGCCACATGTAATTTTACGAACGAAAGGCTTATGATTCAGATATTTAAAAATCTTGTCATAATTAATACTAGCCTAAGCTGTTTTGATCTGGAAGAGTGAATATAGAACATATGTACTTTTTGCATTCTTGGCATTGTTGGCTTAATGATGCCAAACCCTAGTATTCCCATGTGCTTTGGTTTGGAGACATGAGAGGTTTAATTCTGCTTTTAAAGCAGAGATCAACTTAGTGCAAATGCTGGTTTTTAACCTTTTTACCTAGGTCTGTGCTCATCGCATATAGATGTAATTTTTTGCAAACAGTGCTGATGGATACTAATCAGTTTTGAAGAATGTTGAATGTTTCTTTTTTTCAAAGAGTATCAGGAGCTCTATAGAAGGCTGCTTCAAGTAGTCAGCAAAGTTGATGTGTCTTGGAGGAAGCACATAATTCAGAAGAATTTAATTCCATTCCTTTGACTTTTCCACCTTTTGTTCTTTTACAACCTTTCTGTTTACTTAACTTTATTTTTATTTTTTTAAAGTATTTTTATTAAGGTTTAAAATGAAAATAACACCCCCCTTCCCTACTTCCAAGTTTTTTGCTTTTTTCCAGTTGAGTCTGCTTGTTTACATTCCATTCATACATAATTTCTGTTTAAAAGATAATCTCACATTGTTGTATCTTACATTGTTACATTGCTGCTTTGTTACATTGCCTTATTACATTGTTGCCTTATATTACATACAACCTTGCTTTATTCTTTTTTTTCTTTTCTTACACTGTATCTTTATCCAATTCAGAATTCTCTCCATTCCCTTTCAAAGTTCTGGATAGGCTTATTTTTCAGTGAAAATGTTAGCTTTTCTATCTCTATCATATCCAGAACTTTTAATTTCCATTCTTTTATGTCAACATGGTTTCTTTCTTTCCAATATTGTGCATATGTCAATCTTGCAGCAGTTATCAAATATAACAATGTCTTCTGGCGACATCTTATCTCTCCTTGTTGCCCTAACATATTTAACAAATAAAACTCTGGCTTCATTTCAAAATTTAAACTGTAAATTCTTTGAATTTCATCATGTATTTCCTTCCAAAATTTCCTTGCTATCTTACAGGTCCACCACATATGAAAAAACGATCCCACCTTTTCATCACATTTTCAACATCTTTCATTTCAATTTTTAGTTATTTTCTGCAACCTTTCAGGTGTCGTATACTATCTATGTAGCATTTTATAAAAGTTTTCTCTTAAATTTAAACTTGGTGTAAATTTTATATCTGTTTTCCATGCCCTCACCCGTGTATCCAACTCAACTGGATGTCCATTATTTTGTGCCCATCTAACCATATTATCTTTAACAGTTTCTGATTCCATTTCTCTTTACAACAATAGCTTATAAAATTTAGAGATTCTCTTCTTTTGATCCTCCTTCATCAATCTGTTTACTTAACTTTAATGGCACAGTAAAAATATTTTGTATCTTCACAGTGTTGAGTGTCTTGTGTGCATTGAGTAACAACAATGCTGGTTAAGTCCATTTTAAGTTCAGGCAACACAATGAAATGTAGACAATTCAAAATGAGTGAATACCTCTGCAAGTCACTATAGTATTTTTAAAACTTATATTGTTATTTGATTCATTTGGAACAAAGACTTGCTTTCTGTGGTTGTGTTTTCTAGCTTCTTTTTCTCTCTTGTCTTCTAGATATGATTAACGGCATCAGAACACAAAACACTTTATTTACACTCTTGGAATCATTTTTTCCAAAGTCTGCATTGTAAGGATGTTATTTTTTTTTAAGAAAAAAGAGTTCACTTATATTAGCCAGATGATGAAGAAGTTAAAATCCCAAATACAGGAAATCAAATGTAAAATCCAGTATACTTATTGATTGCCCCAGTGTATTTCTGCTTCTACCTGTGCATCTATGTTTGTGCACCTACACACACAATCTGTCAAGTTGGCTCAGTATATTTCACATACTGCAGAGTATTGTGTCTACCAAGATCCAGCAGGATATTAAGGTTAAAAACTATTTCAAAAGCTGCTATGGCTGCAGATCACAATAGAAAGCTTCCTTGGTGTTCAGACCAATAAATAAATTAGAAGAAGGGCTTTAAACTCTGCATGATAAAACGAACTGAAAGTAGGGCAGAGAAAGAACAACCTTTGTAGCAAGCCTTGCCTGGGGCTAAGAAGAGTCAGAAGTTCATTGTGTATTTCAGAGCATGGTGCAACAGTGTTGCAAAGAGTTGGTGACTGAGGTTTTCCAGAGCCTCAGGGTACTAGCATTTCAGCTGTATGTAATGATAGTGAATGCCTCAGATACACTAAATAAATCTTGTTGCTGCAGCTTATATTTCGAAGTTGCAGCTTAAGAATAGAATAGAAAGGAACACTTCTTGTGATATCATTGTGTGTGTGTGTGTGTGTCTTTGCTGGAATATTTATATTGTTTGTGGACTGCCTTTTAGGATACAACAAGAAATGTGCACACACTGTAGGTTCTGTATATACCCTGGTTATGTATGTATCCCAGCTCTGTATGTACATACATTTCTGTATATACCTCAGTTCAAGTATTCAAAAATAATGCACTTTGACATGGGATCATTTGGAGGCCTCCCAGTTCAGGTCCTGGATCCAGAAGATGAGAACATGCAAGGATACCAAAACCCCAGGAAAGGAGCAATAAAGACAGTAGAGAAAGGTAAGCAGGCTGCAGTGAGGGTTTTTGGCCTTAGAAAATGAGGAAGAATGTGGATAAGGGGCCAGTCAGAAACAAACATAATAGAGATATAGGTGGGCAGGTGGCTGTCTGTAAGAAAGCAACACTCTTCCCAGGAGGCATGGTGCTCTTGCTATCTTATCCCTAGTGCTGTCAGCTCCACATGTGGTCAGATGCAAATCAGTTGATCTTTAGGTTCAGCTAAATCCAATGTACATTCCTAGTTAAAGACAACAACAACAAACCTTTTGTGGTTATTTCTGGCTTATAAATATATGATGGAACAATAAATTTGAAAAGCCATATAACTATGATGTTAAAAATAATAATAAGAAAAAACAAGCTGCAATAGTAATGTGAAAAAAATAGTTCAGCCAACACTCTAAAATCCAATAAAGATTAACCTCTAAAACCACACCATAAATATAGCACCCCAGGAAAGCTATTTGAAGAAGCTGAAATGAAGAACACAATGGGAAACACTCTTTGCAAGGTCTGCAGTGATTGGGCCTGATATAACCCTAGCTGGAATAACATTCCATAAATGAGGGGCCCCTTCCAAAAAATAAAAATATCGTGCTACTCTAGTTGTCACTGTAGACGGGCATTCAAATAGGAGTTCAGATCCATTAATGCAGCGGTTCTCAACCTGTGGGTTGTGACTCCTTTGGGGGTCGAATGACCCTTTCACAGGGGTCACCTAAGACCATCGGAAAATATGTATTTCTGATGGTCTTAGGCTCCATTCCCTCCTCGGTGGTGGTGCGCAAGCATGAGTCATGCAGTCGCATCCTCCTGCCCCCTTTGGCAGAAGCGCCTGCAGCCGCACGCGCTCCTACCAAAGGGGGGCAGGAGGACGCAAGCGCGCGGCTTGCACTTGCGCACCACCATTCCTGGGCCTTTTCCGCACATCACCTTATCGTGGAGGTGGGGGATGTCCTCTCTTCGCTGCTCCTTCGTCCTGCAGCTGGCTTCCTGGTTGCGCGACCGCCCCTTCCTTCCTTCTGCAGTGCAACCTGGCAGCTGTAGGCTGCGCTGGGGGAGGAAGGGGCGGCGCAGTCGCGTGACCAGGAAGCCAGCTGCGGGATGAAGGAGCAGTGAAGAGAGTGCCTTGTGCAAGAACCTGCTTGTGCGAATGGCACCCCCCCACCTCCGAGATAAGGTAATGTGTGGAAAAGGCTCAGGAGTGGTGGTGCGCGAGCGCGAGGCACGTGCCCACGTCCTCCTGCCCCCTGTTCAGAAGGGACTGAAATCAGTCCTCCGCTACTGGGAGAACCTCCTGTCTGACAGGCCAGCTTGGGGGGGTGGCAGCATGGGGTGCAGGCCCCCTCCTTGCCATGGCCCCTGCCCCACTCGCCACGGAGGGTGGTGCTGCAGAAGGGCCAGGGGGCCACAAGGCGGCGCTTTTCCGGGAGGGCGAGCTGCGCCCGGGGCAAAAGACAAAGGAACTGGGATTCCTCCCCCCACCGGCCAGGGTTGACACTCTGGAAACTTTTCCCACACTGCGCCCCCCCAGCGGAAATGAGAGCGAAGCAGAAGCAGAGCCCGGGTGGGGGTTCTTGGAGTTTTTCCCCAGGGGAGACGCACGTCTCCTCTTTCCCTCCCTGCCCACCCCCTTGTTCCTGGCCGGCGAGGCGGCCTTTCCCGGGGGGGAGGCATTGTAAATAATAAATAATTTTATGGTTGGGGGTCACCACAACATGAGGAATTGTATTAAAGGGTCTCGGCATTAGGAAGGTTGAGAACCACTACATTAATGCATTTTTGATCCTGAATGCTTTTTAAAGTGTTTCTGTCATGAGTTCAGATGCAGATCTCAGTTTACTGGTAGACTGATAATGAATGAACATGGTTTTTCTCTTTTAAGTAAAATTTATTAAATTTTATATACATATGGTAAAAGTTAAAGCAACACAGTAAAGGATTTTTTTTAAAATGAGAAAGTACAAAAAAACACACACACCAAAACAACAGAACATCTACAAGCTAACCTAATATGTATAAAAATGATTTCCAACTGTGTCCTCTGCAGTTTTATGGTGATCACCTAACATTCAAACTACTATCTCAGTGACCTACATTTTACACTTGTTGTATTTGTTAACTCATATTAATTTTCAAAACCAGTAGTCATGCCACCTTGGATCCCAAATTTGGAAAAAAGGCAGCTTAGAAATACAATGAAATGAATGAATGAATAAAATGAATAAAATAATATTAGGTGGAATGAATAAAATAATCATGGGTTCACCTTCATTTCTTTAAACGAAAAGTCCATCAAAGGTCTCCAGTCTTTCCAAAATGTTGCTAATGATTTTCCTTTAAAGTAGATCATTTATCCATTTCTGCCAATTCACTCAGTTTTAATAACTATTCTTCTTTTATAGGTAATTATTACACTTTCATCTCTGAGGATATAATAATTTTGCTGCTGTAACCATATATTGAAGTATTTTCTCATAATTCCTTTCCAGTGGTTCATCCAACAGTCACTGAAGAAACAATTTAAGTTTTAATGGTACATCATTCTTTAAAATTCTTTGCATCAAAATACACATCTGCATCCAGTACTTTTTAGCCTTCTCATTATGCCCGTCACATATGGTAAAATGTCTCTTCTTACTACTGACATTTCCAACATACATTCAAGGCGCTTTTATACATCCTAGATAATTTTGCAGGAGATATATACCAGTGGTATACCATTTTGTAAAAGTTCTCCTTAAGATCATAACATAAAGTAAATTTTAATTCCCTCAACCACGTTCTTTCCCATTGTTCCATTTGTATACAGGAAACCCCCATCTTTCTATGCCCCATTATCTGCTGATTCACTCTTTTGACACTTCCAAATGAAGGACAAGTTCCATTAATTTGATGTGGGGTCTGCTCTTTCTTCAGTTCTTCTTGTCTACAGAGGCTTTCATGGCACTGATCTCATGTGTTCATGGTCCAAGTTCTTGCTTATGGAAAGAGTGAATCTCCTGGTACAATTATTGGAACTCGTCTGTATTGCAAGCGTCAGGACAAAGGGCTTCTGTCAGTTCTTCTTGCTTATGAAGGCTCGCTTGAGATTGAAGATGCGCTGCTTGCAAACTGAGCTCAGAAGTGGGTGGTGGGAGAGGTACCAAGCCAGCTGAGAGACTTTAAAAGCAACAGACACGCACAGCCACTCCTAAGCAAGCTTCGGTGAGTCCTTCATGTTCCCTTCAGTAGGTGAGTTCTGCTTTTTGACTCTTTCCATATTCTGACAGTGCCCTGGTCCCTGACCTGTCAGATAAGCCTGTATTATGTCCACAATTCACAGCCCATTTTGTCATACAATCTTCCATCTGTTCATCTGAGTGAAAATGGTCTTTCAAGTAACTCAATCCCAAAGCATTTAAGGGTTTGAAGTTAGTTGTCAGAATGCATACAGTTACTGCAATTTACTGAATTGTCTCCTGAACCTACCTGCTAGCCTTGGGCAACTGCATTTTGTACCATTTCCGAGCATCTTTAAAAGCAACCAGTTATAGTAGTCCAGGTTGAATGCCACCAGTACATGGTTGGAGTGTTAAGAAAAAATGTTTTAACATACATAAAACTAGAAAACCATATCAACCAGAGAAATAAAGGAACAAAAGGCTAGTACATTCTTACGTTTATTATCATTCTTCATCTGAGGAATTGCTGAAAACATTTGCTTTTGCAAGATAAGTTAAGCTGCCTGACTTACCAGGCGGCACATTTGTGGCTCGGACTAGTTCTGATGCTGCCTCCATAGTATCCTCTGGTGCTGTTCGATTGGTCCTCCTGCGCAATATGGCTTTCTGGCCATGTGCTCAGTCCCACTGGATACTTCCTCATACCCAGCAGACTTTGCATGGCCGGGGAAAGCTCCCAGCCAATCAGTTCAAACCTACTGGTTTGAATTGATTGGCTGCTTCTGCCCAGGCCAGAGTTTGAGGAAGTTTTCCCTCTGATTCAGACGTTTTGTATTTAGCTTGGCTCTTCTGTCCCTGGAAATCAGTTCTTCCCTGCATGTTGTCCCTTTCACCCCCCCTTCCTTTTCTCTTGTATCCTGAGTGCTATAGTTATGTTGTGTCTTTGCCTTTTCATTGTCACCGCTTGTAAGGCGGTTGGCATGGGTCCTGGATCCGGGTCTGTGATGGAGGTAGTTGCCAGGAGGGCAGGGTTGGAAGGAGGCATGTGCTGTGGATTTGGGTGTCCACATCCCTGCACTGATGTGGGGTGAGGTGTCTCACACCTGATTCCAGTTGGTCCTGGCTTTGGATTTTCAGTCTCATTGGTCAACAGGCAGGTTGCCAGTGCCAGCATCCAGACCCATGTGGCAAGCCAACCCTGTTTTTGCTGTAGCCAATAAAGTTGTGAACTATTTTCACCTAACTTTGGTGTGTTGCCTGGTTTGTTCCTTGAACAACACCTCTCAGTCCTGAGCGCACAATTATAATCAACAAACACCTCAGTAGTGATCAGTCTTTAATGGATCATTGCAGAAATAATGCTGTTTAATATTCTAGAGTTTGGGCGTACTGTTTAGATTACAGATGAGGGTTGTACCATCCTCCAGATACTGTTGGACAGAAGCTTCCATGAGCTCTAGCCAGCATAGCAAGTCTGACAACAACTAAAGGGTCACAGGTTCATCATCTCCATCTCTTCGATTCTCATTCTTCTTCAGTCCCACTTCTGTGAAGTGTTTCTCCTTCGTTTCAGTTTTGGGGTTCAGAACACTCTTGAACTTTAATCATAGCTATGAAATCAGGCAATGTGTACAAAGCTATTATTTTCTTAGCCATCATCCTTTGACATTGTCAACTTTATATCATTTGCCCTTGTTGTGATTTGATCTATTTTATTCCTTCTCAAATAGTTTTATTTTCATACCCTTTTCCCCACCCCGTTTTTTGTCTCCCTATCATTACATCTTATTTTTGGTAAAGAGAAGCCCAGATGAATTGCTACATTTCTATGAATGGAAATACCTGGGCATTTGAGTCTTCAAGAACATAATATATGGATGTGTCTTGAGACATAATAAAATGAACCTCAGGTTGCATGGTTCTTCCTACCTTCCCATACTCAACTGCATCAATCTATCAGATTGGAAATGAGGAGCAGAAGCTTGTTGGGGAGAAAATAACAGTAACTGCTTCGATTGAAGCATTTAAGTTCATATTACCCTCTATTTTGTACCTTTCTTCTTTACTTAAATGCTGGGAAATGAGTATAAAAATGATATGCGAATTGAATAGATGGTAGCTTTATTGTACTAATAAAATAATAAAATAAAAATCAGTGAAGCCCATAGCTTATAGGTATATACATTGATTAGCCATATAGCATTGTGTGTGTATGCTGACTTATACTCTTGATGTCCATACTTCCTTTCAGAATTTTTCCTTTCATATTAATATTTAATCACAAAAGCATCCAGAAGTAGAAAAGCTACTTCTTATTGTTTTTGTCTCATCTGTTTTGACTGTCAGACCTTTGGGGTATTTCCAACCAGTTTCTTTAATACAGGACTTTTGAAGGAGAATCTGTAGAAAGAACTCCTCTCCAATCAGTCCAGCTGAAGAAACAATTTTAGTGGTCATAAGGGCAGAACAAAAGCAGCCAGCGATCACATGAGGGTCTGTAGTTTACTTGCCAGTTTGGAAGCCTATTGGCCTCATCTTGTATGTGTTACAAATATCTATCATGCATGTTGTCATTTCAGATGAATATTTTGTCCTATGGTTTATCTTTTTCCCTGTCCTCCTTTTTTTTTTTTTGCTTGACTTCTAAATGAAAGAAATGCAGTTGACTTGATATGAATGTAGCCTCAAGTAACATTCTGTTCTACTATAGTTATCTGAAATTACACGTACACACAACACTCTCAACTGATACCATAAGCACCTCGATATTTTTATGTGACAAAAAACTCAGGCCTTCAGACATGGTATATAGAAGCTTAGGGTATAATTTTTATTTTTATTTTTTTTTAATTCTCTGTAGTAGGACTATTTTGAAGAGAGAGAACTCTGCTTGGTATAACACTGGTATGCCTTTTAAAATGCATGATAGCCAATAGCGCTAATTTGTGCTGAGTCCACTGCAGGGTGGCAAAAGTTCATGTCTATTGGTTCTGTTATGTGTCTGCAAGAATCTCCCTGCAGAAGCATCTTAAGATGTAGGGATCTTAAGTTTGATCCACCAAAGTTTTAAAAACTGCACTAGCTGTATGTCTGTGATATAATTCTGTCTGACATATTCAGACATTTACTGAAACTGCTCAAATTTAAAAATGACACCAGAACAGGGTTGGTGAAGTAGAATGTGTGTTTCTAACCTAATGAATGTTTCTGGTCATAGTGGATATACTCTGTGGTGACTCTTCACAAAAAAAGCTTGAAAGTTCGTTTTCCTTCAAGTTCTGTTTGGATTTGTGATTTGGCGAACTTTGACTCGTAGAGGTCCATAGGAAATGTAATTTAGTCCAGCTTCACTCCATCCTCACAAAGAGCAGAAGAAGATTCTCAAAAGAACAGTTGAAGAAAAGTGTGGATGCTGAGGGCCACATGAAATAAGGCAAAGATTACATTAGTGGTGATAGATGATTGTATGTGATATAGTTCCAGGCTGATGTGGGACTGTAAGATTAAGCTAGAATACAACATTGGAAGATTAATTACAATAAAACTATATTATCTGCTGATCTGAATATTACTTGTAATGAAAATGAAGCAGTGAATTTTAGAATAAAAAAATGTAATTCTTAGGTGGAATGTCAATGACAGGTTCTCAGCTTCATTGCTTTTCCCTCTTGTCTGAATGTGGAGAGACATAAATATGTATCAGAATGCCAGCTATGTGATAGAAATCATGACAAGTATTGGTGTTCCCTTTGTGCAAACGACAGCAGTGATAACCATCAGTTGTGTAAACCAGTATTTTTATGGACCTTTTATATTCCTTGGAACTTTTTAAAAGATCCTTCCATTTTCTTATAATCCTTTAGGGTAAGGGCAAGAGTCAGCACTCACAGGCAAACTGTCTGCCTTTATTTTGTCTTTTACCACTCGGGCTCAGTTTTTCTTTTTCTTTTTGGCCTTAGGGAGGTTTGCTCTGATACAGTTTTCAAATAGCTGAATTAGGAAAATGGCACACATGAGGGTTTCTCTATTTTTGGTTATACGTTTGTTTAGAGGTGGTCTAACAATAATTGAGAAGGGCAAACATTCTTCTGAACAAAAAGATAGAAGCAGCGTGTAAGACGTCTCTAATCACACACAATAGTTATGTACAGGATTCCACATCTTTAGGAACACATGGGCAAGCTGGACAATGTTACAATGATACAGCTTGGAATGGGAAACAGAGAAGAGGAAGTAATTATATTAGTAATTAGTAATATTTATATTTAATTATAAAATATTAAATATACTTAACTGTGGAAGCCAGCATGGTGTAGTGGTGTAGTGGTTTGAGCATCAGACTGACTGTGGTAGCCCAGGTTTGAATCCTCGCTCAACCATGGAAACCCACTGGGTGACCTTGGGCAACTCATACTCTCTCAGCCTCAAAGGAAGACAAAGTAACAAAACCCCTCTGAACACATCTTGTCAATAAAACCCCTTAATAAGTTTGTTTTAGAGTCAACATAAGTCAGAAATTACCCAAAGCCACAGAACAACAACAACAATATTTAATTAAATTTGGGGAATGGTCTGAAAGTACATGGTCTTATTCAGGCTTATGTTCTTGATCTGGTTAGTGTATGGATGGCAGAACACACAAGAATTAGATGAGGTTGTCCACCCACATATTAAGATCAACTTTCACACTTTCCTCCAGGCATCACATCCATTTGAGAAGAGGTAGATTATGATCAGAGAAAGGGTCAGTCATATGGAAAGCAAGTTCTGTGAAGAAAGCTTGATGGAAATAGATACTTTTAGTATGGAGGAAAAAGGGCAGAGGAGAATGCAATAGCACTTTTCAAATACATGCAGGACAGTCACAAAGATGAGATCAGAAGCTTTTTCTTTGCTGCCCCAGAGAACAGAACAGGATGTAATGGTTGCAAGTTACACTAGGGGAGATTTAATTTGAACATCAGGGGAAGGAAGAAAAGCACTAGGAACAATTGAAAGTGGAAATGATTATGACTCCCACCAGAGGTCCTCAAGCAGAGGCCAGCCTAGACAGCCACCTGTAGCAGCTGTGGACTTCTTGTGTTGAGCAAAGGGTTAGAACAGATAGCTTGTCATGACTTCTCCAACACCAGTTCTGCTGTTCCACCTCTAAAATACAATTGCCAGTCACAGTTTGTTTTTGAACATTCTGTCTCAGTTGTTGGCAATGCCCCTGTTGTACTGTGACTGCAGAGTCCCTTGTTTGAACATGCTATCTAACTGTGAGTGTTAGAAAAATGGCTGACATAAAAATTTCTGTCCTGCAACATTTGATTTTTGACTTCTTTGTTAGGAGCTGAGTAAAGCCTGGTTGACAAGTATTTCAAGACAGGTAGATGTAAAGTGTGAAAAAGACATCCCTATGATGATTCACCTGTCAGCAGGGACTATATAGAAACTGACATTCATGATTAGTGGTTGTCAGCAATGTTTGAATGAAAGAAACAAATCAGCAATTTCCACTTGATTCCATAGTAGGATGTGTCTAAAATATGAATACCAAAATTGTTTATCAGACATTTGTACAAAATTACAAGGTGATTGCTAAGCAGGCAAAATGTAATAGAATTTCTATTATCAGGTGTATTAAAGCACACCAAGTCTGAAATATCCACTGTGAGTGAATAAGTTCTCTGTGCAAACCCCAACAGACTGATATTGGAATCCCAAGCTCAGAGTCCCAACAGGAGAGGAATCCAGGCCAGCTCCCCTCTGCCACCATAAACTCCAGAGGCCCTTTGGCTACACTGTGGAAACAACTTTGGTCAGAAAAATATCCACAACATACCAATAAGTGCTCCGGAGGAACCGTGGAGCTCTAGTAATCCAATATCAGTCATAACACTGACTCTTTATCTGCAACATGGTCAGAGCCCAAGATGGCAAATCAGCATCTGCCCCACTCTCATCAACACCCTCCATCAGATACAGAAAGGGACTTGCCTCCTGTATTGGGAGCCCCTGTGACAGCTGAAACAGCCACTGGCAGCTGGAGCCACTGCACGCCTGCACCATATGGGCTGTGCTGCTCACTCTCAAGCTCCAGGCTGCTGCCTTTTCTGGTGGATCACCACTCAGCTGCCACAGCAGTATACATAAGGAAGGATGATTGGATCACCTGATGTCCTAACAGAGTGTATCTTGGCTGCACAGTCCTCCATCCTTCGTGTTTCTATAGGAGTCTGATGGTACTTTTATACCATGATGACTTTAAAACTAGAGGGAGGGAAGGGTTAGCTTCCCTAGCTGTTTATGGAGGAGGCCATAGGCTTTGTAAACCTAGGGTAAATCAGATGGGTAAAGTATTCATATCATTAGTTTGTAGCCTTGATGGAGTCCAGCACCCAACTGGAATCAGTACTCTGAAACAGACAACGAGAACCCCTCTCCTACTCATGCAAGGTCTGGCTTTCACAACAGCAGAGGTTACTCTTGTTTAGTTCTAATTTTGGAAGAAAGGCACATATCAACTGTATTTAGTTAGTTAGTTAGTTCATACTCCTCCTTTCTCCTGGCAGAGGATCCAAAGTGGATGATGATGATCATGATGATGATGGTCATAATGGTGATGACAACGACATAACTTTGCAGAGAGATGCATGTTGTTTTACTTCCCCTATAGGAGGTTCTTTGTGGGAGGCTTACATGGTAGCCATACATAGGTGGCAGATAATCACAACTTTGACTCTCTCCTAGTTCACATGTACTGCAGTATAATGTTCACACAATACACGTTGCTTTCACTACTTGCTGGTTTCTTGCCTGCAGCTGGAGCTGGGAGCTTCCATATTTGGGCCGTGCCACTGAGTCAGCACCATGGACAAAATATTTTCCTGTACTGTCTTTGAGATAACAGCTCAATCAGTTAGCATGTTTGGGTTAGATGACAGCGCAACCTTGTGCATGTATGTTCAGGAGTACATGCCATTTAATTTCTACAGGATTTTCTCCTAGGAACTATGAGTCTGAGTTGCCACCTGAGTCTCCAACCTTTGTTTCACATTCCAGAGAGAGTGTTCCAAAGATGGTGTTTGGGATTTCTTAAGGAAAATACATCTGGCTGATGCAGGAAGTTGCAAGAAGGGAGGCATTCTGCGGGCATTACTTAAGATTGTAAGAGTAGGGAGTCCATGCTGTTTTAAAGGGGGATCTCCTAGCATCATCCTGCAAATCATTGCCATCTGCTCTTCTTTTCTAGCCTCCCATATATGCATTAGGGATTTCTGTACATATGTGGAGATTCATTCTGCTTTGGATTGCCTGCATATTTCCCTGGAAGTATAATTCTTTCTAATAGTTAATACTTTTGAGAAGGCATTGCTTCTTGTGGTCTTTGGTGTCATAGGTCTGTTTTTCACTACGCCTGCTGCTCACATGCTTTCCTTTCCCATCTTTGGGTTTAGGAGAAGATTCAAATGTGGGTGTCCTCCCTGAAAGTTGTCGAGGATCTTTCATTGAATGCTTGGGCCAATTGTTTGTGCAGGCGTCTTGCTGATGGGACTATGGGGGAGGCTTAGATTCTTGAAAATGAACTGTCTCCACTGCAACGGAGCAGTGGACAGTGGAATGTAAGAATAATTTCTTGCTTTGAGAGGAGAGGGGAGTAGTTCCATGCCAAACACCTTGTGTTCCACTTGGGGTGTTTTAAATGAGCAGAAGCTGAGTGTTTGAGAGTCTTTCTGTGACTGCTTTGCAGTTTGTTGAAGAAATAATAGTACTTTTTCATCCATGTAGCAGCTTTGAGAGTAGATGGAGAGGCTCATTTAGGGAGATGTAACTCTGTCTCTAAGGCCAAAGGACATTATCAACATTTCCAGTTGCCCTTGAACAGCAATTTCTGGCCCATAGGATCTGATCTTGAATAGAGTCACAGTGACCACATAGTACTAGAAATCTAAGTCTGTCAGCCTGCTAATTTTGACAATTAGTCAAAATACATTATGTAATGTGCAGGAAAATGATTTTTGGGGATGGGATGAAAAGTTGATTCAAAGCTATTGATTTTCTGATGTACAATGTGTAATGTCTAGTTAGGTTATTTCAATGTGTGTGTGTGTGTCTTTTATATGGGAGCAGTGAGGAGGATTTTCAAAGCATGACTTTAGGAAGCTTCCTTGAACCCATCCTGAGTTTGCAAAACAAATAATAAGTTTTGTTGGACTGGAAACTTTCCTGGCCCCTTTTGCTGCTTTTTGCTTCAATTTCTTATAATACATATGTTTCCCTGCTTATTACTGAGCTCATCTGGCTTAATTTTTGTAGAGCATAGCCACCATTAGAATTATGGTGATGGTGTGTGTAAGAACCTAGCTCTTTCCAGACTTTCTTTATTCCTCTCTATCCCTCCTTCTTATTTATTTGTGGAGAAGTAAAAGAAGGAAGTAGGCGTCAATGTCGCAAAGGTACCAGATCCTGTCTGATTTTGAAAGCTATGCATGGTCAGCCCTGGTTAGTTTTCGGATGGAAGAGGGCCCATGAATACTAGGTGCTACATTTCAGAGGAAGGAACTGGCCAAATTAGCTCTGAGTATTTCTTGCTTAAGAAAACTCTAAGAAATTCATAGAGTTACCATTAGTCAACAGGCAACTTGAAGACACAGATATACAAAGAGATAACAAGAAGAACTGCAGGCCTGTGTTTTTCCTGATGTTTTTCAAGGAGGTCAAGGAACTGATGTATGCTGTAGCTTGTACGCCACAGTCTGTCTTCTGGTAAACTAATATTCCTACTTTCTTTGTGGCCAGAGCACAGTTCAATGGCATTTTTTTATACAGCCTGAGGATATAGTGTATCAGTGGATTGAGTCTTCTACGAAAAATGTTGACTAAACAGCCAGAATTGTTTGTACCGAATATATGAACTAGATTTCATGAGTATAAAAGAACAAGCTGAATTTTGTATAATAGTGCTGAGCACCACTCAAACAATGATGGAACCACACTGCTTAGTATCCTTAAGATTATAGATAAACTCTTAATCTGATATATTTAGAGAACAATATATTCTATGCTTGCCAAATCTTAGTTGGTCACAGCTCCAATGTCAGAACCTCCAATATTTCCAAAGTTCTACTAGACTCTATCTAGCAGAGCATAAGTAAGCCAGTTTTCAGATTCATTCCCTCCCACCTCATTTTTCCTACTTTACAACAATATTTTCTCCCTTTCTAAACAGTGGGAGGCAATACATTTAGACCAACATTAAAGGTGATATAAATTCTCCTTCATTATGAGGGAACCTCCATGGTGGGTAGGGAAGAACATGAGAGGATCTGGATCTGGATTGCTCTGTCTGAGTCAATCATATCCCTGGGATCACAGTATTGCTTTCCCATCCAGATGATCACACCAGACAAAGAATGGGTGAAATAAGACCACAGCTTTATTAATACAAGAATCTACAATGTGGCAGCCAATGGGATGCACAAATTATATGTGGCAACTTGGATAACCTGACTCTCACAAACTGACTGACTTCTGGCTCAGAACCCCCAAGATGTAAAACCATGTGGTTCATCCTGGCCTGATCCTTTGAAGAGATCAGAGAGTCCCAATGGATTTGCCCAGTGTCATTGGTTAGTATTTTTGCTTCGAGGAAAGTCATCTTGGGACAAGAGCACACCTTGCATCTATCCTTGAGCCTGTCAGCAATGATAGGGAAGTGGGTGAGTTGTCGTACCAACGAAAACCTCCCAGATATGTTCTTAACTAGTTGTGACGAGAAAATAACACTTGAAGCCAAAGGACAACATAAATAAATAAATAATCCTACTGAACCCAAAAGGCAACTGTTAATTCCATGTGAGATAGATAGATAGATAGATAGATAGATAGATAGATAGATAGACAGATATATAGATAGATAGATAGTGAGAGTGGGCGGGGTTCAACAGTGGCAAAGAGGCCTGCGTCAGGGTCATGCCAGCTTAGATAGCCCTGATCTGACAACAGCGTTGGAATGCATGCTGGCATTACATTTGACCAACGGCTTGGGGGAGACAAAACCACTCCTGTCAAATGGCTGGAGAAATGTGCTTCCAGACTAAATGTATTTAAAATATTTAACTTTGATTTTCCATTAAAAAATTCAAATGAGCTTACAGCACAATAAAATACCAATTAAAACACAAGCTGATAAACATATAAAACAGAGTAGAACATGGAAAGTAAATCAATTCAAGCACCAATAATCAGGGAGCTTATTTTTAATGATCTTGACAAGTCAAATGTCTGTTAAAGAGAAAAGAAAAGAAGAGTCTTGGATTTGACCTACCCGGCAGGGTCAGACTGACTGAAGCCTGAATCTGTTTGACTCAGCTTACCCTTTCCCTTATAGGTGCAAGTTCAAAGAAACCTATTCACAGTCTGTATTTTTTGTTCTCCATCTCTCTACTGTAGAATCCTATAGTAGGAAATCACAATAAGGCATTTTCATTTTGAAGAAATGTCAGCAACATGGAAATGGAATAAGGCTCCAAGGCAGCAAATTGTAAAGCTAAAGTATGGAGATAGAAAAGTCAGTCTCCAACATCCCAGCCAAGAAGAACCTAGATTGTGGGGAGTGAAGGAGAACCTCAATACGAGGGCTCAGTCTGTTGGCAGTTTCATATCAAAGATAAAAGACCTTTAAGCCTTCTCGGGAGACTAAGTTGTTGAAGAGAGTAGTGTTCTGATGTCCATGAAGAATATAACTTGAGGGTCCCTCTGGTCTTCTTCCACACTCCTTCTACAACCAGTGATCTGGTGAATGAAATCAGTATTCATATAAATGTACTGAAGGTAAAGTGTGAAGTAATTGCAGTGTTGTAATGAAGACAACTCTCTCTATATAATATGCACAGAAATCATCTTGACATTTCTATCTTCTCTTCTTTATGTGTGCAAGGTGGCTAACTTGATACTATTAGCATGACTCTAATAAAATAAGATAACACATTTCACAGTTTATTTTAGTTATGATGGGCAACTTCAGAAGTTGTATGTGAGGGGAAACAAACTACTTAACTGTATTGAATTCAGTCTGCCCTAAGAATCTGAAAAGCTATTACTACTTATTTACTGTATTTAGCCAAATATTAAAATACAGAACACTCATTATTTAATAGGAGCAGGAATAGCCTACTTTGAAATGAATCACAGTTTCACAGACCAGTCAGGTGTACTACCAGGTAAGAAGATGTAGAACTGTGTCATATGCCTTGCATCTGGATCCCTGTATTGTCCCGAGAAGGATTCAGATTCTAATGAATAACAGGCTACTTGCTTAGGAGACACCTTGGCACTCTCTTCCATATTTTTCTGTCGAGAGAACATGACTTTCCCATCATCTTCGTATTAGGGAAGCACTGTTATTCATCTTGAGTTCCACCATCACTACCATGCAGTAGGATGCAGAATCAGCCAAGGGCCTTTTAAAATTTATGGACATTTATTTTTGGCTTTGCAATTATCTGATGGGAAACCCCTGCCAACTTTTCAGAGTTTTTATATGACTCCAGCACTCACTGAGGTAGTGTGTCTTACTGCTCAGTGATGAAAGTAACAAGAGCTATCCTTGCTTTTCATCAGAATGTGCTGTGATTGTGCCAGTGTGAGTTGACATTCTTGACTTAATTGCCTTGGTGAGCTATACTAATCGTCACCCTAGTCCTAACTAACTTTGATCTGACCTGTTTACCCAGCACAGACTTTCTCAAATTGGAATATGGTTGACTCTGTTAACCCCTTTCCTGGTAGGTCTCAAGGTGAAAGAGCCTCGCCCCTATTGCTTGTCCCCAATATTGCTTCTGTGGTGTCAAGGTATGACTAGATAGGGCAAAAGACTATTCTTCTTGTATGTCTTATTAGCAGGCAACCTGAAAAATATAGAGTGGGAGTGGTTCTGTGTTTTAAAAGTGACCAAGTCCAAGAAGTTTATTTTCAGTCCTGTGTTTTATAAAGTGCTTTTATTATGGTTGAAGTTTCAGGTAATGCCTTTAGCATTTTTGTAAGGGCAATATTTAAGTCTTCTTTAAATTTACATTCGGTGATTCTATTCATGATATATTTTACTGTCCATTTATTCTCTTCTCAGAGCTATATTTATGTCTTCTGTCTTCAATAACAACAAGAATATTTTTGACAAGATATGTTGCTTGTGAGAATATGTTTTGAAAATAGCTTTGATATAGATTAGATAAAGGCTTTTCTGTAGCTGTATATGAGTGTGGTAATTACCTTTTCATTACATAGAATGTTGTGAAGTCAGAGGCCTGTGACTGCAATACTTTTATGATGACCTTTTGTTAAAAAAAAAAGTAAACTCAGAGTTATGTTGGCTCTATCTCATTTAAACTAGACACCAGAAGTTCTATCTTACTTCTGCTCTTTTTTGTTACCCATTTTCTCTGTGTGTCCTTACAGACAGAATACAGCCATTGGTAGAGCCAGACAAATAATCTTAAAGACATAAACAAATAGGCCAGGGCTACGGAATTCATGGAACACTCTCTGACAGATTACCAGATTATTGGCTCCTAGTAGTCTGAAAGAAAATCTATTGGACAAACACTGGGATGTGGCTCAGTGATTCGAAACAACTGTATTAGCCACCACTTTTGCAGAGAAAATTGTTTGAGGGATTCTATCATGCTGGTGCCCAAGGAAATAATGACTGCTTCCACTACTCCCTGTCAAAGAACGCTGGGTCAGAAAAAGAGGGCTCACATTCCTTTCAGTGCTACAGGGACATGCCATGGGCATTTGCTGACAGTACACGAAGATTGTGCATGAACTGGATCCCATAATATATTAAGCTTCTACTATTGTCAAGCCCTGTCAGCTGGTCCATTGATAGGTGTTCAGAAACATGTTGGTAGCCTATCTTTGAGAAAGGACAGGGTTGTTTACCATATTTCAATGATCTGTTGACCATATACTAATTTATCTGTTGTTAGTGCATTTCGATTTTCATGTCCTTAATATTTACCAATTTTTTTTATTGCACGAATCAGTTATCTCTTTGCTTTTTTTTTCTCTTTAGCCTTATGTGTTGCTCAGGACTTACTGATTAAATACAACCTGATCTTAATCAGTTCAGTCATTTTAAAACATTATTGGCTCTTTTACAAAAGATGCTTAAAATAGTTGCAGAATGTTCTAATGTACTTTAACTGATATTAGTTGGTTTATTGATTTCCTCAGTTCAATTTATTACAAAAACTGGCATCTTAAGATGTAATAAATTCCAATATCACTGTTCACTTTTTTAATTTACATATTTATGCACCAAATGCCAAAAAATAACTTCAGCATTTTGAAAGTCATATATGTATATGTATGTATGTATATGTGTGTGTGTATATATATATATACATACACATACACATGTAAGCAATACTCTTTTAGATTTTTTTTCCAAATTCAGAGAGAATTCCTACTACAAAACAGAAACAATTCACTAGAATTCTGTAGGTATATTTTGGGATTTCTTTGAAATGTCCCAGTTAGACATCATGCTAATTAACTCTTGTAAAAATAATTCTGAAATTACAATCACTGCATGAAATTTAATGTGAACACTTAATTTAAAAAAAATCATTCAATGAGACTGAGGCCATTTCCACACTACACTGTTAAAGTGCTATTATTCCACTTTTCAACATCCTGTAGAATTCTGGGGCTTGTAGTTTACTGAGGCCAAAAAACTCTCTGGCTGAGAATTCTAAAAGCCCCACCATAAGCTGCAAACCCCAGGATCCCATAGGATGTTGAAAGTGAAATAACAGCACTATAACAGTGTAGTGCAGAGATGACCTTACATTCATAAGGACATTAGCCATTTCCACACTACACTGTTATAGTGCTGTCATTCCACTTTCAACATCCTATGGAATCGTGGGGTTTGCTGTTTAGGGTGAGGCATTTGGAATTCTCAGATTGCTGCCACATTTCTTTAAAGTTCTGTCACATTTCTTTTTTCACTCTCTCCCTTCCTTTCCTCCTCTTTTTTTGGTGGGGTGGGAGTCACCTTACTGGAGAAATGTGTCCATGTTGGTTTTACTGGACCTCTCATCAGCTTTTGATACTAAGGGCCATGATATACTTCTTAGCCTCTGGAATAGGAGTTGTAGGCACTGTTTTATGCTGGCCCCATTCCTTCCTTGAGGGACAAGTCCAGAAGATGGTATTGGAAGAGTCCTATTCAGGTCACTGGCTGCTGTAACCTGTCACAACTTGAGGAAATTTTGAAAAGGAGGATTAGAGGAGAAAAAGGGTTAATAGATATGGTATATAAACTACTTCTGGAGAAAAAAAATAGAATAAAGGACAGTTTGATTGGAATATGGGAGAAGGACTTGAGAATAAATATAGAAGAAATAACAATTTGGATTGTTATAGATAAAGTAAAAAAATATAAAGATTAGAGAACGGAAATTGATTAATTAGTAAGTGGTATAAAACCCCACATCAGATCTCAATGATAAATTAAAACCCTTCATCAAATTGTTGGCACGGATATGAGTAAAAATGGGCATATATTCATATTACAAAATTTTTGGTTAGAAATTACCCAAGAGATAAAACAATGGGGAGAAACATCCAATTTAATAAATAGGTCTGCTTCACTTTGAATCTAAGGAAATTGGGATTGAGTAATACAGAAGATTATGTAATAATTTTTTTTAAAGAGCAGTGCATGTGGTGATAGCACTGGGATGGAAAAATAAACAATGTTGGGATAAAAAAATGGATGCATTATATAGCAAACTCTCTTATTTTGAGTTTTTTAAGGGAAAGTAAAGGGAAATATAATGGGCAAATAAATGTAATAGCCTGCTGAGATAATTGAGGCTTCTGGATTTAAAATGTCAAAGGTAAAAAGGGATACAAAGAAGTGAGAGAAACTATTGATAAAATATTCCACAGTTTGGGTAATGGTTATTAAAATATCTTTTAAGGCCATCAGTGGGGATTGAGGGAGAGTAGGTGGGGGGATTTTTACAATTATAGAAAAATATTGTACTGTGTTATTATATCGCATGTTATATGGTGGTATTGAATATAATCAATAAATAAAGTTTTTTAAAAAAGATCATTCGTTGCTGACCTGCTGATCCCTTCAGGGTTCTGTCCTTGATGCTCATAGAATCATAGAATCATAGAAATGTAGAGTTGGAAGAGACCACACGGGCCATCCAGTCAAACCCCCTGCCATGCAGGAACACCCTCAAAGCACTCCTGACAGATGGCCATCTAGCCTCTGCTTAAAAACCTCCAAGGAAGGAGACTCCACTACACTCCGAGGCAGCATATTCCACTGCCGGACAGCCCTGACTGTCAGGAAGTTCTTCCTGAGGTTCAGGTGGAACCTCCTTTCCTGCAGCTTGAATCCATTGCTCCTTGTCCTGGTCTCTGGAGCAGCAGAAAACGGGGTCTCTCCTTCCTCTACATGGCATCCCTTCAAATATTTAAACATAGCTATCATGTCCCCTCTTAACCTTCTCTTCTGCAGACTAAACATCCTCAGCTCTCTAAGTCTATCCTCATAGGGCATGGCTTCCAGGCCTCTCACCATTTTGGTCGCCCTCCTCTGGACTTGCTCCAGCTTGACCATGTCCTTCTTGAATTGGGGTGCCCAGAACTGGACACAGTATTCAAGATGAGGTCTAACCAAACCAGAGTAGAGTGGTACCAGTACCTCCCTCGATTTATACACCATACTCCTATTGATGCAGCCAAGAATTGCATTGGCTTTCTTGGCTACCGCATCACACTGCTGACTCATGTTAAGCTTGTGGTCTATGAAGACTTCTAGATCCCTTTCACACGTACTGCTATCCAGCCACGTGTCCCCCGTCCTATATTTCTGTATTCCATTTTTTCTACCTAAGTGTAGGACCTTACACTTCTCTCTGTTGAATTTCATTTTGTTAGCCTTGGCCCAGCTCTCCAATCTATCCAGGTCATTTTGAATTTTGATCCTGTCCTCTGGTGTGTTAGCAACCCTTCCCAATTTGGTGTCATCTGCAAATTTGATGAGCATGCCCTCTATTCCTTCATCCAAATCACTGATAAAAATATTGAACAGCAGTGGGCCCAAGACAGAACCCTGTGGCACCCCACTAGTCACTTCTCTCCAGGATGAAAAGCAGCTATTCATGATCACCCTTTGGGTTCGGTTGGTCAACCAATTACAAATCCAACTAACAGTAGTCCTGTCCAGCCCACATTTTACTAGCTTCTTTGCAAGAATGGGGAACTGTATCAAAGGCCTTACTGAAATCGAGATATGCTACATCCACAGCATTCCCCTCATCTATCAAACTAGTAACTCTATCATAAAAAGAGATAAGATTAGTCTGGCATGTCTTATTTTTGAGAAATCCATGTTGATTTCTGGTGATTATTGCATTGCTTTCTAAGTGATTAGAAACTCACTGCTTAGTGATCTGCTCCAGGATCTTTCCGGGTACTGATGTCAGGCTGACTGGGCAATAATTATTTGGGTCCTCTTTTTTTCCCTTCTTGAGGATGGGGACAACATTTTCCCTCTTCCAGTCTGCTGGAACTTCTGCTGTCCTCCAAGATTTCTCAAAGATTATAGCAAGCGGTTCTGAAATGACCTCTGCCAGTTCTTTTAATATCCTAGGATACAATTCATCTGGTCCTGGAGACTTAAATCCATCCAGTGTGGCCAGCTATTCCTGTACCACCTCTCTATCTATTCTGTGCTTCATTTCCCCTTCTTCCTCACCTGCTCCCCAACCGCCAGGTTGAGTGTTTTTATCCTTTTGGGAAAAAACTGAGGCGAAGAAGGTGTTGAGGAGTTCTGCCTTTTTTCTTCCCCCTTTTAGTAATTCGCCATCTTCTCTGCGCAGCGGCCCTATCGTCTCCTTCTTTTTCCTTTTGCTGCAACCATATTTTAAAAAGCCCTTTTTATTGTTTTTAATGTCTCTGGCCAGCCTAAGTTCATTCTGTGCTTTAGCCTTTCTGACCTCCTCCCTACATCTCCTGGCTACTTGCTTAAATTCTTCTTTGGTGGTTTCCTCCTTCTTCCATTTCCTATACATGTTTCTGTTAACACTTAGCTCAGCTGAGAGTTCTTTAGTCAACCATTCTGTTTTCTTCAGATGTCTTCCATTTTTCCTCCTTATTGGCACAGTTTTAGACTGTGCCTTCAGTATCTCCTTTTTAAGAAACTCCCATGCCTCCTGAACTCCTTTCCCTTTCACTATTCTTGACCACGGAATTCCAGCCAGCAGCTCTCTAAGTTTACAGAAGTCCCCTTTTTTAAAAATCTAAGATGAGTGTCTGGCTACCCTAATCTTCTCCTTCCCACTGAATGCCAAATTCCAATAGGGCATGGTCACTCCCCCCTAAAGATCCAACCACTTTTACTTCATTAACAAGGTCATCCCTGTTGGTCAGGATCAGATCTAGAATATTTGATCCCCTTCTTGCTTCTTCCACCTTCTGGACTATGAAATTGTCTGCAAGAGAAGCAAGAAACTTGCTGGACCTTGCTGTCTTGGCAAAGTTTGACTGCCAGCATATATCCGGGTAATTGAAATCTCCTATTGTTACTGTATCTCTCCTTTTTGAATGTGCAGTCATTTGGTTGATGAAGGTGTCATCAAATTCCTCAGTCTGGGTTGGAGGTCTATAGTAAACCCCCACCACAATATCCCTATTATTTCTCACTCCCTTAATTCTTACCCAGATGTTCTCGACCTGGCTTTCTGGGGTTAAGTCACAGATTTCTTCACAGGTGAAAACATCCTTGACATACAAGGCTACTCCTCCTCCTTTCTTGTTTGGTCTATTTTTACAAAATAGGCTATACCCCTCTATTCCTATATTCCAATCATGAGACTTATCCCACCAGGTCTCAGTGATGCCTATCAAATCGTACTTATTTTATTGTACTATTAATGTTGTATTAATGTAACTATTAAGCATCTACATGAAATTGCTAGGAAAGGTTGTCTGTATGTTTGGAGTATGGTGCAACTAGTATGCCGATGATGCTCAGCTCTATTTCTCCTTATCACCTAATTCCAAGAAAGCTATTTTGATTAGGGCCCTTTCCTCACACTACCTTCTTCTGACACCCTCCTGTGGGGATCACAGCAGCGGCTCTGCTAGGAAGGGAGCATGACACGAGCCAGAAGCTCCCCTCCACACTGGCTGCCTCCGTGATGAAGGAAGTGCAGTGGCCCTGCCTCTTCCTTACATAGTGCAGCTGAGTACTTTCCCAGGCTGTGCTTGGGGCAGGAAGCATGGCCATTGCACTTCCGGACCCTCTGTAAACCAGGTACGTCCACAATGGTGGCCTGATTGTGGGTCATCGATGGGTAAAACCTGTCAACGATTTACTCTGTGATTGTGCCACCTGGGGGTGAGAGAAGGACAGGACTGCAACGATGTCATTCAGAACTGTCATCATGGTCCCATCCTTCTCCCATCCCTATGGTGGGTTGGGAGGGTGGAGCAGAAAGGGCCTAAATCAGTTTCTAGCACCAGTGATGGTTTAGATGAGGGTAAACAAATTGAAGTTCAATTCAGCAAGGTGAAGAAACTCCTGGTGAGTCAAAAGGAAGACCAGGATACAGAGATTCAGTCTGTGCTGGATTGGCTTACATTTCTGCTGCATATGCAGGTGTGCAATTTGGGTGTACTTCTGGACTCAGCCTTGAATCTGGATGTCCAGGTTTCTATAGCAGCCAGGAATGCTTGAGTACACTTAAAGCTAATTCACCGACTGTGTCCATTTCTGAAGCTGCCATGTCCGGCCATGACGACGCATGCCTTAGTTATATCCCTTTTAGGCTACTATAATTTGCTTCATGGGAGGCTGCCTTTGAAGAGTGAAGAGCCACAGTCAGAATGTCAACTGGGGTAAGTTACATACAACTCCTCTGCTTTGGCACTTCCACCAGCTGTGATCTGTTTCAGGGCACAATTCAAAATGTTAGTAATGATTTATAGAACCCTAATGGCTTAGGTCCATGCTGACATACCATAAGTCCCTGTGTGAGACTGCTTACACTGTGAGATCTTCAGGCAAATCGATTCTTTCAGTACCACCATCTTTGCATGCATGGCTGGTGGGGACATGAAATAGGGCCTTATCAGTGGCTGCCCTCCGACTTTGGAACTCCGTTTCCAGGGAAGACAGAATGGCTCATTCCTTGTGCTGCTGGCAGGAGCCAAATACTCATTTTTTGCCCACAGGCTTTTAGAACAGACAGTGTTTTAAAGATAGGGCTTTTAAGAAGATGTTGTATTGTTTTATTTGTACTGGTTTTATTTGAATTCACTTGAATTGGCTGAATAAATTAAATTATTTTTAATTACATATTTTAAACTGTTTTAACATTGTGAATAGTTAAATTCTATTTTAATGTTACTTCTTGCATATTTTAATAATATTTTCTTTGTTTTAATTTGTAAGCTTCCTTGAGTCCTTTTTCCTTGTGAAAAGGGTAAAATATAAATAGAGATGGTGGTGACAGTGATGGTGAGATATTGTATATATTGAAATGCCAAAATTAACCTATTTCTTTAGACACATCTTTCTGTAGACATATGTATCATGTAAAATTTTGTATAGTTCTGAAGCTTTGATAAGAGGATGTAATCTGGTAATCTTATATAACAACAGAATACCTGAACTGTGGTGATAGGATTTCAAAGGAATCCTATATAGGATTTATAGGATTACACATTTATAGGATTATAGGATTTACATTTGCAGTTCTGAAACCACTTGCTGCTGTAAACACTTTGATCCAGTTAGTCATAGTTTCATAAATCTTTTCAGCCCCCGATGTGTTAATAAGTAAAGTCCTCCTCAGAATTTTTTTTCCTCAGATATTGGTCAAACCTGTGGAGGAGAGACTGGGAATATATTGCTGGTTCATCCCAGAATATCTCATGTGTTGCTGGTACACAGTGGAAAAATCATTTACCATGACATCCCCAAAGGAGAACTTCCTTAGACACAGGTTTATGCGTATAGGCTCTGCAGTTTACATCTGTGTATGAGCAGGCAGCCATCTCCTACATATCTTCTGCATGTGAAGGGAGTAGGGTAAGGAGTTGTAGTGTCAGAAGCAGTCTTAGAACCATGGTTCATCTTCATTCATTCATTCATTTTATGTTTGTCGAATGCAGAAAATGTCTGAACTGTATAGCTTAAATGGTGATACATACCAATCTGTTTGTGCATGATTTCAGAAGATAATTAACTTGTTAGTGAAAATAACTATAATAATATAAAATAACTATAATAATATAAAATATATTACCATGTTCATTTATTATATTTATTTATTAATTATATTAACTGTTTTCATTTATATTTATTTATTAATTACCATAGTCATTTCCATAAGAAGTTAAAGCAAAGAGAGATAAATCCTGATATGCAGCCTAGCATTTAGAGTGGGGAAAACTTTGAGCCACTGTAGTAAAAAGAATTCAGAAGAATTCAGGTAATTTCACTTAGTGCAGAATGATGCTGATTTTACTGCCAAGTACTTTTAGCACGTAATAAATACCTTTGAGTTAAAAGCTACTAACTGTTTAAGTTTACATTAAACTGAATGTAATTAGGGTCATTAGGGTTTAAAGAAAATCGCTGTATGCTACATAGTAAAAAGAGTTAAACAGCTGAGCCCGACCTAAATGTGTAAGAGATACACGGAGGTGTGAACTGTGCAGTCCTTTAGATATTGCTGAATTGTGACTGCCAACATTCTTACTATTGCCTAATGCTAACTAGGGTTCCTGGAAGCTGCAGCCTAATTGTACTTTCTGATTAGCTCAACCCACCACTGGGATAATTAGAATGTGTGTAATCACCCTATCTCCTAGCTCAGGGTTGGGAAAAGTGCACATGTAGCCCTTGAGATCCCTCACTGTGACACCTGAGCTTCCCAGAGCCTCTGGATGCCCATTTAAAGAAGAAAAATCTGGCCAATTTTTTTACCTGAACACTGGCCAAAGCTTCCCTTCCTTGCCTACAAATGTGGTGGTTTGCTTCCTCAGCCCCGTCAAAGCCCCAGGATGCCACTTTTTTTTTAAAGCTGCATTGGGTCAGTTTTTCAGCTGAAAGCATGCCTAACCACACCCACCAACTGTCCACAAACGTGGTGGCTTGCTTACCACAATCATTCAGAGTTACTGAACCTGAAAAAACTCAGAAAAAGGGGAAAGGTGCCCGCAAATTGACCAAAATGGTGGCTGGTGCACCAGAAATGTTAACATTGTGTTAACATTTGTTGGGTCAAACTTTAACTGCTGCACATTTGCCATCATTTTGATTAAGATGTGTTCACGGATAGACAGTTTGCTGATGAAATTTATAAACTACTGGGAAGTGGAAGGTAGTGATTTTTGACAAATGTCCCATCTTGGATGCTAAAATTTAGCAGAGATGGATTGAATAGATGGTCCCAGTGGGTCATAAATGCTGCACTATGTTAGGGGCCGGTGCCTGCTGCCTTGAAAGAGACTGTATTGAAGTCGACCTCCCTAGATTCAGAGGTATTGAGCACTACTGCTCCATCACTAATATTCAAGTTTTGGGCAAGATTTTAGACAGGACACTTTATTATTTTTATTTTTTGGTGGGAGAATGGATTTTCTGGATCCATTGCAGTCTGGCTCTTTCCAAAGGAAGCAAAAAGTAGTTTTATATATTTTCTTCCCACTGCAAGAAACTCCTTAAAAAACACAAAATTGTCAAAGACTATTTGCAATTTGGAACATATTTTGTCCAAAATTCATAAATAATTTGGTGCAGAAAACAGCATTTTCTCTACAACGAACTGCCTTTTCTGAACAGAAAAGAATATTTCTATGCAGAAATATTATTTTCTTTGCAGAAAAATTTCTTTTGCATAAAATGATTTTTTTTATGCAAACAACTAGATGCTAATTTTGCACAGAATAATCTCTGTGAGGCTTCTGCCTCTTACTCCATCACTTTTCCCATCAGATGTAAGGTTCTGTCTAAATTACTGCTGCCAGCATATGGGAAGACTTCCACAATCTCACTACTACCACCAAGAGTGAGGGCTTTCCCTTATCAATGTAAGGACCTCCTCCTGTCCCACTGCTGTGGCCACCACTGTGGGAAACTACTAAATGTCCTCACAGTTCATGTGTGGGATATTATGCAACTTCTGTCCCCACTGGAAATCAGCTCTTCCTATTCATCACTCCCCCAGACACCATGTCTGAACCAATCTTTTTATATATATAGTGTTTTGGCCCAAAGGCCAAAAGCATAGGATACACAAGAACAATTCTTTATTAACAGAGGTTAAACAAAACAAAACAGATTAATAATTTAGCATGTCTAAAACAAATGCTTTACTCCCACACTCTTCTCAACAAAAACTAGACTCATAAACACTTAATTCCTAATCCTAAAACATTAATTTCTAAAGCTGACTGACTGACTTTCTCAACTCCAGTTCACTCCTTCCTCTGCTCTCTCGCTCCAACTGACTATACACAGTCATTCTAGTGAAGCCTTATTCAGATCTCTTTGAACATCCCATCAGCCACTCTTGACTCTCAGCATTCCATTGACCTCTTCCCATCAGCTCCTAACCTATATTATTGAATACATGCAAAACGAAATTATCTTAATATATAAAAGAACATTTTCTACACCCACACAGATAAGTCCATGATATCACAGTTTGGAACTGTGAATTGGCTTTAAAAACTGTATGTTTTTGAAGTGTTTCTCACAATGGAAAGAAGATAACTAAAGTTACTTATTGCTTCCTCTGAGAAGAATCTTATCAACCGTGTGCAAAATTTGCATAGAATAATCTCAAACTGCAAAGATTCTCATCAGGCTAGGATTCTTCTCATCAGATATCTAGGCACTTGAAAATCAAAGTGGTTTTTTTTTTTTGGATAATGTTTGAATATTTTCAAATATTCTTTCCATTCTTGCCTTTGTGTCACACCAGTGTGGAAGGACATGGGAGAGGGCTTTTTAAACTGTGACATCCCAATTGTGGAATGCTCTCCATTTGGATGTCTGATTGATACCAAGGTTAATTTCCTTCCAAGTGAAAACATGGCTTTTTAATAAAGCCCTTTGGGTCTAATTTACTTTTAAATGTACTTGTATATTGGTTTAAACTGAAGTAGGCTTTGAAGCTGTTTTAACGTGTTGACTTGGTTTACTATATTTTTAACCTGCCTAAAGTGTTTTATTTTTTTAATCTGGGATTGTTTTAAAATATTTACATTGTCTTATTTGTGTGTTGTCCTGAGTTCCCATGACAAAGGGCAAAATACAGTTATTTTGATAAGTGAATAACTGACTAATTATCTCACCCTTGCAAACCTAGTCTACTCCAGAGGGATAGTTACAAATGAGCTTTTCACAGAAGGTAATATTGCACGATCTTTATTTTCTTCATACTCCGTTTTCTATAACTCTGTGTGCAGTGCTGTGCAGTTCTGAATCCAGAGAACAGGTGATTTCTTTGAGTTCATACAGACTATTGTAGATACACCACAATCTTAATGGCTGAATGTTCAAACATGTCTATAATAAAATGCCTGTATACAAATATACCTGTCACTTTCTCAGTTCACACTGGAACACTAACATATTTTAGTAGGATGGGAGAATGCTTGTCTTAAGATGCTTGTGGGAAGGATGGACTATAAATGATACCTATGTCCATAACTATTATATTACAAATGTTATGAGATGACATGTGGCCTACTTCACGTAATTTTTTGTGAGAACCTTTGGGAGGACATAACATATAAACATATATACATATTTGGTAATCTGTGTAGTAATGGCATCTCCTTGTATTTAATTATGCAGATATTTAATAATTTTGTTAGGAAGTGAGAAAAGGGAGAAATAGTAAGTATATGTTCTGAATGCACACGCAAAAAGTCATTTATAGTAGTACATAAGAAGTGTTTTACTTCTAAATATGACTTTGCTTTTTAGATATTTATTCCTTCAGCAATGAAATTCACCAACAGGATATGGTGACCTTCTTTTTTTATATTGACCTTCCCCATATTAAAATATCACAGCAACTGTTTCTTTCAGAACCTTCACACTTAGAAGAAATTATCGACTTTATAGCAAATACAAGAAATGGGCAGTCTCATGGTCCTGATGGCTTCCCAGTTCAGTGGTACAACACTTTCTCCAGTCTAGTACCAAGACTACTCTTAGAATCTTAAATTACCTTATCTTAGAATCTGGTTCCCTCTCTACTTCATTAAATGATGCCCATATTACCATAATACTGAACCTGTAAGGATCAGATTTGCTGTACTAATTACTGTTCCATATCCTTACTTAATGTTGACATCAAAATATTGACACCTATTTTATGTAATAGTTTATAAAAGTCATTTTATCTTTGGTGAGCCCTGACTGTGGGGATCAAAAGCTGGCAAGGAGCTGATAATATTTGATTGGTTGTGGATTTGATTGCTTTAAACTCAGATAGAACTGATCAGCTAGCCATTATTTCTTTAGATGTTGAGAAGGCCTTGGATAACATTTACTGGCTGTTTATTTTCACAGTATAGGCTAATTTTGGATTCCCTAAAATATTTTTGAAATGGGTAAAAAATTATATTCAGCATTAGGAGCATAGGTTATGACCAATGTTTCTTTTCTTATCCTTTTTTACACTGAAAGAGGGTAAAGTCAAGGATTTCCACTGTCTCCTTTAATATTCAGCTTATGGTATGAATCCTTAGCGCGTGCTATTGAACAAAATTCCAGGATCAATGGATTTGTGCATATGAATTTCAAATTTAAAAATGTTCTTTTCACAGGTAATCTTTTGTTCATTTCAAAGCCACAGCAGTCAATCCCTGTTGATGCAGTTGATTAATAATTTTGGTAAAATGTCTGTATATTCAATTAACTGGTCTAGGTCAGAAATACTTCCAGTGGGAGACAAGACAGGTTCTAGCACATTTAAAGCATGACAGTTTTCATATTGCCCAATTTCTGTTATTTATTTGGGTACAATTTATTTGTCTCCAAGAATTTGGACAGCTTTTATAGAAATTTATGACTAATTTCCTCCTTTTGTGGTTGTATTTTCCTGCTTTTGTTATACTAGAAAATTATTCTATGGCCATTTCCACACTAGAGGCTGTTAACATGTTATACCATTATAATGGCATCGGCATTGCGTGATGCTGTCGGATTAGAGATACTCTTTTCTGCACCCTTACCCCTTAACTGTCCCTAATTGGATGGTGATTTTTTTCTTTTGAAAGCTGTACTAATGCAGCAGTGTTGTAATAGCATGACATGGCAGTACACTATTGCACTTTTGCCTGTACTGTTTGAAAAAAACAATGTTTTGACTCGAAGGAGACTTTTAAGAGAAACAGGGAGATGTGATAGAAAGTTACCATGCCGTGGGAGTTACTGTCAGAGGGGCAAGCTGGGCACGCCACAGCCCATCCATTATTGGATCCACCATAACAGGAAGTGCTATCAAGTGCTATAATAATACTGCACTACAACAGCTGAATGGGATTAAAGCTCTATAAGAGGCTCTTAACAGATTTTTTGTGGAAATGGAAAAGCGTGCTTCAGCAACACTTTGGGGTGGGATAGCAACAGGATAGTGACAACATCACGTGCAAGCATGGCTCCTGGACCATTAAGAACCCGCTGCTATAGCCTTATAGTGATCTCATGCAGAAATGCCCTATATCATTTGACATCACTTTTGAAAGTGAATATTTTTTGAAATATTAAAAAAAGGGAAAAAATGACATTGAATAATATTTAATATAGAAGAATACTGTGACACATTGTCTACAAGACTGAGAGCTACATACATACCTGTAATAGATCTTTGTTTTAATTTATTACGAAACAGCTAAGTTTGTATAAAGTAGGCTTAGGTTTTCCAAATACCATATATCCTTCAAACCAAAGAAAGACAATTAACATGTAATACAAAATTAGATGTAGGGTTAAGATTCTAAGATACCATTTTTTTCCTTAACATTGTTTTAAAAAAGACATATACAAAAGTTACAATGTTATGTATCACCCCAAAAGATAATTTCTGCATAGCCTTTCTTGTTAGTGATGTGTATTGATTACTTGAAAATGTGTTAATTTCGTGGGCAATGCTATGTACGAGATTTTTCAACTATTCAGAGACCTTAGATATTTCATAAGAATTCTAATAAAGAACCATACTCTTGTTGTTATTATAAGATTATTGTAAGACCTTAGATTCAATGTTTGTGAATTTGTCATTTTTAATAATTTTTAACAGCGTTTTCTTTCAGTTCATTACTATTTAAATATAGAGAAATCATCTGGACTGTGTTTATGAATTAGTTGTTCTCAGAAAGTGACTAGACAGATGTGAATGGTTCAATGATATTTTTATAGTGAATGACAAAGTATACACTTATAGCAACTTCAGCTAACACTTTCAGTTTACATCTTGACAGGCATGCCAGATTAACTTAACTGAATAGATGTGTATAAGACTGAGGCAGTTGTAACAGAGCAAGTATACTAATGATTAATTTTCACTTAACACACACAGCTTTTTGTCCTTTTTAAAGCATCTGGAAATTGGATAAAATGTTTAGTGATGAGCAGCTGTTTTATGCTGTTATTATTATATAAACTTTATAAATACTTTGTATAAACAATATAAATCCACCTCTCTTTTCAACTGGGTGGATGGCTGCTTTGCAAGGACTCAGTGTGCTTCATGTGTGCTTTGGGCCTAGTTTTTTGGGTGATTGTGATCTTGGTGTGATGGTGATCTTGGGTGATGGTGATCTTGGTGTGGAGGAACTCTTGACAGTTCTGTTGTCGTGGACAGATCATTATCAGGGGACCAATTAAGGTGGTCTGCCCCAGGAAGTTCATGGATCCAAATAGTTTCCTCATGGGTCTTGGAGATTTTCCTGTCACTTTGGCAGGTGATTTTGTTGAAGCTCTGGCTGACCTGTGGAATAGGGAAATGGCCAAGGTGGTGGATACAATCACTCCTGAATGTCCTCTCTTATGGAGTGGAGCCAAAACAGCCTCCTGGTTTTCCAGGGCTGTGGTGGTAGAGAAGCAAGTGAGATGGATATTAGATCGATGTTGGTGGAAGACTCGAAACAAGCCTGACTGAACATGGGTTATTTGAAGGCCAACTCTATGGTAGTGAAGGCTGCAAAGAAATTATTTGTTACTGTTACCATTGCATCTCCAAGGACCTGTCCAGCAGAGGTATTTCAGTGGTCAGAGATCTATTATTACACATTGATCCTCCAGTAGAAAATGCAGACTGTTTGACAGCCCTCTGCAAAGAATTAGCATGGCACTTTGCAGATAAACTTACTCAAATCTACTCTGATTTGGATACTGTAGTTAATACAATTCTAGTGGCTGTAACCTTCGCTTCTGTTTGTCCAGTGTTATTGGATACTTTTCAATTTGTGCAGCCCTGGCAGGATCCTTGGGGAGGTGGGAGCTACCACATGTGTGTTAGACTCTTGCCCCTCCTGGCTTATCAAATAGGGCAAAGGGGGACTGGCTGAGTGGATGAAGTGGGTCATCAATGCATCCTTGCAACAAGGCAGCATTCCAACTTTCTGAAAGGAAGCATCTGCGAGGCCTCTATTGAAAATGCCATCCACTATAATGGATAATTATCAACCAGTGTTGATAATTTTTTGTCAAGGTATTGAAGTGTATAATGGATTCCTAACTCCAGGAGTTTCTGGATGAAATGGATTATCTAGGTCTATTTCAAATTTGTTTCAAGCCTGGCTACAGGATGGAGACAGCTTTGGTTGTCTTGGTACATGACTTACTCGGGGAACTGGACAAGGGAAGGTGTCCTTGTTGGTTCTTCTGGACCTCTCAGTACCTTTTGATACCATCCTACCCTTCTGGGCCGCCTCCAGTCCTTCCTGGAAAAATAAAAACAGAAGGTGGTGCTGGGGGACTCCTGTTTGACCCCTTGGCCATTGGCCTGTGGGGTACCCCAGGGTTCTATTTTGTTCCTCATGCTATTTAACTTATGTATGAAAGTGTTGGAAGAAATTGTCCAGAGTGTTGGGGTGTAGGGCATCAATCTGTGGATGACATCCAACTCTACTACTCCTTTCTACCCCAGTGTAACCAGGGTCTGTCATCAGTAATGGATGAATGAAGGCATCAAATAGAAACTTAATCCACACAAGACAGAGGTCCTCCTGGTTAGTCAGAAGGCAGATCAGAGGATAGGGATTCAGCCTGTGTTAGATGGATTACACTCCCTCTATAAACATAGGTTTGGAGTTTGGGTGTACTTGTGGAGTCAGCTGTGATACTGGAGACTCAGCTTTCTGTGGTGCCCAGGAGTGCTTTTGCTTATTTAAAGCTTGTGTGCCAACTGCATCTGGTCTTTGAGATGCTAGATCTGGCCAAGGTAGTAAATGCCTTAGTTATATCCCATTTGGACTGGAGCTGCTTTCGAAGAGCTTTTGGAAACTTCAGCTGGTACAGAGAGCTTCAGCCAATCTGGTTAAGTGGAGCAAGTAATAGAGACCATATTGTGTCCCTGTTGAAATAGCTCCACTGGCTCCCAGGGAGTTTCTGGGCACAATTCAAAAAACTGGTTATGACCTATGAAGCCCTATATGGCTCAGGTCCAGGCTATTTCACAGACCATATCTCCCTCTATGAACTGGCCCGGCTCTGAGATCACTAGGAGAGGCCATTCTCTGAATCTCACCAACATTACAAGCATGATTGGTGGGGATGCAAGAGAGGGCCTTCTTAGTTGCTGCCCCTAGACTCTGAAATTCCCTTCCCAGGGAGGCCAGAATAGCCCTCTCCTTGTTGTGCAGGCTAAAAATTTTTTATTCAGACAGGAACAAATAAAAAGTTTTTAAAGAGCAGGCAAGGGGTACTGTATTGTTTTAATTGTTGTTAAGAGCTCTTTATCTTTTTTAATTGCATTTTTATTCTGTAATGAGGTGCTCTTGTTCTAATGCTATAAATTATTTTATTTTATTTCAATTATTCCATTTTTGTATGTTCTCAATTGCACTATTTTTTAAGTTTTAAGCAGCTTTGAGTCCCAATTTTGGAAAAATGTTGGATATAAATGCAAATACAAATACAAATATGAATATAGATAATTTGGGCTGAGCTGGTGACCTGCTCAGATTTTTGTGGTTCCCAGCCACCATATTGATAAATCAATTGACAGTTTGAACTTCATAACTGCACAGACAGCTTCTATCTCTCAGCCAGTGGATGCTCATGTATACTAGGGATGCTACTCATTAAGAATGTTATATTGCTGGGGTTTTTTTCCGCATTGATAGTATGGTTAAGTGAATGGTTCAGATAAAACAGTGGCTTGAATTATGAGTATTATAGTTTTGCTATTATAGCCATTCTCTTGTTACAAAACTGAAGATATTATACTTTTTTTCAGTCACATTTTATTGACCTTTCTTTTGAGAAATTATTTTCCAAAGAGGAATTTCTATCTCATTGAATGGTTCCTTGCATTTTCAGAGTTCTGCATATTGTGTCCAGCATTAATATCCCAAAATATTTCTATAGACAGTGCTAGGATACCAGAAATACCACTGTACATATGTAGAGTGCCCTTTCCTTTTTATGTAGCAAAAGGTAACTTGTCCCACTAAGAAAATTAAAGAGGAAGATGCATTGTTCTTCTTACATCTGAGGCCCTTTCCGCACCTTACCTTAATAGCATGACGAACTGGTGCCATCGCGGTATTGCTAATACCGCAAGAGGCCCAGTACAGAGCCTATTGCATTCTGCACACTCGAGGGCATTCGCGAGAGAACTCCGGCTCCTGCCCAATGCCTTTTCTGCACGTTGGCATCCTGGGCCACACCCAGGTCCCACTCTGTCCCCACCCCACCGCCCCGATTGGTCGGTGTTTTTTTTTATTATTTTTTTGCCAGCTATCGTGGTAACGTTAGATCAATAGATCCTTCCAACAGGCGATCGCAGCAGCCCCAACGGCAGACCAGTAGCAGAAGCCGCTGCGTAACAGGCTGCTCTGGAAAAGGCAGGGACTGGCAGGACAGATTGCAGCTGTGACCCAGCTGGAACTGGAGCTCTCTCCACCACCCCCATGACCTGCGATGGAGCCTGACCAGACGGAGCTCCTCGGGACGCTGGCCATTCAGCTCTATATGAACAACATCACTGCCCTCCAGGCCTGGAGGGCACAACAGCGGCAATGGAGCAGGAGAGCTATCCCGGTGGTGGCCGCCACCATCTACACCCGAGCAGCCACTGCCACTGCTGCCACCATAGCAACTGATGGGAAACATCCAGCCGATCCCCATGTCACTGTGCATGCCTGGCTGGGAATCCTCCCACACCCTCGGAGATGGTGGGTCAGGACCCGTGTCTGACAGGACTGGTGGATCAGAGAAGTGTTGATGACCTGGGACGATGAAATGTGGCTTTACCACTTCAGAATTACCTGGGTCACCCTCTTCGAGATCGTGGAACATCTGCGCCCGCACCTGCAGTGCACCACAACCATTATGAGGGTGCCCATCTCTGTAGAGGAGCGGGTCGCCATCGCGATCTGGTGGCTCACCACTCCTTTAATCTACAGGAAGGCTACCAACACCTTTGGATTTGGCATCTTGACAGTGGCAGAGATTGCAGTAGAAGTATGTCTCACCATTGAACACGTCCTGCTGGGCACCATTGTCCTCCTGGGCAACCACCGCACGATGAGTCCACTCTGCAGTAGCAGCTGTGCTACAGGAAGCATGGCCGTTGTCATGCACAGCTGTAGGGCACACACACCCCCACAGCCGAGATGGCACGCTGCTGTGAGAAATGCATAGACAGGGTGGATGGGCAGGCAACACCATTCAGGGGGCAATCGTGTAACCCGCCAGACATTCCCTCCCCTCCTCGACCCACCCAACATCCCATGCGTGTCAGTGATGCCCCCAGCGCACTGATGTCTCTGTTGATGCCACTTTCCCTTCCCACCCTTAGATCATGGGAGGCTTTGAGGCCATGGGATTCTCACAGTGTATCGGCACCCTAGATGGTACCCATGTCCCTGTACGGCTCCCCGAAAGGATGGGCGCAGGAGTTCCTCAACAGGAAGGTCACCTTCTCGATCCTGCTGCAAGGCCTGACAGATCATTCTGGGCAGTTTCTGGACATTGAATTGGGGTATACGGGTCGCACCCATGATGCCCATGTCTTCCATAACTCAGCCCTGTGGCAGGCCATGGAGGCCAGGCAATTCATCACCGGCAACTGGACCGTCACCATCCATGGCGTGCAGATCAGGCCCGTCATCCTGGCAGATGGAGCCTACCCCTTGGGCCGGTGGCTCATGACGCCCTACAGAGGTCAGCTGGACCCCCTGAGGATGGCCTACAACAGGGTCTTCAATCACTGCCGCAGTGTCGTAGAGCGTGCCTTTGGTAGATGGGGCTGCCTGTTGGCTCCACTGACCATCTCCGAGCCAAATTTCATGCCAGTCATTGCTGCCTGCTTGGTCCTGGACAACATCGGGGAAACCAAGGGCCATGCACTGCATCTCAACCTCTGCCCACCCACACCCATCACCATCCCCACCCGGTGCCTATGTCTACTCAGCACATGATAACAGGAGGCTCAGGGAGGGTCAGGGGTCAGGGATGCCATTGCGAGGATGATCGCTGGCTGACCTGCTATCCCTGCTCCTGGCTGTAGCTGCAATGACACCATGCCCTCTGACTCCCTATGCTCCCGAAGCCAGCAGGCATGCATGCTGCCCTGAAGGGATCTGGTACCCAAACCTGAAATTACAACTTGTATTCTGAATGCATCTCCCTTTGCCTCTGTGAATAAGGTGAAACACATGTTGCCCCTTGAACCGTGTGTAGACCCTCACTGGCAGAACCAGAGCATGCTCACGCTCCAGGTATCATCCGTGGTCACCGTCAGCAGAGGGAGGGGGAGTGGCATGCCAGTGGGAACTCACAGGCTGTTAGAAGCAGCAGTCAGTGCAAGAGAGACATGCAGAACACTGTGGATGGGCCACACTGGCATTCCCAC
>CAOKZL010002057.1:0-247189 GCA_948472985.1 Iguana delicatissima | reverse complement strand
GTAAAATTGAAGTTAAATTTTTGTAATCCTGTCTTCTTTTTAGTATTTGTAACGGTACGTCTTTAAAGATTTTCACTTCTTTTCCCTCCACTATGAATTTTTCTTCATAATTTTTCTGCAACAGCTTCTCTTACACTCTTATCCGTGTGAAGCACATAATAATATCCCTTGGCCATTTCTTCTCTCTTGCTACTTTAGAGCTTATACGAAAGATCCAGTCTATTTCTGTTTCCATTATTTCCCCCGACACATCCATGTATACTGCTAACTCAGGGATTAACCTCTCGTAAATATTTTCCCCAGCCCTCTTTTTCGATCCCTCTGAGTTTAAGACACCTGTCCCGGTATCTCATTTCGTGTGCCTCTATTTCAACTTTGTTTCTTTTTAGATTCTCATTCATTTCCTTCCTCTCTCTTTCAGCTTGCTTTGTTCTTTCATCAATATCTTTTAATTCTGATTGTATTGTCTTCACTTCTTTGTTTATCTTATCAATTTTCTTGTTGAAGGCTTCCATTTCCCTTTTTATGTCTGTTGATCTCGGTTCTTTTAATTCCTGTCTGATCTCTTGTTTGAAGTTTCTTAATTCTTCTAGTATCTGTACTCCAATCTTTGATGTTTGCGATGGTTGTTCCAATGAGGGTCATCTCTCCAAGGCAATTTGTGATTGTGTATATATTATAGTTTTCTTCCTTGTAACCATCTTGTCTCTGTTCTTTCTCTCTCTCTCTCTTTTTTAATAACTATTCTATATTATTGTCAAACTGTATTTTTTCTATATTAATATCTTTGTATCTATCAGTTCTTTTCGATTTATAATTCTATTTATCAACTTATGCTTCTCTATATGTATAACAATCTTATATAAGGAAAGAACATATAGATATATATATAAGACAATCTATTATAAATATACATAGACTTTGTAATTTCACTTTACCCCACTAGATGGAGCTCATTTACCACTCTCTTTGTATAAATATTCTCTCACTAAAGAACTCCTTTGTTTGGACGCACTTGGCCCCCACTCAAGGTCAGTTTACTGATCACAGCTCTCTGATGGACCTTCAGTTTTATCCTCCCTTCTCCCTTTCCCAGCTGCAAATAAATCATTCAATAATCACTGTGTAGTTAGTTAGTTAATGCAATCAGTGAATAAGACAGTCAAAAGTTATTACACAATTAATTTGCAAATTATTGATCTGTCACAAATTAATAATCACATCTAAGCACAGTTAATTTATAGAACCCCAATTTTCACTTTTTCTAGTTCTAGTTTTCTCTTATTCTGCCCCCCAAAAAGTTCTATTTCTCTTCTCCTGCTGTTGATCCTCTCTTCTTCTTGATCTTCATCAAAGCTCCCCTGATCTCCAGTCTATTCCTGTCATACATCGGCTATCCTTTCCAGTTTTTAGGCAAAGTCTGTTTTATTAATTCATGATTTAATTTAATTATTTAATGCTTTCTGCAGCGTCCTGATCAGTTTATTTTTTCTGAACTCATGTGGTAGCAGCCCGTCTTACTTCCAATTATTTACAAAAATTTATTTCCCCAGGAACGTTTAACCAAATTCAAGTAAAGTTTAAAGCAGTGGTTCTCAACCTGTGGGTCCCCAGATGTTCGTGGACTTCAGCTCCCAGAAGCCCCAGCCACTATGGTCAATGCTCAGGGCTTCTGGGAGCTGAAGTCCATGAACATCTGGGGACCCACAGGTTGAGAACCACTGGTTTAAAGTCTCTCTCATGTCTTCTTTCCCTCTCTGTCTTTGTATAATCCGTCTCTCGTCTCTGTGTCTGTTTTTTAATTCTCCAAAGCAAAGTTCATTAAATATTTTCCAAAACAATCCACAAAATTTCCACTGTTCCTGAATTCATTCAACTCAGTTTATAAAATTAATTTGCCAAGAACCGCAATGTCTTATCAAAATTGATTCACTTAAATTTGTAGATTCAAGTTTGAAGAATATTATAATCCTTTTTAAAGTCCCCCTTTTTCTCCCATTGATTTTTCCTTAATTATTGGCAAAGTCTGTTAGTGCTGAGGTCAGTTCGAATCCTTACAAGAGTCAGTTTTTAAAGCTAGCGTTTCTTTTCCTGTGCTATTACTCACACATTTTTTAAAAAAGGTTTTGGCGTCCCTTTTGCCTGTCACGACTGGCTGCCCAGCATGGATGTGGAATCTCTTCAGCTCTTCGCTCATCCCCGATCCAGCAGTATGCTGTATCTTCACATCCGACGAGCTTCAAATGAGCCCCCTTCGAGACCCTCCAAACCCCCTTTATCGGGGGGGGGATTTGGCTGGCTCCATTTATTACTTTCCTGCTGGCTAATCTGCACTGGGTGATTGTGTTCGGTGAGAAAAGCCTCTACACAACCGTGCAGTCCGCCATTAAACCCGGAAGTCCTATACCACTACTCAATTTTTAAAAAGAATACTTTTGCTACAGATATCTAAATTTATACCTTTTATACTTTATAATTATGCCATATCTCCATTTGTGTTTAAATCTTAAGTTTAAAAGATCCTCCTCAAAATTTCTCAGTAAAGCTCAAAAAATTATCCCAAATTTTTCGGTACTCACTTATTAAATCATCTTTTAACAATATAGTTAATTTGTCCATTTCCACAAAGTCCAAAAGTTTCATCATCCATTCTTCTTGCATTGGTATCTTTTCATTCCAACCCTTTGCAATCAGAAGTCTATCCACTGTTGTCATAATTTGAAGGAGTCTCACATCAGAATCGGCCATTCTATCTTCAAACATGCCTAGTAAGCACATCTCCAGGGTCAGCTTTGATTTGATTTTCAAAATATCTTTCATCAAAAAATGAAGCGTGGTGATGATGATGATGATGATGATGATGATTTGGCTTTCTCACAGGTCCACCACATAAGATAAAAAGTTTCTCCTTGTTTTTTATACTTCCAACAAATATTTGGTTTACCATTATCCATTCCTGACAGCTTTTCAGGTGTAAGATACTATTTGTAGATCATTTTATAAAAGTTCCCTTTTACATCATAACTCAATGCGAATTTCAGACCTTTTGTCCCTACTTTTTCTCATTGTTCTAGATGAATATTGTTATCCAAGGCACTTTTTTGAAGCAGAGTGAAGGGCTGTAATGATTATGGGAAACAAGGTATTGCATGAGTGAAAGAGAGAGACAGTTCTGGGGAACACAATGAAACAAAACAGACAATGGATGCTGATGGCTCCTATGTCAGTGGGGCTGTGAATCCACTCCAAGTTTTCATATGAATGTTAAAGAAGCTAGTCAAGGTGCTGGACCAATTTGGAGTAAAGTACAGCACTTTGGATAGCTCTCTTAAAGTTTATTGCTGCATTGACATAAAAGATAGCAGTTGCCAGGTGAAACAACTTTGGAAGGCGTACTTTTACATAATCAGATGAAATGCTGTTTACAGTTTTGAAAGACAGGATATTTCATATGACATTCACATTAAATTTCTCATATAAGAGCCAGGATTTTCATGGGTGGAGCCATAGGACTTCCTGATTAGTGGGAACAGTTACATTATCTGATGTGCACATACACAAACACAATTTCTCCTTTTCCCTCTGAACTCTGCTGCAATCCTCAAAGACAGTTGCAGGGGAAATGGATTTTCCTAACTATAATGTACAGATGTGAGCAATCTCTCTTGTAATCCAAAGTATTTTGGAGTAGCTTGTGAATGGGTAATTAAGTCCCCTTAGCTTCACAAAAGAACTGCTCCTAGTGGAGATGAAAACTGATGGAATGTTTTGTAGACATGGATCAATGCAGTTGCCTGAATTCTGGACTCTCCTTGGGTGCTTGGGGATTCCAGGGATTTTATTCCAGGGATATTTTCAATTAGTACATCACTGGCAGTAAGTAGTTTGTCATGTGATGATCAGTTAAAACAGCAATAACTATCTGTTATGTGCAACTTAGGGACACTGCTAAGCATGTTCAGGCATGGAGCAATATTTTTCTGTTGTTCATTTCCAGGCTAAACAGGGGATTTTCCAATGCTCAGGAAACCCTGATGGGAACAATATAGACAGCTGCATGACTGTTCTTGAGATCCTTTGTGTTTGGGGCAAAAACAGATTGTTTCTCTCTACAGAGAAAAATGTGTATTTCTGCACAGAAAATGTATATTGTGCACAGCAAACTATGTACATTTCTGTGCAGAAGACATGTTTTCTGTGCAGAAAAAGTCTTTTTAGGTAAAAAAAAAATATGTACAGGTATTTCTTCACAAATACTACCTGAAACTTTAACACTAATGGTAAACTGCAAATAAGTCTTCATGTTTTCATTTGGCATCACAGTGTTGTTACCTGTGGTAATGAAGAAGAGCATGAAGATATTCCCTGGTTCAAGCTTCATGCACTTTGATAGAGACTTGAGTATGTGTTCACCATTGGTGAAACTTTGCCTTCTTGTCTACCACTGACTATATCTTCTTTCTTTTGAAAATTTTTGATCTGCATAAGGCTTGAGTGTTGGAAGAGTACCTTAAACATGACTCTGGGGATGCTGTTTATGAGCCAGAAGCTCAAGATCTATTATTGATTTTCTGTCCACCTCCATCCTGCCCCCTAAAAACTATACCAGAAAAAGCTGAAGAGCTTTTAAGTATTAATTTTTTAGGTTGCAGTCCTTGAAAGTTTAACAGTGAATATTAGAATTTTTATTACAACATTTCAAAATATTTTCCTCCATCTCCTTTACCTCTTTACTGTCCTGGGTGACAGGCAATTTTCTGTCTATGACAAACAACTGCAGATGCTGGATGTAATTATTTTCAACTCCCAGTTTTACACCAAATCTCATTGGTAGTGCACAGCCACCTACTATAACAAGAAGCTGTTTTTTGCAAAACACTATCCTCTTAATGAATATTGTGAAGCAATTCCCCAGCTGTTTCTGATGATTTGGTTCTGTACATTTGGACTGAACATAATGTCTTCTCAAAGATGTCACTTTTGCTGTGGTACAGTGCTTGGCCTAATTAAAGAGGTAAACATGCTGGATAAATTGTTTTTCAAATTAAGAAGTACAAACCTTACATAAAGCCAAAAACTTAAAGTAGGCATCCTTGAAATCTGTTTCCTGCCTTCTTTACTATTATATAGTGACATTAGCTACCATATAGTTTAGGTGGATGACAGGCTTCCATGTTTTCACAGAAGGATTTCCATGTTATCACAGAAAAAAAAATGTGAATAGTGAGTTGCTTTGTTTGCTTGCCTGCTTTCTTTCTGGTAATTTTTCTGGCAGAGCAGGGGCAGTTATGGTTATTTTTCACTCAATCTTGCCACCTTTGGAAAGCCTGAAGTCTTTACTCATGCCTGTTACCCAAGTGAAATCAAGAAATAGTGACAATCATGGAGTGAAAATTCATTCTTTCTTTCTTTCTTTCTTTCTTTCTTTCTTTCTTTCTTTCTTTCTTTCTTTCTTTCTTTCTTTCTTCTATTCATCCACCCTCAAGTAGGATAAGCTGTTGTTGGAACACTTCTGATACTAGAATGCATCATCCCTAAAGGGACTGACAGCAAAGGGGCTAGGAACATGAAAGTGAGAGCACATCTACCTGACCAAGAGAAGAGAGGGAGAATGGGATTGACTTAGGTCCCTGATTTTATTTATTGTCAAAACCATTATAGCAGGGGTTAGTGTCTGCTGATGGAGACCTGTGTTTTTGAACGTGGGAGGGTAGTAAAGAGAAGCAGGAAGGGCAAAGGGGGATACAGAACAGGGAGACAATTATGCTGTCATAGGAGCATTGATAACCCTCTAAATGTTTCCCAGTTTAAAGATTACTTAGGCAAAACATGCTCTGGGTTGAATACATTGCCAATCAATTCCAGGTCAGGGAACAGGAGGATAACAGTAATTCAACACTTGATTCTGGGTGAGTATGCCAACTTGACCTGTATTTCAGAGATCTGACTGAATTAAGTGTGTGTTGGAGGAAACAGTCATTCTCAGCTCTGTCCTTCTGGGTTTTCTGAGCAGCAGGAAGTGGGTCAGGTTGGTTGAGCTGGCTCTCACAATTCCATCCCCTTTATCAGGAGTCCCATCCCAGTGTTTTACCTATCTGAAGGTGGGTGCTCAGGACAGAATAAGGATTATGTTGGTGTATCACTTGCCATGCTCCATAACAGTTTTCCTTCCCCTAAGTTAGAAAAAGTCACCTTGGTTAGGTCTCCCAACTCCTTTAGTGTCAAAAGAAAATGATTGCCCAATGACATCTAGTCTGTTGTTTCAGGAGACAGGGTCTGTTTCTAAAACATGGAACTTCAGATGTATCCAAATGGATGGGTCCCAGGGTGGCCATCCAAGTGCCATAGTGCCACACTTGTGCCTTTCCCTTCTGAATGGATTTTCTTCTAGTAAGAAAGAGGAAAAGAGGCTGTAGGAAAGCATGAAAGTGTTACAAAGGAAAGACACAATCATCTGAGCCTCTATAAAATTCTATGGAGTAGGCTGGGAGGGTAAAAATTAAATAAGCCTTTTCTGGAAGTGTCCATAGCATGATCAGCAACAGTATTTATGTTCTTATGGCAATTCTTCTGCCACTATCTCATCTTGGCTTACAAATGATCAAACTCTAATGGTGCTCAATGCCATTCCCCATCCTTGCAGCTGCATCTGACAGTTGACACAGCACAGGCTGCTGGCTTCTCCTTTCCTTACTACACCAATGAGTCACCTTCTCCTTCTGAGATACGGCTCTGCTTCACTCATTCAAACTAGACATTTAAGTAGACCGGCCTCCTCCACCTGCTAGAGGTCTCATCTACCACCCTCTTCCTACTGGTGAAGCTCTCTTTCCTCTTTCCCCTTTCCTCTTTCCTGCTCTATGTGGCTGTCTGGGATACTAGTATGGAAACATTTAAAAACAGATTACACACACACACACACACACACACAAGTAATATTCCCCACTAAGGAAAAGATGTGATGCATTGAATATCCACTATAAATACAGAAAGGAAACATACTGCATTGTTCTGTTGACTCAGTTGAATCCAAAACTGACAGCAGCCCTTTGAACAGGCAAGACTTCAGTTTTAGCACTCTCCTCTCTTCCTTATTTAATTGGGGTATTGCATCCCAGGGAATAAACGTCTGTGCAGCTGCCTCTTGCAAATGTTTTTTAGGCGGAGGAATAACAGTTTATGTAATTTTGTACAGTGTTCAGAGAAATGCAAACAGTGATGGCCCTCTGGAAAATATAGCACATGTGGAATTGAATTGATGGAACTCTAAATACAAATGGAAAAAAAACCTATTGATGTCATACTCCCCTGGGATCTTTTAATTCACTTTGTGAAATTTGTGGGATAAACAAAAATAGCTTTTTTTAAAAAAAAAGCCCACTCTGGTCTGGGATGCAGAGACATTTTCTAGTATGTTTATATTATAAAAAGGGGAAAAGAGAATTTTATCACATCAGTGTCATCCAAATATATGAAACCAGGGCACCATCAATCCGTATGTCTTCTACAGAGAGACTAACTTCTGGCTAAAAGGAGCTCATTAATCTTCCTTCCCCTCTGGCATGTGTTGGGTCATGGTCAGGATCAGGAAAAGCATATAAGCTTTCTGTTCCTGGCAGCAGCCTGACATTCACCAGGCTGTTCATGCACCAAGGGCATAGTGGGTGTGAGAAGGGAAGAGGATCAGTGATGCACAAATCTACTGTAAGCCATTCCATGCTTCTTTCATTCTTCCTTCCTCTGTTCTAGTATCTGCATTCCTTTTTTTTCTATAATGACTGTCTTCTGTTCATAAACTATACACATATTGTTTGGTTCAATTATTTGTATAATAAACAAACAAACAAGATAGACACAGCAAGCAATGCACTTTTGCATGCAGAGTGAGCTTCAGATATCCTTTACGTGTTCACTGGATCATTTTCTTCTTTTTGTTTCCTGCTCTGACTGCTGTTTCTCACGTTCCCTTCCTTGAGGTTTTATCAGACCATAAAGCAATAAAGTGGCTCCAGTTTGTCTGCTTGCAGCTGATGAAACCAAAGATACTCCTGTGGCACTTTGAAGAATTGTATTTTAACATATTGAGACCAGAATCCTGTGGGGGAACTATGCTAGCATAAAGATCAATGTACAAGCAGTTGTACTTTCTCCAAAGTTGTGTAAACATTTCATGAACTTTCTGTGTGTTTCATCTGGGAAGAGACCTGCTTGGGCCTAGAGAAGAAATTGATCCCAATGATAATCACTGAACATATCCAAACCAACTTACAGCAATGTTTATTAAAATTACAAAACACTAAACAGGATTAAAGCTATTGCTACCTCTGCAGAGTGGAGTTTGAGTGTATCTATAAGACTATTTTTCCTGGGACTCGATGATGGCAGATGTTTAAAATTTTCACTCAAAATGATATGTGGTGGATTTCTTCAGCATCCCTGCACAGGATTATGTGCAAGGCAGCTGGGGAAAGAAATGGGCGTCTATTGAATTTTTATGTGTTGAATATATAGTCCTCAAATAGAAGATTTATCAGATATTAAACTGTTAAGAACAGATACTACACTTGATCTTTGCTAAAAGGCAAAGAAGTGGTATTTTTAAATTTTAATAGTTCATGAAACTTAATGAAAGCATAAATATATATTGTTTGGAGTTTCCCACTAGCAGGTGGAAAGCATGAGCATCAGTCTGTTGCTCTTTTTAATTTTTCCTTTATGCATAGACTAAGAAATATACACAATAGAAAATCTGGATTATTGAAAAGTGTGCACGAACATGTTTCACTCATTACGAATGTACACATTAAGAAAAATCCATTAAGAAGTGTATTCATTAGGAAAAGTGCCTACCAATTTTTTTAAAAATTCAAATTTATTATGCAGTAACCAAATATGGGTTATAACCAGTAGAAAGATCAATGATAAACAATAAAACAATACAATACGCAAAGTTACATAAACAATACATAAAGTTTAAATCTTCTTACAAGATATATCAAAATGCAATATCATGATAGACAAAATACAGTATGCAATACAAAAATATAATAGACAAACAGTGCTTACAAACAGAACTGTTGAGTCTAAACGTCTTATAAGACCAATTAATCTTGATTTTTCTCATGGGCAATTTGAACAGGCTTCAACTGCAAATCTAGATACTGTAAACAGGACCAACTTAATTGAACTAGATGGCAAGTATATAATGTTGTCCCTACCATTAAATTTAGCTACAGATTCTAAGTATTTAACTAAGTACTTATTCCTTAGAATTTCCTAGAATTTCCAATGTAAAACAGAATGTACTGTGTCCTTAACCACTTGGCTTCCACAAATACAGAGGGATTGTTCTCTGGGAATATCATAATATCTGCCTTCCATAAAGTAAGTCTTATTAATCTGAAAAGACATGGCAGTTAATGCTTTGCAAAGGCATCAAATAGTCTCAGTTGATATTTTTCTTCACCATAGCATTTTTAAAAGAATTATTTTTATTAATTTTAATTTAATTTTATTAATTTAATTAATTTTAATATTATAAACAATTTAAAAAAGAAAGAGAAAAAAAGGAAACAATAAAAAGAAAATAAAAAAATATGTATGATTTGTACAGTAAACATGTGAACAAGTGTTACCGTTTATCCCCCATGTTTGTATGGGTAACGCTTTATCCAATATCAATATCCTGTGTTCTTTACATTCTCTGCATTATAGATTATATGTATATTAAATCTACTTTGTATGTATGTACAATATACATTATACAAATGTACCTTATATATCTATCACATTTCTATTGTACAATTATTATATATCAGAATTATGTAATCTTCTAATCAAGTAAATTATTGTCCCTGTTATATTATGTTACTTTCTTCACATTCAAGATTCCTCTGCTTTCCCTTATTTTCGTAAGTTAAATAACTCCTTCCTTAATTATGAAATAAAATTCTGGTTTGCTTCCTGCCTACTTTTTTCAGGTTTATTTGACGCACAGAGAGATGCCTCTGTTTTTTGTACAGTTCTTCTATCATAATTTAACATTATGATAGACCACATATACATTGTTTGTATGAATCACATTACCCCATCTAATGACAGTATACAGTAATGACATTGATCTACTGCTGTAATTTTCCAAATCGGTTTCAACCATTGTTAATTTTAATTTATAATAATGTCTCTAAATTTACTTTTTTACTTTTTTAAATATGTTGTTATCGGATTCCATTCTGTTACATTCACTTCCTTTTTAACTGTCATAAGAGATTTGGATAGTTTATCACATTCTTTCATCCCGATAAGCTTCAAGATCCATTCATCAGGTTCTGGACTTGATGACTTTTCCAGTATTTTGCGTAAACAATTCTAGCAGAGGTAATCATGTAAAGTATTATTTTCCGTAGCTTTTTTATATTTAATTGATCTATGTTTGGAATGATATTTAACAGGAAAAGTTCAGGAGAAAGTGGTATGTTAACTTCCAACATGTCTGACATAATGTTATTGATGTTCTTCCAAAATCTTTTTGCTCTTGGACATGTCTACCACGTGATAAAATGTTCCTTCTTCTTCTGTACACTTCCAGCATTCTTTTCGTCCTGTTTTGTACATCTTATCTAGTTTAGATGGGCTTAGATACTACGTGTGGAACATTTTAAGATAATGTTAGATTTTGGGGTAATGTGAATCTTCTCCAGCTTCTTTTCCAGTCTTCCAGATATATTGCATGCCCATTTGATCATCACATCTTTTGTCATTTCTGTTTACATTTCTCTGTTTAGTAAGAATTTGTAGATTTGTGATGTCAAATGGGTTGGTTTGTCACAAACAGTAATCTCAAATTCATTTTTATCTGATTTAGGTAGGAATCTCTCAAGTTTCAGTTCCATTCTGAATCAGTTGCAAATATAAAAACCATTGACTAGGGAGCCCTTCTTCTTCTAATTTGGTCTTTGATTTTAATCCGTAGCTAACCATCTTCCTGGTTTATTCACTCTTTCAAAGTGGTTCTGCCTAATTCTTTTAAGTTTTTTCTCTAATTGGATGGCATTCTCATCTTAAGTTGCTTCTGTAAGAGCTTCATTTCTTTTTGCAGGGTTTCACTTGTTATGTCGTTTCTTAATGCTTCTTCTTTATGCTTTAATTGGTTTTGAATTTCCAGACTCTTTTGCTGCTGATTCTTTTTCCATTCTGACCCCCACTTTATTAAATGATCTCTGAGTACTGCTTTACTGGCATCGCATATAGTCTTCATTGGGATGTATTTTGTAGTGTTTTCTGCAAAGAGGTGTTTTAATATTTCTTTAGCTTGTTTCAAATACTCATTTTTCTGAGGTAGTGTGTCATTTAATTTCCAGTTCCAGCTGTTCCTTTTAGTTTGCAGCTTAAGTTGTATTGGGTTGTGATCAGGGAAGAGTTTTGGTCTTTAATAAGCATATGTAAATGTTTGGAAATTAAGAACATGTCATTTCTGGACATTGTCTTATGTGCATCTGAGTAAAAAGTAAATCCCTGTGAGTTTCCATATTTATAGCTCCAAACGTCTAGTAATGTAAAAGCATCCAACATATTGAAGAAACTAATTGGGAGCTTATCTTGTGGCTTTTTTTGTGGTTTTTGTGATGATCTGCCAATGGTTGGGTTTATGACTGCATTCATATCTCCCAACAGAAGAATATTTCCTTGATATCTTTCCTGGGTGTATTTTACAAGCTCCACTTCAAGCTTTTTGAAAAATTTGTCTTTATTTTCAATAGATGTGTAGATGCCAACTGCAAGAATCTTAAGATCAAGAAAATTAATTTCCACTCTCACATAATGACCTTGCACGTCTGCAAAAATTTCTTCTGAGGGAAATTTTGGCTTAACATATATTGCCACTCCCCTTTTCTTTTTGTGAAACAATAAAGTATAGAGTTTTCCCAATTTTGGATTTCTTAAGTATTTGATATCGGAATCTTAAATTCTGTGTTTCCTGAATGCAAATTAAATCCAGTTTCTTCTTTTCCAGATAATGAAATAGTTGTCTCCTTTTATAATTGTAGTCCTTTTATGTTCCAGGACTGACATGTAATGGTCATTATGATAAGCTTGTTATTGAGTTAATTGTTATATAAATTTACTTTTTGTGCTTCTGCTCTCTTTTCTGTTTCTAGATTTAGTTCCTCCTCCTCTAATTCCTCTTCTTCTTGTTCTGAGTCGGTGTCTCTTATTTCTTGGTTTTGTCCTGGGATTGATTCACTGTCCTGTTCTGATTTTTCTTTAATGTTGGTAGAGTCAGTTTTGAGTAGTCCTTTGTCTCTTTTTATTTTTTCATGAAGATCTTTAGCTTTATCAAGTGTAGTTATTTTATGCCATCTTTGCTTGTAGAAGACTGAGATCCCCTTGATTCTCTCCCATTTAAAATGTATTTTGTGTTTTTGTAGAAATTGCGTGAAGAATTTGTAATCTTGTCTTTTTTTTTAGAATTGCATATGGTATATCCTTGAAAATTTTTATTTCCTTATTTTCCATCATCAGTTTATATTCGTAATTCTTCTGTAGAATCTAGTCCATGATTTTGTGAAACACACTATAATGTCTCTTGGCCAGTTTTTTTCTTTTGCAAATTTTGAACTTTGAAAATTTTATTAATATCGGCCTCCAGATTATCTTCTGGGATTTCTATATATGATGCCAGTACAGGCATGATTTTCTCATACAAGTCCTCCTCCGTAGAATCAGGAATTCCCCTCAGTTTCAAACATTTCTAGAGATATCTTAATTCTTATGTGCTGATTGTTGCTTCCTGATGCTGTTGAGTCTCTTTTAATGTTTTAGTGTCTGTTTCTGCTTTGTCCTATTTTGTAACCTCAGTAGATCCGTCTTTATTGTTGCAATGTCTTTATTAGCCTTTTCTAACTTTTGTATGTCCATTTTTATTTCTCCTCTTACTTCTTTAATTTCTAGTCTTATTTCCTGTCTTATTTCTTGTTTCATTTATTGTCTGAGATTCTTAAATTCATCCAACAATGAGGAGATGTCCACTAGACCAGATGATTGACTAGCAATAGGATTGGATGGAATATCTACTGAGGTCCTTCTTCCTGTAGAAATTTGAGATACCATTTTTGCTTTAGCTTGGATAGTGGCTTTCCTTTTAACTGTTGTCATGGTTGACATTCTGAATAGAATTCAAGCTCTTTATTCTTCATTCAATTCTTTTAAAGAGAATTCTCTTTAAAGGCATTAGGTGGTATTCTTATAATATAATGCAAAATCCTTGTTCAGATTAGTTGTTTTGGTTACAATCCAGCTGTGTTTTGGTTTCTGTTTATCTTACTTATGCAGTGACCTTGATAAAGCTGAGCTTGTGCTTTCTGAAGGAAAACTTTCCCTCTGTTCCTTTTTCCCAGAGAGACATTATAATACTATATACCATAATACTATATCAGTAAAGTTATTTTATCAGTACTTTAAAATGACCTAATGCTTACATTCCCTAATAATATTATATATCCACTAAATAGCTAATTTATATTACAGTAATTTATATTACAGTAAATGCGCTACATAGAATAGAAAAGAAATTATAATGCAATAAATTTATGATTACTAATTATACTGCACAGTTAATGATTAATCTCTGAAAATTAATTTCTAACTGTTAATTTCCATATGCCAATTTCTACAACTCTATTCAAAGATAAGAGAAAATCACACCAATTATTTTATATCCAACTTTTTTGTGTACTCTATCAATCAATTACATTAGATGAATTACTATAAAATTAAAAAAATTAGCTATAATATTACTGTAATATTTGGTATTAATATAGATTGTGTGTGTTAGTAAATCAATGAATGCTGTTATGATCTAAAATTATTTAAACTCTGTAATTCATGCTCTCATTTATCAATTAATTTTCCAATTAATCTTACACATTGAAGAGGGAAGCTAAATAATTAATTAATGAAATTTCATAGAATTCGTAAATTCATTAGCTAAATACTTTTTTGTAAGTAACAATGAGCATTTATCTATATGATTATATAACTATAAACACATAGTATTTAAGTGTCCCCTTTTCTCCGTCTCAGTCTCTGTCTTCTCCTCCATTGTCATCTCTTTTGTCTCTCTTTGTTTTGTTTTAATGAGTCTTAATGAGTATTGGTCTCTATGGAGAGTGAAATCTTAATGCTTGTTTGTCTCTATCTTATTCTAAGTCACTCCTGCTGTTTTAATAATATTTCGGTACTGCCTTTTAACTTCAAAGGAGGTCTCTTTTTGTCGTCTCTAATTATATGATGTAATAATACTGTTTATTTTGCCTGGGGTTGTTCAAGTACTACAATTGTCTGGAAGAAAGTTTTTTTCAAAGTCATCTCTTCAGTGAAATCAGCTAAAGTTGACTGCGGTCCTCAATATTCTAGCGAGCTCGAGCTGAGATTAAGTATAATTTCCATGAGCTCTTTCTTCCTGATCATTATAAAGTCCTTTGTAAAGTCCTTTTCAGTCTCATTCAATGAATTCCATAAATTCAGGAAATAGAAGCAAAAATAAAATGAATAAGTTCCACATTCAGCGATCTCAGCTATCCCACCAATATCACCATTCTTACTCCTTCAGCCTTCACAGCAAGATCAAGCTGAAGTAAAAAAAAAAAAAGAAAGAAAGAAAGACAGGAAAGAAAAAAGAAACAATCTAAGGAGCAAAGTTCCTGAAATTTTAAGGTATTCAGTCTTTCTTAACTTTCTCAACTTTCTTAGCTTCTCAAGTAAATCCAGTATATATAGATTACAGTAAAAAATCAGAGCTCCCCAGTGAGCTCAGCAAGATCAGCTTTCCTCTGATGTGGATTAAAAGTCTCTCTTCAATCCGTTCTATCTTAGCTGGGGTTGTTGCCATCATACAGATACAGAGCAGAATAATATTTACAAAGCTTTGATCCAGAATGGTGGGAAGTTTATGAAGAGGCAGTCATACCTTCGAAAGGTTGGTTTAGATCTTTTTTGTCGCTTCGCTACAAAACTTATTTTAAAAAGTCTTCAGCAGCAATTGTGCTGTTTGTAAGCAGTGATCAAATGAGGTTGTGGATGCTCTTCAACCCTAAGTGATCCTCCGTTCCCCTGATTCAGGCTGCCAAGCCTTCAATCAGGAGGGCTAGAGACTGTAATGGATCCCTGGTGAGCCCCTCAGCAGCCCCTTTACTGGGAGGAGGGTAGTTGGTTGGTGATTGTCCACCAGCTATATTGCATTTGGTGGCAGTGGGTGACTGGCGATCATCACTTCACTGTCAGTCTCAGTGCCATTAAGACCAGAAAAAATGGAAAACTAGAAAAGAATCTAAATGTCCTAATTGTTTGGATATCCATCCTGGCATAACATTCCTGCTCTTTGATTGACTTGTGCATTTGTTTTACATCCCTGGCCACACACACACACATACACACACGAGCACAAAATGTACAAATTTCCGTACTGGAATTAAAACAAAGGCCTAAATACAATTAGTAATCCCAAATAGAGTAGAACCATTTAATCAGTAGAACATACACAAGTATAGACTTACCAGATTTCCATTGTTTTCAGGAGTTCTCTTGGGATTAACAATTGCATTTAGCCACAGCCATAACCCAATGTGGGGCAAAAAATGGGAAGAAAATGCAGGTGGGATACAAAGCAATGTGACAAAGAAAGAGACAGAAAGACTTTGGCCCTTTCCGCACCGGGCTATTAAAACGGTGCAGAGCGACCTCTGACGGAGGTCTTCTGCACCGTAGAGTGGACTGGGGTGGACTACTTTTTGCAGTTCCGCACCTCAGTCTGCTCCAGAGTGACCGGAACTGGTTGCACAGCATGTTTTTTAAAAACCTCTTTTTAGAGGTTTTTAAAAAGCACAGAGCGTGCGACTCCGTGTTGCTCTGTCGCCGCGCTCCGGTGCAGATTTGCAGGCGCGCACTAGTGCGTGCCTGCAGATCTGCCAGCGGCAGGCTTTAGGCTGGTGAGCTTCTCTGGTTGGTGGAGAGCCTCCATCAACCAGAAGCCGCCATTTTGGACGCCGGAGCAGTGTGGAGCGATGAGCTTGCACTGCTCCTCATCCCGATGGACTCATCCGGATGCTGAAGAAGTCCGGTGAGTCCTGTTTTTGCGCGGTTCCTTTCCCACATGCGGAAAGGGCCTTTCACATCTCCAGTGGATGGGTTGCTACAAACAAATGGATTGTGTCTATAATCTGCTTTTCAATAAAGTCAACCCCCTCAGAATTACTGAAAAACAAAATAAGTTGATTTGATCGTAGATGGGATATTTTTTTAAGCCAATTTGGCCAATAATAAGGGATGATGTAATTAATCCCCAACTTTCTGGAGAGCTTCACGTTTCTCAGCCTTTTCTAAACCACTCAATTATCAATATTTATTTGAGCTATTTAGGAATTGTTGCCAATGTTAAATAGACACATTATTAGTTCAAGATCCTCTTTAGCACTGGTTTCTACCAAATAATTCAGTCATACAGCTGTTTCTTTATTCAAAATAGAAAAAGAAAGCAATGTAAAAAATATGATACACTCAAGGATCTACAATAATTATGCAGTTCAAAGAAGAGAGTGGAGTTTTTGAACAATGAGAAGGAATGATCACATTATGATAATTTATTATTTAAAATGATTATGGTTTTAAATATTTTAATGTCCACTTGAGCAGAGAGAATTTTAACTGGACTATGATGAACACAATATACTGTCTGATACAAAAGGTAGTAAAGAGATATTTACAGTGAGTGTTAAACTACACAAGAGGTGGGCAACTGAGCAGGAGCCAGGTGCCAATTTTACATCATCTGACTCCCACTGTGCCTCCCCTAAGAACACCAAGATCCATAATGTTCCTTTCATTCTCCTTCACAATGGCAGCTGAAAGTTATATGCATTGTTTCCTGTTGCCATTTTGAATGACAAAACAAGAAAGAAGAAGGTATTTTAGATGAGGCAGGCAGGATGTCCTAAGGGGGACTGGAGAGGAGAATTGAGGGAATTCAGGGAGCTTTGGGAGTTTGGTGGGAAGTTTCAGGGTCCAAAAATTGGGTCCAGAGGCCCCATGCAGTTCTTGGATCTCACCCCCCTGAACTACAGCATATGCATCTGTAGATGGAAATGGATAACAGTAACAGAAACTGACCCTCTTTTTATTTTAATTCTTTTAAATCACAAGTAAACATGCACTAGTGGACATAAGAATGGGAGATTTAAACCTTCTTCTTGAAGTTGCTTATTTTCTGAAAAGTGTCCCTCATGTGGAATTACAAAAGGGAGACCTCATTTGTCTCCAGTAGGCACAGAGAAGGCACATTTCAGAAACAAGCAGTTGAGCAAAGGAAGGTTCAAACCACTCCCATGTACAGGCAGTGGTCTGGCTTCAGGCCTCTGCCTGTAGACAGGGGAGGTTTAAACCTTCAAACTTTGAAGGGAAAACTTAATGGAAGAACTGTTTGTTTGTTTGTTTGTTTGTTTGTTTTCATTTGTTTTATAAAAAGTCTCTTATCCCACTGTAGCTCCTTGGAAGCTTTCGCATGAGGAATCTTCAATTCCACTTGTCGTTGCTGTGTACCTTCAAGTCCTTTCCAGTTTAAGTTGACCCTAAGGCAAACCTATCACAGAGTTTTCATGCCAAGATTTGTTCAGAAGGGGTTTGCTTTGCCTTCCTCTCAGGCTGAGAGAGAACAACTTGTTTAAGGTCACCCAGTGGGTTTCCATAGTTGAACAGGGATTCAAACCTCGGTCTCCAGTGTTCTAGTCCAATATACAAAAAATTATAACATGCTGTCTCACTTTTACTTAACATTCATTGTTTGACAAAATTTGGTGGCAACCTCAGAAGAAACTAAATTGCCTTTACTAAGAGCCCTTTCACAGTACAGAACTATAGCAGAATAATTCCACTTTAACTGTCATGGTTCCATACTACAAAATGCTAGGATTTTTGGTTGGGAGGTGTTACTTCAAATTTCCAGCCAAAGAACCTCACCAAACTATAACCCCAAGATTCCACAGAATGAAGCCATGGCAGTTAAAAATAAAATCATGATGCTATAATTGTGTAGAAGACCTCACCTGGAGGTCGTCTACACCGTGGGGTGCACTAGGGCAGTTAGAAATGTGGAGTTTCCCCACCTCAAACCACCCTTGCGCAGCCGCAGGGGTGGTGCTGCGTGTTTTATAAAGACCACATTTCATGGATCAAGGTAAGCTCTGTTCCCGCATGCGCCACCCCGTTTCCCCACGTTTCATGCCCCCCCCGTGTGGAAAGGGCCACTGTAATTTACTAATACATCTTCTCTAACTAAAGCTTGGAATCAATATATTAAAATTAAAATTACTCATGACACTTTATTTTTTTGAGTAATAAGAGATGCAACATGGTCACTTTTATGTAAGTGGTTTCTTTTACTAACAACATTGCCATTTTTGTAATACAGTCAGCCCTCCATACTTTTGGGTTTCACTTTTGCGGATTTGATTATTAATGGATTTTTTTACTGTCACCTCTGCTGCTTCCATATGCCATTTTTAATAGAGACTGCAAGCCTTGTGAGACTGAGAAACTGTGAATGAGGCTTGTAAGTCCCTATTAAAAATGGTGTGAGGCAGCAGTGGAGGTGGCAGTGAGCCCCACCCACTTCTGCCCGGTGAAGGAACCCTGATGCCTCAAAAGAATCCATGGTGGATTGAATATGGTGACCATACTTTTTTGTGTGTTAAGTATGGTTTGGAAGGGCCTAGAGTTATTCATGATTTTTCCACTTTCACAAGGGTCCTGTGCCCCTAACTCTAGCAAATGTGGAGGGATGACTGTACTTGTTCATTCTTGCAAAATGCTATGGGGAGGCGCTGCCCACTGACAGCATTGTTAGCTTGTTACCATAATAGTTTACTTGTTACTCATAGATAACATTAATAAGGCAAAGAAGTAACACAGGCTATTTTCACACTACACTGTTATAGTTCGATTATTCCACTTTCAACATGCTGTGGAATCCTGGGATTTGCAATTTAGGAAGGGGCATTTAGAATGCTCAGCCAGAGAGCTCTTTGACCTCAGTAAACTACAAACCACAGAATTCCACAGGATGTTGAAAGTGGAATAATAGCACGATAACAGTGGGGTGCAGAAATGGCCACAGTTACTTAGTATATATAGTATGTTTCCAAGCTCTGTCTCAAACAACCCAAGGAATTTACCATATATATTCACATATAAGTTGACCTCATGTATAAGTCAAGAGCAGCTTTGGGGGTCAAAATTAGGGATTTTGATATGACCTGTGGATAAGTCAAGGGTCATTCCATGGAAAGGAGAAAAAGCCAGCACCACCTCAAAGGGCCAGCCACCCCTGGCCACCACTGCTGCCATTTTCTTGCTCAGGCATTCAAAAAAGCCAGAAGAGACTCCACAGCAGAGAGGAGAGAGGTGTCAGTACTTGTTTTAGGTTCTCTTGGAACAGACTAAGCTCTCACCTTTCACCACTCTACTCAGAGAAGTGGATTTTTTTTTTTTTTTTAATAAGAGTTAAGGTACAGGACTTATCTTGATGCATGGATAAATTACCCAGATTTTCTGGGTCAATTTTTTTACTATTTTTATTAGTCAAAATATATACAGGAATACTGTTTTGTGATGAGTTTCACGAAAGCTTCTTTAGAAGAACATATTTTCTTTCCTTGTGTTCAGAAAAACCACAATCAACTGGTAAGACTTTCTGCATTTTTAAAAACTGCAAAATTCGATTTACAATAATAACTTGATTGCAAGAAAGAGAGACTGTCTGCATGATGCAATTAATTGCATGAAGAAGACAAAACCTTCTCATGAGACAAACTTATAAGCAACAGCCAGAGGATCCAAAATGATTTTATCCATTTCCCATCCCTTTTGGATGCACTCCAAAAGTTGCCCTTTCGTGTTTTAATTCAATGTCATTTTTTTTCTTCCGTTAATGAGAGAAAGAAAATGTACCCAGAATAACAAAGCAGAAAAACCTCATTGCCATTCATCTTTTATGTTTAGTAATTATATGTCACTCAGTAACACACATACTTTGAATCTGAAGAGACAGAATTTCTTAGAATCTGAAAACATTTTAAGTAACCTTTTAAAAAAAAAATAGAAAATTTGAATCTGGTGCTCTGCTTCATAGCTGGAGTTTATGAAAAGGTTGTATCAGAACAAACTGAAACAGCTGCCTGAAGCAAGAGATGCTGGGTAGGGACGGTTGACAATGGTTGCAGCCCATTGCCATCTTCTCCTGTAGAAGTACAGAGCTGCTTCCCCTCCAGGCCTTAAGTTACCCTACCGCCTGAACCTGTGAAGGCAAATGCTTTCCCCTACCAAGAGTCCCAGTCAGGGACAGTTGCCACTGGGGTCAGATTCTGTAGGTAAAATTAGAGGAGGATCTAGTTTGTTCTTTGCTTCTGACATCAAAATGCCTTGACCCAACCCTGGTTTCAGGAGGTAGCTGCTGGCATGTGTGAGCAGGGACAGTGGCAGCCCCTCATCATTGTTTTTCCAGGAACCTCCTCCCACACTGTGTTGTTTTGTGATGGAGAACAAAGCTGCTCTGTGCTTTGTAGGCTACTTTCATCCTTTAAGGAAATCTGTAGCCCACAAGTGTAGGAGAGAATACTGTTGCCAAGTCAGGATTATCCCAGGGCCAAAGATTTCAAAACCAAAACTAGGGAGACAACAGCAACAGCAAGGGACTGGTGCTATCATTAAAAATAATTATGGCTCTTCAGAACCATGTCATTTAAACTGAAGAAGAAGAAAAAGAAGCAGCAGCAGTGGCGGCGGTGGTGGTGGCAGCACACACAAGCCTAACAAATGAGGCAAAGGAAGGAGGGAAAGAGAGAATGCCTCTAGAGAGCAGTTGTGTGCCTACGATATTTGACAACCTGAACAGGGAAAGGGCAGCATGAATGGGATCTTCTGCCTCCCAAGGCAAAATAACACAGATGTGTTACCCTGCTTGCTGCGGGTCCTTTAGGGGGATTACTGACGCTTGTCAAAATTATCACTTGTGGGGAAAATTAGCTATAAACACTGCTGTAGCAATGCAAAGAGGGCTGGGTAATTCATGGGATCTTGAGCCCACCTTTACGGAGTCAGATCACAGAGAATCAGGCTAACTCTTCAACTTTCAGTATTTTATTGGGAAAGATGTCAAAATCCACACAAGCACACTGTTGCATTCACTCACACAAGCATACAAAGGGCTATAGAAATTAAAAAAGAGGTGAAAATTAAGAGAGGCAGAGGTACTGCTGCTGCTGTTGTTATTGTTGTTGTTGTGTGTCTTCAAGTCATTTTCAGCTCGTGGCAACCTTAAGGTGTACCTCTCATGGGGTTTTCTTGGCAAGATTTGTTCAGATGGGCTTTGCCTTTGCCCTTCTTTGAGGCTGAAAGAGTGTGACTTGCTCAAGGTGACCTAATGGATTTCCATGGCTGAGCAGGGATTTGAACCCTGGTCACCAGATCATAGTCCAACATTCAAACCGCTATACCATGGTAAAATCCAGACAGGAAGGGTTAATATCAACAATCCACTTAAGCATTCTGTGATTCTTAAATCTCAAGATATTTATAGACTGAGAATGAGCAGGCTTTTGTCAGTATTTTAGGCTGCTTATTATATGAAGTCATAACTATACCAATATATACTCTTTAGGGATAAGCATAGACATGTCAGTCTCTAGGTACATTGCTTTCATTACATTAGATACCATGTTAGACATCATACATTCATCACATCATAATATATAGGAGATAAGATGTTGTATTGTCACAAACACTGAATCTTTATGTCATCTGCATGTCTTTAGCAAGCTTCTCTGTAGTTAACACATGGAGTAACATTACCTCTTAAATAATGTGATTCAACCATTTATCCACTGAAGAATGCGTTCTCTTCTGTTCAGGAACTGTACATCTCTAAACAGGCATCTGTGAACACACAGACATCCAAGGGGTTAATATTCTTACAGGCATTGCCATATCTAGCAGGCATTGCTATATCTACTACATCTAACAGAAATGGGGAAATATATCTATTTAGCATAGCCCATTTGAGACCAGAGCGTCTGTCTTACCCGTACGATCTATCTCCACCAGCATGTCTGGGTTGTCAGCTAGGAACTATCAGCTATCAACAGCTTGTACAGTGGATGTAGACTTCAGTCGCCTGACTTTGGTCTCTTCTCAGCTTGTTTTATATATTTCCTAGCCTAATCAGCTGACAGATCTTGTCTGATATGATAAAATAATGCTTACTATGTGATGAACGAATGAGTTCCAGAAGGGAAAAGCACGGTCCTGAACCAGACTGCAATGGTCGCGCGCAGTGCATTGTTGGAAGGAGGGGTTTGGATTGTGAAGCGAGGATCCCTTGAACTGTGAAATTGAGAACACACGGAATGTCGATTTGGCTTGAGAAGAAAGTTTGCAAAACAATAGGGACTTGGCACCAACAGAATGTACTCTTGAGATGCATAGATCCAGAAGTGTGGCTTCCTTAATTGCCATGTGATGTTGCCTACAATGCATATCTTCTTTGATTGTCTTCATGTTTCATCCACCTTCACGAATTCACGATATTCAGCAGTGATCAATACCTTTATTAAGAAAACAGTTAAGTTCTTATGTGTAAAGGCAGAAGAACCGAGGAGCCGTGAAAAGCCATGGAGCCTTTGCCTTCGCCTGGCACACCCTCAGACAGGCCAGCGGTGATGTATTTCTGACCCTACCCTACCCTGCATGGCCGAGAACCACTGAGGCATTTGATACATTTCCTGACAACATGATATATGACCAATTCTTCTGCAAGCAACCTTTTATTAGTAAGGTACAAGATGATATGAACTATTCTTTTAATTGCTTGATTGCCTTTATACAATGGAAGTACTTGGAACTATAGCAACCAGCGAAACATGTCCTTTTCCTCAAGAAATGGGGAATATGACTATAAAGAGGGGAAGATTTTCGACTCACTTCCATGACCCTTGGCTGCAGCAGAGGGCATCCATACCTTCGAGGACATCTGGCCAATGTTCGGCGAAGGACCGGCTTTTCGTGAGTATGTTGTATGATTGAGTGAGTGAGAGAAAGCTCTTGATACAGAAATGTGATTTGTGTATTTCATGTCTTAATAAATGTTACATGCATAGTGGTTAAACCCAGATCTGGTTTCCTATGTGTCTTCTGTTGGGATCCTATAGTCTAAGGTGGCTGAATTTCTCTCTGGGTCAAACGGACCAACAATCTCGGTCCATGACAACTATACTCTCTTTATATAAACATTTATCACTGCTACAATCATGTGCTTAGAAGTGACATAACATCAGGTACCATCAGCATCAAATTCATCAAATTACATCAAATTGCATTAGCCAGTACTCCTGATGTGGCACCTGTTTTTGGATTCATTACCAGTCAAGTCATTGTTTATACTGTCATAGCTTATTTATAGTTGTGTTGGCATTCTGCCTGGAACAGGCCTGGGTGCATATTCTTAGTACCACACACACATACACATTCTACAATATACAGAGTTTTTTGTTTTATATACCTCATTATTTGTGCTTTCTGGAACTTAACTTTCACAAACTTTAAACCCAAAGCACTGCTCAGCCTGTGGCACATTGCCCATCCCACCTTGCCTTGCTTCCCTCCTCGGCAATATCAACAGGAGTTCTATTGATCAGGAAGTGAGGCCAGGTGTAGATGATCCAAGAAAGACCAAATTCAGAAGCTGCCTCTATCCAGCACCTCATTTTATGGACTCCTGAGAGGTGAGAAAAAAAGGAAGGAATTGCCATATTTACCAGATAAGGCACCACCTTACTGCCACCTTGGTATGCCACTACTAGAGCACAACCTCTCAGCAACAGCCTGCAGCAATGTGTGCCAGCAACTCTCTGTTTTAAAAAAGTATTTCAGGGCAGTGCCCCTGCCCTGAGATTCCATCCTTTACCCTGAGGCCTGGAGATATGGGGCCAGGCCATAAGACTAGGGAGGCTTACAGATAATACAGTGTGTGTGTGTGTGTGGTGTTTCAGCAGCCCCCTTAAATCCAATAATCTGTTGGTGTTGAGATTCTTTTTTGCATCACAAACCACAGTATTTATTGGGAAATAATGACTTGACTTTTAATTTTGTTTCTCCAGGTGTTGTTTAAAGTCCCTGATCCTTAAAAAAACAATAGCGAAATCATTGTGTGTGCAATTGACTTTGAAAAGATATCCCAGACTCATAAGTAGATGAAATGTTACACAGGGGAGATTTCTTTGAATGTGCAGATATTAAATCCTTCCAAGGCCTCAACTGGTTTCCTGGAAAATTAAGAGCAAGTCATTTGTTAAAGATTAAAGGCCATGCCTATTTTTTTAAAAAAATAAAACCCAAAGTGCTCCAAAGAATGAAAAAACATAAAATTGCCTTATTCTCTGATAAGAGAATCTCCCATCCTCACACTAAATGAATTTTCCTCAGAAGCAGCATTATTACAGTAGCTTTGGGGCAAGGTGGGGGAGATCTGGAGTTAGAATTTGGCTACACTGAAGAATCTGCAAGGCAAGCCTTCCAATATTCAAGAAGGCCCAATTGGTTTTTAATGTTTATGACTGTGAGGTCTATTTTTTGCTTACTGTAGCATGAGAAAGGTACTATGAAGATATTAGCATATTTTAAATTGTTGCCTTTTTAGTATAGTTAATAACTAATAATGAAAATCATTTTAAATGTACGAATAATTTTTTAGAAATATATTGTTTTACTAAAGACTAATTGAGAACTTTGTAACGCTGTTGGACTAGAATAATTTGCCATGTTGGATCATAAGATTTAAGAAGTATATAAATTAAGAAGTATTTAAATATAAATATAATTAAGAGATGATTTAGGAGATAAGTGTTAGGATTTACATGTAATATTTTAAAGGGTAGATTTACTGTGTTTCTCAGAGATTTGATAGATATCACTATTAGGTTTTATAATAATGCTTATGTTTGTTATATGAGATAGTGTTACTGTTTAAGATAGATTTAATATGAGCAACAATACATAGCTTAGACAGTAGCCATACTTTTAAAGGAATGTTAAGTATAATTATTATAGTAGGAGCTGTTCGCAGTAAGGGCTGGAAGCTTTTTTCAAATTATGTGTTTGTTAATCTTTATTATTTTAGTTTAGTGTAGTTTAGCAATGAATGGTTGTATTGTCTTTTTTATTATTTGGTTGTATGTGAGATTTTGGTACTGTAGATTATTATTTTTGGTTTTCTCTTTGTTTCTGTTTTGGTTTAATGTTTCATAAAATTTACTTAAAAAAAAAGAAGAAGGCCCAGTTGGTGTTGTGGATACAGTGTGGAACTTGAACCAGAGAGAGAGGCCCTTTCTGCAACTTACCTGCATCCGGTGCGGTCGCACGGGGATCACGCAAGCAGTCTCTTCCATGAGGCTTTCACGTCCCTGCTGTTTCTGCTCCGCAGGAGCTGCCTGCCGGTTGGCAGGCAACATGAGAGCTCCGCCTCTTCCTTCTGCAGCCCAGCTGGGTATTTTCCCAGGCTGTGCTGAGGGAGGAAGCACGAGGGCCGCAGCTCCGGAGGCTCTGCACATACGGTAAGTGCGTGTGGGGCCCCGGAACAATGCGCGATTGTGCACCATTTTCAGCTAAAAGCTAAAAATGATATATTGCATGATCGGCACCTGCTGGCCCCGGCAGCGTTGCGTAATTGCGAGGACGTTGTCTGAAATGCTCCTTGCAATCACACAATGCTCTGGAGGCCCTTTCACATGACCAATGCCATGCAAAAAGGGCCAGAGATTCAAATCCTTGCCCAGCTATGAAGCTCACTGCAGGACACTAAGCCACTAAGGTTTCATGTCAGCTGGATCTTTGGGGACTTACCTGGGAACAGTGCCTGATGATAAGATGTACAAGGATATTTGGTACTTCTGCTAGCAGAGTGCGGTGGCTGGTGGTATGCTATAAAAACACAATAACTACTCTTGATGCCAACTGTAAGATTTTTAAAAGAGAGAAACTTAGATTTATTGTTTAACAAAACTCATTTTAAGATAGGACAGCATATATGTTCTAGCCTAGGGCCCTTACCACACCATGCCCCAATGGTGCATCATTCTGGTGGGATCCCAGCATTATTATTACTACGATGGGATCAGAGCCTGAACAGTCTCCCCTGTACCCTGTCAGCTTCTGCAGATGGGTAGAGTCAGGCACACTGTTCTTCTCTCTGCAGTACAGTATCAATGGCAAGTCCCTCTCCCCACTTTTTCCCTGCCCCACGACTCATGATTTGTCATGAAGGAAGGAAGCACTATCAATCACTTTGACCCTTACCACACACCTGCAGCTGATGAGATTGTGGTGGGAAAGGGGCCATTACCGGATGCTTTCTGGTAATGAAAAAGAGTGAGTTTCCCACAGATGGTGATGCGACAGCAGCTGGTCCATGACAACGTTGTACGATGGCATGGGTCCTGGACTAGAAGCAACGTGTTGCTCTGGTGGGATGACAACATTGTGCTCTAAGGGCAAGAACAGGGGGGAGGGGGAGTGAAGGCAGGCCATATTTATTGAAAACAGTCACCAAGCTGTGTAGTAAAACAAACAGAAAGTTACTATAAATATATGCTGTACCTGAACCCTTAGAAAACATATGCAGAGGTAGCCAAGTTAGCTATGCATCAACATGCAACAAAATCCAAAATCCACAAAAGAGCAATACTTTTATTGGCCAACCAAAATGCAGAAAATATATCATACAAGCTTTTGAACCTTCACTGGTTTCTTCATCAGGCAAAGATGTTAAAAATCATACAAGAGAAGAAAGGGGACAATGTTAGAATCACTGGCTTCTATTTGATCTCAATGGTTACTCTGTTTCAGTTAAGATGGTATTGAGGGATCTCAGTGCGGGCAGAGGCCGCTCCCCTTCTTGGCCATATGAGCACTGAGGACAAAAGGCAATAAAAGTCAGATGATAAAATTTCAACTCCATTAGCAACACAGAAGTAAGATCCAAGATGAGATCCAAACTAAATTCAGGTCTGTGACTCTAACATCATCACCATTTTTCTCATGGATAATTTTTAACATCAGCTTGATGAAGAAGCCAGTAAAGCTTTGAAAACTTGCATGATATATTTTCTGCAATTTGCCAGTAAAGGTTTGGAAGCCTGACAGGATGTCTTGAGAGCTGTGCTGTCTTCCTGGGGCAAAAATCCATGATGTGCCAGAGAGGCTGACAAGACTTATCTAGCCTATTGACCATTATCCCTTCCCTTTTTTCATCCATGTGGGAACCCACGACATTGCAAGACATAGACTTCAGGATATCACAAGGGATTACGAGGCTGCAGGCAGGAAGCTTAAGGACCTTGATGCACTAGTTGTCACTTTGTCTCTTCTTCCACTTGAAGGACACAGCTCAGAAAAGGAGAGAATAATAACAGAGGTGAATAACTGGCTCCACAGAACAGTTTGATTTCTTGGACCATGGTCTGTGGTTTAATTAAGATAGACTTCTGGCAAAGGATAGCTTGCACCTCACAACAGCTGGCAGGGATTTTTTTACTAAGAGTCTCACAAACTGTTCAAGAGAGCTTTAAATTGAGTTATGTTGGGGGAGGAAGACAGTGTTCTTGAGGGCAGGAGTTCTTCAAGTGATCGAGATAATAATCTAAATCTTATACGGAGAACTTGGTGAATAGTACAAGCACCCAACAGTGAGAAGGGAAATAAAACTTCAAATAAGCAGCTTGGGGGATGGCCCATGGTCTTATATGTCTCTACACTAATGCACAGTACATGGGAAATAAACAAAATGAACCTGAACATGGTAAAACAAATATGATATAACAGCCATCAATAAAACCTGGTTGAATGAGTGCCACGATTGAAATATAGTAATAAAGAGATATAACCAATTTCAGAGCAGCAGACCAAACAGAAAAGAAATAGTACTACATGTCAAGGATGTTCGAATTAAATCCTAGAAGCTAGGTTGAAAGCATCTGAGTAAAGATTAAGGGGAGATAATAGCAATGGGATTCTGGGGGACTCTCCCAGACCCCCAAGCCAGCCTGAGGACTTGGATGATGTCTTCCTGGAATAGAAGACTTTACATTCAGAAAAGAGAGATATTATCTTGATAATTCTTGGAAGTCAAACTGTGCCAAGATTGTAAGATGCAACAAATTCCTCACTTGCCTTTCAGACAATTTCATTGTCCAGAAGGTAGAAGAGGCAACAAAGGGATCAGCTATTTTAGATCTGATCCTAACAATGACAATAATCTGGCTAAATGGGGTGGAAGTGGTGGGATCCTTAAGTGGGAGTGACCATGTTCTCCTGGAATTTGTTACACACTTGAAAGGGGAAATTTAGTCAGACATGCATTCTAGACTTTAAGAAAGCTTCTTTCAGTAAACCCAGGGAAATACTGGTTGTGACTCCATGGTCAAGAATACTAAAAAAGAAGGGAGTTCATTATGGATGAAAGCTTTCTAAAAGTGAGATATCGAAGGCACAATTTCAAACAGTTCCAGTGAGGATAAAAAAATGGGAGGTGTCTAAAGAAACTGGGATGGATGTCTAAAAAACTTTCAATTGAGCTAAGATTTAAAAGTGACATGTACAAGAAATGGAAAAAGGGGGAAATCATCAAAGAGGAATTCAGACATATAGTCAGCATGTGTAGGGAAAAAGTCAGATAAGCTAAAGCACAGAATGAGCTTAGTCTTGCCAGAGGTGCTCACTAATGGCTCCTCTTCATCCTGAAAAGAATTGACTAGTGGGGTGTCACAGTCTTCTGTCCCAGGGCCAGTGCTACTCAAAATAGGCCATTTCCGCACAGGCTAATAGAAATGGTGCAGAGCGTCCTCCAGTGAGGACGTCTGCACCTGGAGCACCTCAGCCCACTCCGGAACGACCCCAAGTGGTCGTCAAGCGTGCTTTTGAAAGACTGCTTAAAACAGGTCTTTCGAAAGCATGGAGCGCGCCATTCCGTGCCCGCTCTCCTGTGCAGATTTGCAGGCTCGCTCCAGTGTAAGCCTGCAATCTGCAGGGGCGGGCTTTAGGCTGGCAAGCTTCAGTGGTTGATCAAGACCCTCAACCAACCAGAAGCCGCCATTTTCGTCCCTGGGGCAGTGCGGAGCGATGAGCATGCACTGCTCCAGAGCAGCACAGACCAGACTGGGGAGCCAAGAAGTCCGGTAAGTAGCAGCGCGGGGCAATTCCCTCACCCCATGCAGAAATGGCCATAGTTATAAGTGATTTGAATAATGGAATAGAGGCCATGCTTATCAAATTTGCAGATGACACCAAACTAGGAGGGATAATCTGGACAGAGTGAGAATTCAAAACTAACAAAATGAATGTCAACAGGGAGAAACGTAAGGAACTACATTTGGGTAGAAAAAAAAATGAAATGCACAAATATAGGATGGATGACACCTGGTTTGAATACAGTACACATGAAAAGGATCTAGGAATCTTAGTGGATCACAAGATGAACCTCAGTCAACAGTGTGATGGGACAGCTAAAAAAAAATCATTGCAATACTAGGCTGCATCAATAGGAGTATAGTGTCTAGATCAAAGGAAGTAATAATACCATGCTATTTTGTTTTGGTCACACCTCACCAGGAACACCGTGAGCAGTTCTGGGCACCACAGTTCAAGGATATTGACAAGCTGGAACATGTCCAGAAGAGGGCAATCAAAATAGTTATAGGAAGATGGGTATGCTTAGCCTAGAGAATAGAAGGCTAAGAGGTGATATGATAGCTGTGTTTAAATATTTGAAAGACTCACATATGGAAGATGGGACAAACTTGTTTTCTGCTGCTACAGAGACTAGAACACGGAGCAATGGATTCAAACTACAGGAAAATAGATTCCATGTAAACATTAGGAAGAACTTCTTGATGGTTATTGCAGTTAACATGCTGCCTGAGAGTGTGGTGGAGTCTTCTTTGGAGGTTTTTGAACGGAGTCCAAATGGCCATCTGATGGGAGTGATTTGATTGTTTTTTCCTGCTTGGCAGAGGGTTGGACTAGGTGGCCATTCCTGTTTGGCAGGGGATTGGACTAGATGGTCATTTCGGTCTTTTAACTTTATGAGTCTATGATTTTATTTTATTTTATTTTGGACATTGCCTTTTGTTGTATTTTGCTGAACTCCATGAAGTAACATACCTACAAGCAATCAGTGAGCATAGGAATGTAAATGTTGCTTGTCCACTGTTTGAACTGAAATTCTGGAAAGGATTTCAAATAAGTTAGGCTGCATTGCCATTAACCAGCAGCAATAAAAAGATAAAAAAAAAAGTTGCCTTTTTCCCCAAGGTGCCAAAAGCTCATAAAGCTAGCTTCTGAGCACAGAATATGGTGGTAGCCATCATGAAGAAAGAACCCCATGTAAGGCTGCCTTTTCTCTGATAAAGAAGGAGAAAAATTGGTTTCCTTGAATACTGAGGAACTAAATTCTAAGAGCAGCAATTCGTATTCAAATAGGGGGTTACTGAGAAAGGCTGAGAAAAATGCCCTGGCTCTGTGTTGTCTACCTATCATAGCTCCATCTCTCTTTCATTCACTCAGCCCATGTGGTTCAGGTTGCTTGGCACGAGACTTGATACCTTCTCTTTCTAACAAGAATTATACCTGTCTGCCTGTGAAAGCATTCTGTTCCCCATAGCATAACATGTATAAATGTGAGATGCTTCAAGTGCTTTGAATTTTCCCACGTGTTCTCCTTTTTATTTGTTGCTACTTTAAAGGGCAAGGGGACAAGCAGACAGAAAAAAACATGAACCATGATGATGATGAGGAGGATGCCACATCCTACCTTTTATTGTAGTCCACGTTAAAGAGGACAAAGAGGCCCGGAGTGTCTGTCTTTGGCAGCATCTGTGCATCCCCTGCGTTGCCAAATAGCATCCAAGCTTCACAGTGGGACTTCCCTTTCTGCATAAAATGCAAAGGATCATTGGAGAACACACATGTTTGGCACTGAAGACGTCAGATGTGCTTTATTCCATGTGGGGCCTAGAATCTCAGCATTAATTCAAAAAACTGTTCCCTGAATACTTTTTAATCACTTCTTGTCTTCTTTCTGTTGAAGAATGTGAATGAAATAAGTATTAACAGATTTCGGTTTTCAAGGTGTCGCTTGCCAGGGATGGAGAGATTATTTAAGCAAAATGAAGCAAAAACAACAATTTCAAATAAACACACAAACCAGCTAATGCCATCACCCAGAATTCACATCAGAATGTACTTTTAGGAGGCTTCCTGCAAACCACTGTATTAATTTGTTTTCGATAAAAAAAGCAAGCTCCGAGATCAAGAAAAGGTTTTATTTTCCCAGGTGTCTTCCTATTGCTCTTTTGATCATGTTTGAAAACCAAACCCACTGCCAGACTGATGGAACAGTGAGCCAAACTAATGGTTTCCTTATAAACACCAGACCTTGGCAAGTGACTTTTAAGATGAATGAGTACAATAACATGTTGAAGCCATCCATAACTGAGTGGTAAGAAGATGCTCTGGCACTCAGTTATGGGCGGCTTCAGCACGTTGCTACATTCATTCATCTTCAAAGTAATGTTCTAAGCTCTGATAAACATAATTAATTAAGAAACAGGTGGCTGGACAGATAGAAGATAGATAGATCATCAATTTTTTTAAAAAACATGTCTTAAATTGTTTTACTGTCACTTCATTCTAATGAAACTTCCCAGTTGTCTAGCAAGGAATTGATAGGGAGGATAATAAATCTGCCTCTTTCAAATCACTTATCAGTTGGATTGGAACTTTCTTGGCAAGACGATACACATGCAGGCTGAGGGGCACCAGAGGACCATGGGAAGTGGAGCTCATCCCACCACTGCAAGATAAGAGATTTCTCACCCTTCTCAAACTAAGGGATGGAAAGAAAATCCATAGGCTGGAAAATTCATAGGCTGGATTCCTGTTGGGGTTTACACATGCATAAACAAAATAGTTATGGTGCTATGAAATGAATCCCATCCCAATCTCCACTTACTGGGCAGCAGCCATTATGATCAATGGGGATAGAGAAGTGGCTGATTGATGGCCCCACACCTTCCCATGAGCAGTCTCCAGTGTGACAGGCAGAAGCAGGACCCCTATCAAAATTCCTCCTCATGCAAGAGATCACTTGTGTGAGAGTGGATGGGACCGTCAGCCAATTGCTTCCTGAATGACAGGATAACAGACTCCTGTCAACTGAAGGAGCTGTTGCCCTTTAAGATAGCCCCTAAATTAGGGATTACCTAGAGGTTGTGAATTCAGAGTCATGAGTGTGTAACTCTAGGTTTGGGATTCATAACTGCCCAACAGGATTCTGACCACAGTTATTTTTCACCCAGGTTGAAGAGAAGAAACACCACTACCAAGAATAATAAACCATTGAGAATTTTGCACTATTTTCTCTTACTATTTTAACATCCCAAGATGTTGTGGAAGAATAATTCTATGGACAAAAAACATGGGTGATTTTGTGCAAAAAAAAAAAAGAAACATTCTGTGCAGAAAATACTTTTCTTGCACAGAAAATAGGCCCCCTTTGCAATATATACAATTTACTGAACAGATTTTTTTTTCACAGAAGATCCATGTGTTTTTCTCTGCAGATCCATTTCTACACAACTTTTTATATCATTCAAATACAGGGACAGTAGTGTGGAGGAATATTTGTTTTGTTCTATATTAAGGAAGAAAACCACCATGATTATTGATGCTTGCAGGTAAGGATGAAATAGTTGTAGTACTGAGACTTCCCTGCTCAGTCCAAAGGCCGTCAGTACTTGGCTATTATTTTATCACAAGTGCGCAACGTGCATCCATACCTGCTATTCCTCATTTTACTAGAAAAAGGCACATGCAAGTCACTTTCAGAACAGGATGGGGTTGGCACTTCAGAATACAATAGACTACTTTCTGAAAGATCTTTCTCTTTTTCATTTGAAGCCCTGCAATGCTGTAACACCATCTTGTGTTGATCATAGTGTTATCCTGCCCCACCCCTTTTGTTGCAGTGTGGACTGTTTTGTTAGTTGCCATCACGCTATAGTGGTTTGAGCATTGGACTATGACCCTGGAGATTAGAGTTCAATTCCCTGCTCAGCTGTGGAAACCCACTGGGCAACCTTGGGCATGTCACACACTCTCAGCCATAGAAAAGCCTGTGATAGGTTAGCCTTACTTTCAGCATAAATCAGAAATAACTTGAAGACACATAACAACAACAACAACAACAACAACAACAACGGTAGGTAAACACTGACTGACACTGTTGTAATCTAAGTCATCAATGTAATATCAAATGTTTTCCCCACACATATTAATGTCTGTTTTTAATGGGTAGGATCCAGATTTAATTATACTTAGGGCCTGTCTGCACTATACTGTTATAGTGCTATTATTCCACTTTCAACATCCTATGGAATCCTGGGGCTTGCAGTTCAGGGAGGGGCATTTAGACTTCTCAGCCAGAGAGCTCTTTGGCCTCAGTAAACTACATGCTCCAGAATTCCGTAGGATGTTGAAAGTGGAATAAAACCCTTCTAGGAATGTAGTGTGGAAAGCCCTTTGAGGGGACCCATTGAAAACAATGGAATTTAAGGTTACAACTACCATACACCCCATTGATTTCAATGGGTCCATTCTGACTAAATTTGGATCCAATCCAGAAAATTGCTGGTCTCCAAATAATAACTTTTCAACCTCAGTGAGATTCAAAGGCTGTAAAGAATATTATTTCTGCAAAGTATAATAGTTTTGACAGAAATATTTTTCCCTTTTAAGGAAATTCACAGCTAGTTACATAAAATATTTCTTTTAAAACCCCCTACATATAGGTATGATTTCCTCCTTCAGAGGGATGTGGAAAAGGCCTTACATAGGCAGAAGTCCTTCACTGAACACAAACTAAGAACAGCGCTTGACATAATCAATGCCTTATGATAAGGCAAATACAGGGGTGCAATTAGCCAAAGAGTTATGCCTACAGGAAAAATGGGCATGGGAGAGGAGTAGGTACCAATCCATTTGACAAACAGGCCTTTTAAATCTGAAATTAATCATAAACTTAAAGACTTACAAGAATCAGAAAACTGGGGAAAGGCAAGGTTACACTTAGCCCTTTCCCTGAAGTAATGACTTTGAGTCTTCTCCCATGTTAATGACTGTAGTACTGCACTGTCCATGTACTATAATAAGCAGCTAAACCCAATGTTAATCTTCCAATCCCATGGATTTTTTTCCATTTGCAATGGAGCCCCCTCTCTTCTACATTTCATGATAAGAAAAACTCTTCCATAGTTTTACTTCTCTGATTTTTGGAGAGTATTGTGATAATCTTGCAAACATGAAGGCCAGTGGCGGAGCTTGGAATGCGTGGGGATGGGTGGGAGGAGGGCCTACGACGGTGCATGGGGACATGGCTGCGGTGTGTGTGGGCATGGCCATGGTGCACGGGAGCATGGCTACGAGCCAGGATGCTCCAAAAACATTGCCACCGAGGGTGAACCACCCCCATCGCCCCCCCATCCCTATACGACTTATGAAGGCCAAAATACAGTCTTCTTCATGACAATGCCCACTTACTCACTGCCCATGAAGAGGAAATGCATCACTACAAAACAGAGCAGAAGATGATACACTTGTTAAGATCTGTATGTGCCCAGTTTTAGAAACCATTGCTATGGCTTAAATATGGCTGGTTTGTGTCAACTAGAGTGCATCCATTGAATCGACTGTTCACTCGTGTGTCAGTACGTGGGCAAATCCCATTAATTCTAGGGCTCTAATCCAATTGGGACTAACTTCAGGATTGAGGTGTGTCAAAGTCCCTGTTCTCCTGGTTTTCTTACAGTTCTTTCTTTATAATTGGAGTTGAACTAGACCTTCCTCTGCAGAGAGTACACTTCCAATCAGACAACTGCCCCCCAACAGAAAATAAAAGACTGTCCTAACTAAGGACATGTGGCCACCTACACTAATTCCAGTTATGGTCAAGGTCCACTAAGGACACTGGACAGAATACATATCTCCATCAGTATATTTACAAGATTGTCGAGAGATGGAGGCTGTTTCCTCTTCCCACTTCCTCTCCTGGTGTACAGTTATAGCCAGAGGCTTCAAGGGAACCATGCATCACTGATGGGCTATAGGAACACCCTGGGGTGTGTTCCAGCTTTCCTTGTGTATCGGCAAAAAAGCAACTGCCTCTGCTCCCTACACAGCATTGTTCCTTCTTCCCTGGGTACATGAGAGCATCTGGAGAGCAATTGGGAGTACCCCCAGAGGCAAACAGTAACTAGGAGAGCAGAGCTGCACATCAACAGGTGTCTGGGCCATTGCTGCCCACCAAGGGTGAGGAGCATTGTGCAAAGAAACATAGGATACCTCCTACAATGCTGCCCAAAATACAGATGCTGATGTAGCTATGTGTTGCCATCGTATATTACCAAGAGGATTCTAGCCATTATTTAGCCGTTTCAACTATAAAAACAGAAGAGTATGACAGAAGCCAGTATGCTCTAGTGGTCTGAATGTTAGACTAGGGCCTTTTCCGCACCAGGCTATTAAAACGGTGCACAGCGACCTCCGATGGAGGTCTTCTGCACCATAGAGTGGACTGGGGCAGACTACTTTTTGTAGTTCCGCACCTCAGTCCGGTTCAGAGCAACCAGAACTGGTCGCACAGCGTGCTTTTTAAAAACCTCTTTATAGAGGTTTTTAAAAAGCACAGAGCACGCAACTCCATGTCGCTCTGTCCCTGCACTCCGGTACAGATTTGCAGGTGTGCACAAGTGCGTGCCTGCAGATCTGCCGGGGATGGGCTTTAGGCTGGCGAACTTCTCCGGTTGGTGGAGAGCCTCCACCAACCGGAAGCTGCCATTTTGGACACCGGAGCAGTGCGGAGTGATGAGCTCGCACTGCTTCTTGTCCCGACAGACTTACCCGGATGCTGAAAAAGCTGAAGATGCTGAAGAAGCCCAGTGAGTAGCGTTTTTTTGCAGTTCCTTTCCCATGTGTGGAAAGGGCCTAGGATGCAGGGAAACAAGAGGACAAATTCCCATTCTGCCAGGGAAGCCCATTAGGCGACCTTGGGCAAGTCACACACTCTCACCCTTAGAGGAAGGTAATGGCAAACCTCTTCTGAACAAATCTTGCCAGATAAACTGATTGCCATAAGTTAAAGACTGGATTGCCATAAGTTAAAATTGATTTGATGGCAATATCAACAACAACACAGAAGGAGCATAAAAATATTCAACACAGAACAAATTGCAAAATTACCCTGTGCTTGCCAGAGCTGTTGAATTTGTATGTATGCATACAGCTTAATTCTAAGCTTGAAAAGAAATGCAGCCACAGGAAACTTTATCCCATGAGTCACTTTGGCAATGCTAAGCCAAATTCTAATCCTGACCTGAACAGTGTTGATCCACTTTGTATTATTCACAGATTTTCTGTTCATCTCAAAATATCTATTGTCTGGAGAAAATGTGTGGAATGTTTGTTAGTGAACGCAACCAGAAATCCATGTGGCCAATCCTTGTTCTGAGGAAGAGGAGGAAGAGGTGGGATGAAGCAAATGCTGTGCATAAATTAGGATAGCCCATCATTAAAACAAAACAAAAAACACCCGGAGAATGTTCAATGCATAATAAGGTTCTTTTTTTTTTTTTAAGGGATGAGTTGCCCTTTGTCACTTTCCTTGAGCAGGTGGCACCCTACAGAAGTGTTAGATTGCAAATCCCAATATCTCCAACTACCAGCTGACCACATTGATGGGGAAATCATGGGAGGTATAGTACAACACATCTAGAGGGTGCCAAGTTTGGGAAGGTTGTTCTACTATATTTTAGGTTATTTTTTCTTTACAATTATCTGCACTATGTTTGTATCATACATTTATACAGCTGAACTTACAGCATCCCCTGATGGAGAAAATTACCAAAACTTGTTGGGCATTTCACCATTTTAAGATTGAAAAAATGATGCCTTGTCACCATTTTGTGGCTTTGCATTTTATTTTCTCTTTGTTGCAGTTATTGCTGCATGGAGGGTACTTCCTGACAGTTTTTCTTCCACCACTGCTACCAACCTTACTGCCACTACCATGTGAAAGTTTCTGAGAGACGAGAACAGGTATTTTTCAAGTGCTGCTAAGCCTTTGTGGGTGCTCACTTGGAGTATTTACAAAGTTTTGACTTTTTAAACACTCATTATAGACTGAGACCCTTTTTTCATGGCATTTTCCATGTGAAAGGGTACCTGGAGCATCGTGTGATTGTGAGGAACGATCTGCACAATGCACTCACAATCACGCGATGCTCAAGGGGCTGGCAGGCGCCGATCGCACACCTTTTCATTTTTGGCTAGAAGCCGAAAATGGTGCGCGATCGTGCATTGCTCCCGGACCTTGTGCTCACTTACCTGGCATGCGGAGCCTCCGGACCCATGCTGGTCGTGCTTCCTGCCCCAGAGCAGCCTGGGAAACTCCCAGGCTGTACTGCGGAAGGAAGAGGCAGGGCTCTCGTGTTAGTAGGCAGCTCGTGCGGAGCTGAAGGACCCCAGACGCAAGAGCCTCTCATCAGAGGCTGATTGCATGATCCTCGCACCCCAGCCCTGGAAGAAGGTAAGGTGTGGAAAGGGCCCAAGTCTGCTACATCTCTGAGACTTCCTCTCCTTATGCATTGCATTTAGGTCAGAAAGGAAGTAAGAAATAAACTGTAACAGTGGTTGGCATGTCCATCATGCATAGAGACCACAGATTTCTGTGATCTGGATGCTAGTGAGACAAACAACAAGGTTTCACCATCACCTATCTCAACCACTGTTGGCATCTGGATAATCTCTTTTGGCAACAGAATATTGAACTAGCTAGACCAAATTACCTCCTCACCCGCAAGGTAATAGATGATAATTTGCTTATTCCTTGGCCACTTGCCATGCTATTTGTGCAGCTGTAGTTCAGCAACATCTCAGATTATTGGAGGAAGAAAAAGAGCATGTAAACTGTAAGATTACTATCTCAGAAACTGATCAAGCCATTCAGAAAATAAAAATCAGGAAAGACTCCAGGGCCAGTTGGATTAGAACCATCATATTACAAAATATTAAAGGAGGAAGTATTGCTTCCATAGCAGACAGTAATGAATGATGTTTTGAAAAATGGATTAATTCCAGATGCTTAGAAAGAAGCAAACATTGTTTCTTGTGTCTGTGTCCAGTGTAGCTCCAAGACCATGAGACCTGGATGATAGAAATTTGGCATGTTATTAGGTGGACCCTGGCAGTGTATGGTTTACAGTTTTTTGTTTTTAGAAACTCATTAATTTTTATTCATTAAACTGCTTTTAGATTGCGGTACTAATTCCAGCCACTAGGTGCCAGACTTCCTCAGCCTTCTCTGACCACCAGAGGGGACCTGCAGGAGGCTTCTGATACAAATTTTCCCAGAGGAACCATAGGAAGCTATTTGTAACCACTGCATTGTTGTAAACTACGTGACAATTAGAGAAGGAAGTGAGATGGAGGGATACCATAGTGGAGGGAGTGAAAGCCCAATGACAATTTTTTTTGATTGAGTGGAGGTGGGTTGAAGAAAAGAAACAGAAAGAAAGAGTAAGAGCTTGATTGAGAGAAACAAAGGGATTTCAAAACCTTAAGAATGCCGGCATTTCTGCTAGAATGAAAATGAGATAGAAATAAAACCACAATGAATAAATATGTCACAGCAAAGTAAAGATCAATAACAAACATGTCTGTAGAGAAGATTTGTGGTGTAATTTCTCAGTGGAAAAGTAAAAAAAAAGAGTAAAGTGTTTCTCTGAAAATAAATGTAAAGAAAAAAAGAGTTTGAAAAAGAAATAAATGATGGGTTGGCAGGCTGAAAGAAATAAAATGAGGAAAACAGGAAACCTGAATTTTAAAAAAGATCGATGTAGAGAACAAGACCAGACAAGCCAGTAGCAGTATGTTCTGGATTCAGACAAGCAGACATATGTTGAGGAAAACAATAGGAGTGAGCTATTGTGGTTGGATTAGCAAAAAGTAATGGAAGTAGGAGACTCCCAAAAAAAGGATGGCGTATTAAGCATAATTCATTTCATTGGAACAATAGTCTCAGATTGATCCTGGAAGACTGAATATTTGTGAGAGAGATTGAATGAAGGGGAAATAAGGTGACTGACAGCAGCTACCTTCTCTCTTTTCCCTGTCAGGTATTCAGGCGTGCATTTTCCATCAGAGACAATACAGCCTGCCATCTGATTGAGAATATATAAGATGAGGACAATGCAAAGATCTCCTGCGGCGCTCTGAAGTTTACTTCCCGATTTCTTTGTCTTCTTACTCTAAGAGGTCTTTTTAACCTTCTGCTTAGTTTCCTCTGGTATTGTCTGCTCAGATTATGATGATAATGGTTCAGAAACGTTCTCCGTGGTTCAAGAAGGTGCCAGAACAGCCTCACATACCTCACAACTGTCTGTCACAATTTACCAGGACAGTCTGAATTAATTCTCTGTCAGCTCACTTTTGCAGCTGGTTTTAAAATGTCCCAGTTCCTCTCTTCTCCTTTCACTCTCTCTCTTTGTCCTCGGCTTAACATCAATTGCATCAAAACTTCAAAAGTAGTTTGCATTCAATTAATTCTGCAGGGGACAGAGGAGATGAAAAGTCATAATCTTGCCCTTCTCGGTTTCCTTAGCCATATGTAAACTGCTGCAGTCTGTCCTAACATGTGTGTTCTTCTTAGATAACTTTTGCTGTCTTGACCACACTCTGACGTTGCTTGACCCCAAGAGTCCCAGTTTTGACGTGGGCAGGTATGTCTTCATGAACCATACTGCCCTGCAGATTGGCAAGGTAGAATGTCTCCTTCTCTTCCAAAAGAGAAACAAGAAGGGCTACCCAAACAACAAAGAACTTACATGCCACTCACTTCTGCCCATCCTTGCTCTAACGAACAAGAGCCGGAAAGAGATGTTCCCTTCCTTATGTTTAAGGGGAACAACCAGCCAACTTAGCGTTCTCTCTGTGTTGGGCTCTGGTTAGTTTAGCTGCCTGTTCCCATTGGTGGGAGGAGTCAAGTGAGTGTGCTGAGTAGCACACATGAGCATGCTACTCATAAACAATAATCCAGCATTCTTAGCAATGCTGGTGTATTGTTACATTGTGCCACAAAGCGAGAAAACTTTGGGAAATGGAAATAGTACAGAATGACATAGAAAATCATGCATAAATCAAGAGGATTAGAAGTGTTAAATGAACAGGGGGGGGAGAAATCTATAGAAAATGTCCTGATGTAGTGAAACTTGGGACAGGACAGGGCTTGTAGTTTGCCACAAGTGGGCTGAGGAATCTCATTGGGATAGGGTTGTAGCTAAGAGGTAGAACTGCCTTCCAGATGTTTTGATCTGCAACTTTTACCAATCCCTTCTGACATAACCAGTTGTAAGGGAGCTGTAGCCCAAAACATCTGGAGGGGCAGAAGTGCTAGAGCATATGCTTTGTATTCAAGAAATCCAAGGTTCAGTCTCTTGCATTTCCAACCTCAGAAGACAATGTGGAGCCAGTAACACTGAATTACAGAGCAACTGAGAAGATGGAAGGAAATGCAGAAGTGCTGTGAGCACTCTAAATAAATGCTGTTATTGTGTGGTAAGGAATTGTCCACATTCCCCATCATTTTAAAACTGCTCTTTTGCAAAATTCTTACTGAAAATAAGGAGCCAAAACATTCAGTTTTCTTTGTCTGACCATTCTCACATTGCTGATTTCAGCCATGGCTAAAAGAGCTGTCTCTCCAACAAAGAGCTGCAGGATACCAATTGTGTTTTGAATTGTCACTCCTCGCTGCAGTGGAAATGCCATTAGCAATGAGAGTTGGGAGGAGAGACACATCTGCTATTCTTTGAGGAACTTAGACAGTTGGCTCTGCTCCTAAATCTTGAACAAAGTGTCCAAGGGCTCACATGGCAACACTTTGCAGGCTATAATGAATCTGTTTAATTTGAATTATTTTACTAAAGGGAAAAATAGAAGAAGGAATAAGAGTGAAACACATCTGTTTAGGATCTATACTTCACTCTCCTCCTTAATGTAGTTGCCTCCCATGCATTTGTTCCTTCATCCATCACCCAGAGTAATGCTTGGATTACTGGAAAGAGTACAAACATGTGGAAGTACTATAGATAAAAATGCAATGTCTGGAGATTAGTTTAGCTTCCTGTTTTACTAAGCCTAACACTGAACAGTTGAAGCAGGATCATGTCAAACAAAACTTTTATTTAAAATCAGAGTGGTTCTCAGTGGAGGCCATTTACAACTAGCTTTTTCCACAGCGGTGTTTGTTAAAAGGCAGTGAAATTACTCACTAGTAAGATCTGTGTGAGATCTGGAATGAGTGGTTGTTAGAAAGAAATAGGGAGGAAGAAAGGAAAGGAAAATAACCTCCATAATTGCATCAGAACTTTCTTTGATTAGTTATATAGGGCTAGTTTCTGAAAAGGAATTTTAAAAAAGAAAAAGCATGTACTAGTGGAATAGAGCAGGACTCTTCTGCTATTTTGATATCCCATATCCAAACATGAAGCTCTAAGGCAGTGGTTCTCAACCTGTGGGTCCCCAGATGTTCGTGGACTTCAGCTCCCAGAAGCCCTGAGCATTGACCATAGTGGCTGGGGCTTCTGGGAGCTGAAGTCCATGAACATCTGGGGACCCACAGGTTGAGAACCACTGCTCTAAGGCCCTATCCACTCGACACACCCAACCTGCCATGAGGACAGGGAAAGGACGGGACTGGGACGATGCTTGTATATGAGGTCATTGCAGTCCCGTCCTTCTCCTGTCCCCAGGCAACGCAATTCTGATGGAAATTGTTGACGGGTTTTCCCTGTCAATGACTGGTGATTGCATTACCTTTCTGCTGTATGCTCGCACTTACCTTACTTGCTTGAGGTCTCGGAAGCACAATGGCTGTGCTTTCTGTCCCAGCTCAGCCTGGGGCACTACCCACCTACACTACAGCAGGAAGAGGTGTGGCCACCATGCTTCCTGGACTCCAGAGGCAGCTGGTGAGGAGGGGAGCGCTCCATTGTGCTACCCTCCTGGGAGAGCCACTGCTGCCATCATCACCGAATGATTATGAGACAGAGTTCAGAGAGGGCCTAAGTCTTGCTAAACCTATGTATTGTAGTTTTCGATGGCCAGACTAGAAGTGATGCCCCCTCAAGTGGTGAAAAGCAGATGTTTGTCATAGCACATGATTCCCCTCACCTTGTATCTTGTCTTTAGCTAGATCTGTTTAGCATGATTATTTGGAGATTAATATGGGGATAGAGAAAAGCTGGACAGTGGAGCCTGGTGAGCGGATAATGGGTTGGGGACTGGACAATAAAAGGTTTCTGTGGGCTAAAAAGAGGCAGTGGAGAAGTGTAGTGAGTAAAGAAAGAGAAAAAGAAGTTGGAATAGAAGCATGTGTGCATGTGTACAGGTATCCATTTATGTATTTGAATAAGTATGTATTTGAATAACTGAGAAGGTTTATAGGACTGTGTGTATACATGTGTATGCAAATGAGTGAAGGGGTTGTGTGGTGTGTGTGTGGATGTGTGTGATATGTGGGCGACATTATGCACAATCAGGGTGGGACAGTGTTGCTTGTGATACCCTCACAACTCAAAACTTCACAAACGTGCATGCCTCTGCACCCAGCGCCTCCCATGTGGTCCTGGCAAGATAATACATGACTTACTCTAAAGTAGGTGTGTGCAGGATTGAAGCTCAAGAGGACTTAGTCTTGGTAGCAAAACAACCTGAGCTGTCTTGATAGATTAACTTTAAAATCAGCTCCTCATTTCAGCATCTACCATGCCAACTCCCCCCTCACTTTTAAGACTACTAATTCTCATTATGACCATAGGCTTTACACTTGTAACTATAGATTCTGTATTCTTCTTCTATAAATCTCCTTATTACATATATGTGGGGACTGGTTTGAGAATGAATTTGTGAACGAGATTAGACATGGCATTCATTTGGCCCTCTCTTTGCACAAATTTGTAACCTACAGCTCACTGTCTGCTTCTATCAGTCCCTCTTTGTAAGGTACTTCTAGAGTAATGATTACCAGAGTATGTAAGAAGAACAAAGTGGAAGGGGCCTGGAATTCATGACAAGGCTGCAGAGGAGATGGATGGGAAGAGCTCTGCTGCATTGGGAGATTAAAAAGAAATATTCAACCTATGCATTGTAAAAATGCCCCTAGCATGTTGTTAATGGATAAGAGGGTTTGTTACTCCAAAATACGAGTGACTCGGGGTCCATCCACAATGCTTGTACTTCCACATGACAATGGGGAATTAATTAGCTCAAAAAGGAGGCCTGAGAGAGGGGAGTAACTTAACAACATCTGTCTACCATTTTTTACCAGGTCTTGCAGGAAAGAACCAGCCAGAGAATCCAAAATGTAAACTAAAAATATGTTTTATTGAGAGATACTCTCACGCAAAAGATTCAAGCACTCACACAGTCACACAAGGACTAACCAAAGATAAAGAAAGGAAAATTATGGATAGAGGAGTTTTAGGGTTTGAGTGATACTTACCAGTCTGGAGAGAAGCAAAGGAAGTGGCAATATGGCTTAGGTGGACACCTAATGACAATTCTCGTTCAGGAATCTCGGAGACAGTGTGGCATTCAGTAAAGTGGGAGACTGTGAGAGACTGCTCAAATCTGAGGGTTTTTCTATTCAAAAACTACCCTGCAGATATGGGTGTGAATGACTCTCACAGCAAGTGGACAATGAGAGTTGCAACGCAAGCAATGAGGTCCAGGCGGTGTTAATGGTCTTAGTGTTTAGGTGATAAGGGGATAATGATTGCCTTACTAGCTCTGTATTGTGGAGAGGTTGGGAAGACAAAGCAGGGAAAAATCCAGGTGTGAGGGAGTAGGGTTAGAACAATAATAGTTTGGTGGGAACTTCCCTTTTCTGCTTAGAGATGTCTAGCTTTAGTGTAAGCCTACTGTCTCCAGAGTTGTCTCACAATCTGTCTGACAATGACTTCAGTTGTGCCTAGAGGGGGCGTGGGCTGACTAGCCATTCAACCTCATGTTTACAGTCAGTAATTTTCCTCTTTCCAGCTTGACCTTCCATTCACCTCACGTTACATTTTATATCGATGCCAATTAACGTAGTTGCCAATTATAATATTTGCCAATTAAACCATATGAATCTTAGGGGGTGCGTGGGGCTGTAACAGGTTAAGTAAATAACACTGATATCAAATATTCTTATTTACAGTGTAATGCTGAAATTGGTACTGAAGTTGTGTGCCTGTGGAAGCAAGATATGGATCATCCACACACACAAAAACATTAATAGTGATTTGTCTTCCCCATTTCTGGTTTGTTTTCTAGTTTGGTTTTCTTCTATTTCTTTTTCATCTTCTGTCACAGGGTGCACAGCTAGGGAAACAATCTGAGACAACTCGCTGCTACAGGTTCAGACATCACATCAAGCTATGGCTTAAACATGTCAAAGTTTGTAATTAAGACTGTAATTTGTGGATATGTTAAGAAATCATGGCTTTTTAGCAGAGACTAACACATTACAACAAGCCAAATTTCAAAAAACTACACCTTGGTTTTCTGTGATATACAGTCGCAGCCAGTGTATAGTTAGGAACATAGGCATACATGGAACATATTGTAACTCCATTGCTCTGATATGGTTTTATTGGCAATATATATTAATTGGCTGATATGTTTAATTGGCATAAAATATGAATCATATAAATATAAGGCCTTGTGGAGGAGGAACTTCGACTGGAAAAACAGGTCAGAGGTGACCCCCAAGAATGGCGGACTCTGACTTAATGGCTCTTTCATGGAGAACAAAAGGCATCTCCAAGAAAAGCAAGTACCCCTGTGGTTTGCATATTCTATAGCAGGCAAAGCCATAAAACCTTAATCTGGCAGCTAGATGTCACAAGTTCCAAACACAGAGAATCTTGCTTGTTTGATAGCTCTGATTTAGGAAAACAGGAAGATTTCAAACAAATTCATATTTGTGTCACTCTCTCACCTGTGACTCCTTCCTGCTCTCTGATCACACTGCCATCAAAGCCTTTGCCATATACATTCTAAACCCATCAACATGTTTCTTTCACACATTAGAACCATTAATCCGTCTGTCACAACGCCAAAACACAAGCGTGAAAGGTACCCAAACGTCGCACTCAAGACCTGCCCAGCCTGACACCTCTTTGTGCTCAAACATTTATTGCAACACTGTTGCTTAAATTTGGTTTGTATCTCAATGTTTACAAACAGCACACCATTCTTCTCTCTCTCTCTCTGTCTCTGTCTCTCTCTCTCTCTATTCATTCACTATCTTTCACACACCCAATTTCTCAGTTCTCTCTCCCACAGAGCTCTTCAAATCTCCAACTTCTCCAAACACACCACAAATCACACCCTTCTTTTAAACACACATCAGACAGTTAAAAATCCGTTATTTTCCTCTTTCCACCAGCCCCTCCCCTGGGCTATCCAAGGTTCCATTTCACCAGCCAATCAGCTTAAACACTCTCAGTTGCCAAGGAGGCTCTGTTGTCAGGACCCCCTCCCATCAGGTTCGTCACACCATCTTGTCACCTTTTGTCCACCTTGGAAATCCTTTGTTGTCCAAGCAGAAAGTCACACCTCAAGTGCATATTTTTGGATAGAAAGGACCCTGATTCTGGGTCCTCCATATAGCATTTTGGATTTCAGAGATCCGCTCTGTCCCTCAGATCTTTGCTGTCCTTGGGCATCAGTCCAAGCTACATCACCATTTCTCTGCTTCTCTCTCTCCTGGTGGTAATTATAACTCAATCCCTTTTCTATTCCCTCTATCAATTTTCCTCCCTTCCTTTTCAGTTAGCTTTGTGTGATTGCTTGTGTGTGTGATTATTTGTGTGTGTGTGTGTATGTATATTTTCCCCAATAAAACACATTTAAATCGAACTATAAGTTTTCTGACTGATCTCTTTTGCAGTGACCTGGTAAATAAAGGTGAAAAGATCCTGAAGTTACTCCTCCTCTTGCAATATTTTTAATTTGAGTTAATTAATTCCCCACTTTTACATTTTAATTGCAGGTTTTGATATAGGACCCATGGTTTTGGGGTAACAAGATTCTTATATTTTTCATTATTTTATTATGTCATTCCTTGATAACTGGTCTTGAAGTACATTTTTAAATATTCTTCATCACATATATAGAATGTATTAAATTTTAAAATTATAAAATTATAAGCACATTTGCAGTATGCTTATGGGCATACAGAATGACTGCATTTGACAAGACAGTGTAGAATTCCACTAGCAACGCATTGAAAGAAAACTTAAAGTTCTATATCAAGTAAATTTAAAAACCTCCTTAGTGTTCACAGTTTCTTTTTACTGGACCATTGCCAAGTGTGCAGGAAGAGTGGTAATGTTTTTATTTTAAAAGTTTATAGAGGATTGGTAGATAAAAGAGTTTATTCTTCTCGAAGGATTCCTATTCTTCCTTCCAAATGCTCCACAATAATTCCAACTAATATATTTTGTGCCATCTGCAATATTCAAAATAGTGGCTAACATGGGAAAGAATTGCATCACGCTTCATCCTGAATCATACACATCTGAAACTCTTCTATAACTCTCTAAAATAAATCTTAGTTCATCATGGTTTTTCCAGCCATTAGCATTTCCACATGTTTCCACTGTAGCAGTGATTAAAGAGAGAGGACAGAGAAAGCAAATTGAAGTAGAGGGGAGAGAAAAATCAAAGATGGACCTTATGTTAGTGTAATTTTTTTAAAAAAAATCAATTAACAGAGATGGGCAACTTTTTCAGTTGAGGGCCTGCATTCTCTCAGATGCCAGGGTCTGAATACCCAGTTGTGAATGGATCTAAAGCCAATGGTGGATGCGACTACAGCCAAGGCTAGATGATTCCTCTATTTCTACTCCTTTTTCCTCCTGTTTATATCCAGCTTTTCTTCCAGTTTGGGACTCAAGGCAGCTTACAACAGTTGAAGCAAACATAGTTTAAAATTCACAGCATACAAAAGTTTAAAAGCTGTTAAGCTATCAAAAAATTAAAACCTAGTCAAAATATAAACCATTAAAAAGACCAAATAGGAGTCCAGCATGTTATACATTATTGTTTCCATTATTGCTTCCCTTGAAAACCAATTGTCAAAGGGCTGCCAGAACAAAAATGTTTTCAGCTACCAGAGAAAAGAGAGTAAAGTTATGTGTCAGTCCATCCACTCTGGGAAAGAAGTTCCAGAACCTAGATGCAGCCACTGAGAAGCCTTCTTCTGTGTTCCTACCCCAATGTACATGTGAGGGTGGAGGGACAGAGAGAAGGACCTCCTTGGAAGATCTCAGAACATGGGCAGCTTTATGCAGGTTTCCCTTGTCTTTCTTTCTGTGTCTTTTCCTCCTTTCCCTCTCTTTCTCACCACTGTGCAGGCTGCTGGGGTAGGGACAAACTATTTTTGCACAACCTGATCACTTGCAGAGGGCTTTTAAAATTAGGCCGAGGGCTATGTAAGATCAAGACAAAGGCAATTCAGTTGCCTCAGAACTGAGAAGTAAAGTGCTATAATAAACAATATTACCTATCATGGCTGGAGTTCTGTGGAGACATTAACTATGGGTTACTTCAGTAATTGTCCTCTTGGGAATATCCAGTAGTCTCTCACACAAGCAATCTGCCAATTTCTCACAGAACAGCAGGCAGCTTAAAGGTTATTCTGGCATGTAGTCACACCTCTCTTCCCTTCCCTTCCTACAACATCCACTAGAACACCACTCAGTACATTGCTCTTTCATAAGTATGCTGGTGGAGATTTATATACCGCTGACATTGAAAAGGCTTCCAGCCAGTACGTCACATTTTCTGGTAAGAAGAGTACAACAACCTTATTTTAATAAGACAATATACTGACTGGCAATAATGAAGGATGGCATTATGTATTGCAGTTATGGATTCATAACCTAGAGTTACAAATCCATTAACTGCTCCATATTCACTAATACTACATGGTCACAATCATGGCACTATTGCTACAATCATAATGGTCTCCCAAATGTACTTTACTAGGTAGCACCTGCACTGAGGTCTATTCAACTGGTGATCAGGGCACAGGAGGATGATGTCCCCTCCCCACCAGCAAGCAAGGTTGTGGCAATCAGAACCAGGACCCCTGTTACAATTCCATGTCACAGCCTTGCTCACTGGTGAGAGGGAGTTGAAATGTCATCTTCCTTTGCTGGTAATCTTCAGGTAAGCAGATCTCCATCTCTGAGTGCAACTGCTGCCTGGTAAACTGAAGCTGAGAGGGGGTCAGGTCAGGAGATGTTGCCAAACTATGCATTTATAACTAAGTACATGATCAAAAATGGGCCTTTTTTAGTGTAACTAATAACATTTTTTGTTATTCTTACGATATTTAACTTGAAGGATTAGGGAGTATTTCTGCATTTTAATTTTTTAAAAAATATTTTTTGATTTTTTTTACTTTTTCAAAAAAAATACAAAGTAACATGTTAGTAACCTCTTAGAAATAAGTAGTGAGTGACAAATTACTTTCTAAAAAGAAGTTCCAAGCTCTGGGTTGTCCCCTCCTGCCATGTAAGCATGGATGAATTACATATTAAGCTCCAGCTGCTGTAGTGTACACCATCAGCTAAAATGTCATACAAGTGAAATTATCTGACAGCTACGTATCTGGCAGGACATATTGGGCAACCATGCTTGTAGTCAAGCACTCTTTAGCCCCGTTCAGAGGAGCTGCTCATAGGTTGAAAGAATCTGTGAAGGAGCGAAAGTTAGCTTCACTCAGAACATCTGCTTGTACAACATGAAGATCTGTGGGGAGAAAGCCTTTGCTCATCCACTTGTATTCCAAAAAATTCCTTCCCTGCAGATGTCCACACTGTGTGTATGAGTGCCAGAGTGGCACCAGTCAGTGCGTGCTGCATGGGTACCAGGGTGGTGGCCGTCAATGTATAGGTGGATTTCCATGTACACAATGTTTCAATACATGAGCAACAGTTCTGAATGAGATTTTTGTACTGACAAGACTGAAGTGTGCATGTTGCTTGGCAACAGCACAAACAAAAAGTTAGTTTGAAGGTATGTAAAACCATGCAAAATTGCAGATTGTGTTCAGTTTGACTGCTTCTTTCTCTACCTCTCTAGATGATGTTATGATGTTACTTACAGAGAAAACAATTTGGGGTATTCCACTCTAATTCTATTTAATCATATGAGGACAGCTGTGGAGGAAACATGGTTAAAGGTATAGTGGTGTCCACCACTTTCTAAATATTTCTTTAGATGATATCCCATCTTTCTTCAAATGCTGAGACCCAAAATAAACTTATAACATGATTTTTTTTAAAAAAGATGCAATTAAAAACTCATTAAATTGTGATGTTCTTGTTGCGTGCCTTCAAGTCATAATATTAGAACACAATTAAACAGATTATCATACTGAATCAATAACCAAAATCAAGACAATCAAAAACAATTCAAAGACAATTGAAAGATAATTTTATTATCTACGTCAGTGGACCATACAGTACACTGTCCATATATAAGAGAGTCTTAATAGTGTCTTACTGTGGCCAAAATATCCTTTTCCCTTCCTGTTGCAACTGTAATTGGGATGGAGGAGGGGGAGGAGGGGAGGAGGAGGAGGAGGAGGAGAGATGGTGGCAGTGGCGGCGGCAGCGGCGGCAGCTAATCAAGGATTTCACAGGGATGTGGAATCCTGTCAGACACATTTTTCAATTTCCTTCCAAATTTCTTTTTCTGTGTGGAAATTTCTGTGTGCATTTCTTATTTGAACTTATTTTTCAAAATGTGTGTATTTTTGTACACTTTTCTGCAGAAGAAAAATGTACATATGTAAGTATGTATGTTTGTTGCATTGACTGAAGTATTTGTGAGAGTCAGTGCAGTTAGTGCTTTGAGTACTGGACTCTGGAAAACACAGGTTGAAATGTTCACCTTGGCATGCAAACCCACTGGGCAAGTCACACTCTTTCAGCCTCAGAATAAGGCAATGGAAACCCCTTTCTGAGGGGGTTGCCTTAGGCCGTTTCCACACAGGCATTGGAGGTCCTCTTCACCGCGGGGTGCGCTAGCGCAGTTAAAAAAAGTGAGGCTCTAGACCTCAAACTGCTCTAGTGCAGCCGTGGGGGTGGCGCTGCGAGTTTTATAAAAACCACCTTCGCAAGTGGTTTTTACAAAACTCATCTGCACTGCCCCGTGGCAGCCCCAGGTGAAGAACTGCAGAGACGCAGTAGCACGTCCCTGCAGATCTGCTGGCGCGCTGTCCTGATTGGTGGAGCGCCGCCGGAAGCTGCTGCCTGCCATTTTGGGCGCTGCCGAGCGCCACTGAGTGCCGCCGAACGCCGCTGAGTGCCGCCGAAATTCGGCGGCGTTTAGAACGGCGGATCCGCGGTCTCGCAGGGACGGAGCAACCCACTCGTGGGTAAGCTCTGCCCCTGTGTGCGCGGCCCCGTTTCGCCCCCCCGTGAGGAAAGGGCCTTAGACTTGCCTTAAGTATGAAATGACTTGAAGACACACAACAATAAACAACAACAACAAACATTTGTATGCCTTTTTTCAGACATATACCTTTTTTAGTTGCATGTTTTTCAAATGTTACAATAGTTTTCTGCACGTTTTCTCTCTCACATGAATTCTAAGCATTTTTGAAAAAAAATCTGTCTTTTTTCTTAATTGACTAGAGAATGTTTGCATGGATTTTTCAAAATTATACCTTTTTAGCTGAGCATGTTTTTCAAATATGCTCATGGTTTTGTGCACATCTTCTGTCTGAAATGAGGTCTGTGCCTTACATACTTAGGAAATTTGGACACAAGATACATTCTTTTCCACTGGTAATCTTTGGAGCAATGAAATGTTTATTCCTGTATGATAATGTGCCAGCGTGGTGTCATGTTTTGAGTGTTGGACTATGATCCTGGAGACGAGGGCTTGATTCCCTGCTCATCCATGGAAACCCACTGGGCAACCTGGGGCACATCACACACTCTCAGCCACAGAAGAGCCTATGATAGGTTCACATTGGAAACAACGAAGGCACACAACAATGTGAATCCAGCTTTCTTCTCTTCCCTGTTCTATAGATCATAATATTGCAAGTGGCTTGGTGAGTCACCTGTTGAACAAGGCCTGTTTTAGGACAATATCACTAAATGTACAGGACTCTCACATTTTCTGTATCACAATGAAAGACTAAAAACAGCAGCTGCTGCCACCTATTTTTAATCATAGCTTTAAATAGTTCCCATCGACCCACTTGATTCTCACTGCCTCATCAAGCTTGCTGGTCATGGAATTATTTCAAATTCCACATGGGACAAACCCTATCATTATAGTAGCACTATAATCATACATCTGGAAAGATACAGTTAAATTAATAAAATCTATTTTAAGCGGAACAAAGCAATTCTAAAGAAATTACAGCACTTGAAAAAGAGAAAGTAATAGAATTTGTGGGTTTTGTTGGTGCGTGGTGGGGATATTCATAAGAGCAGCATGCTTAAAAATTAAACAAAATGAAAATTGTTCATTTTGGCTCTTTGGATCAAAATATGCAGCTTGTGTATGTTCCATGTAGCTCAGACCCTCTTTGTTTACTTCTCTGTAACCACATGAGGCCCCTATCAAGACATTCACATTGCTGTGCATTCAGTATGAATATCTGATAGAAAAGAACATCTTTGCCTTGGGATATCAAGCTGTTACTCTTAATGTAATCTATTGACTTTTTAAAATTCAAAGTGCTTTACAGTTGTACTTCACTGCCCCCCTCAGTAAAGCTGCACAAAAAAACACATGGAGTCCATTTTACAGTTCTTAGGGTGAGGCTGAAATTTGGGGGCCTAAGGTCACCTAAAGAGTTCCCATGTAAGGATCTGAGCTCCAGGGCCCTTACCCATGTCTAACATCTGGGGCTATATGAATTCTCAGACTTTGTCAATTAGTAAGATAAGTAAGATCTGCAGACCCCAGTGAAAAGGGAAAGACATAATGTCACTGAATGGCTACACGAAGGCCTGTATTCTCCTACACAAGCCTGCCCTGCTTTGAGAGGTTCAGGAGAGCCCTTTGGCTGGTCCTACCACCCTCAGAGGCACATTTGATAGGGAGGTAAATGAGGGCCTTCTTGGTAGCTACCAAGGCAGCCTAGGCTGGCCCCTTTCCCTGTTGTCTTTCCAGTGGACTTTTTACTCAGGGAGCATTTGGCAACTGGCCAGTTTCTGAGGAAGGGGCTTTTGAAAGGGAGGTGCTGTACTTCTTTAGTGACACCTTTTAAAAGTGATTTTTTAAAACCAACTGCGTTTTGGTAATGTGTTTTTTCAGCGTTTAAACTGTATTCAGTCTTACAGATGATTGCCTTGGATCCCATTTTTCTAAAAAAGTGGAGATATCATTTCAAAATAAACAAATATATTTGATTTCCAGTTGAACAAAATGCTTACAGTTGTATTAAATCCTAGAAGAAAAGAAAAACAAGACAAGACAAGACAAGAAAAGGCAAGAATCCAGGTATCAAGTGATTGGTGGGAGGGGGCAATGGGGAGCTAAATAAACCCTGGAGATATTTCCTTCTGCCTTTTCCTTAGTTCTCTCTATTGCAGGTCTTTTTGTTTCCTTCTTGTCACTTGGAGACATTTTGTTCTCCTTGTCTGAGGAAAGGGCTGCCATAAGAGTCTCTGCCTTCAGTAATGGTTGCTGGTTACCTCCACAGAAATGGTCAGCTTTAGGAGCTCCTGTAACTAAGCATAATCTGACTCTATTTGTCTCCTTTCCTGCCCTTGGGTGGATTTTCTGGGACAATGAACTTAAGTTTTCTTTACTTAAACATTCTGAGTAATTATTTCTGTTTCTTCTATAACCTCAGTTGCACTACCTTGCTGCATTCTGCTTACTACAAGTATCATACTGCAATATTTTTTTTAAAAAAAAACTTAGCCCTAACAGCAGCACAGGTCTAAAGTTTGTGGAAACTGCTTCACAAGGCTTAATGATACTCTTTAAACTATGGTAGCTGTTGCTTTCCATGCCAGTAGAGTGATAAATTTGCTCTAGGTTTTGGTCTGAAATTTAAAATAATTATCCAAGGTGCTAAACCCAATTCCCAAAGTAGGTTCAGCACCATGGATAGTGCCTTAAAATTCAAAGTAAAACTCAAAGTGGATTCACTACTCATTGACATGGAACCCACCAGCTGCCACTACACTAAAGTCCTCCAGTCCAATATGTTGTTCCTCAGGCAGAGCACCTTATTTAAATATCACAAAAGATACACAGATAGCCTTTTTTTGAAAAAAATTAAGTAAAGAGTATTCTACATCCTAGATAAGGAAAGTCACCTATGATGAGTCAACAACCAAACTGGATGCTCCCTGGGTGTTTTGGTATATTTTGTTCTATATTGTTCTATAAATCTGCCTATGAAGAATATGAATGCCAGTATCTGGAAAAGGAACTACCACTAATGGATAGTTATGCACATCTCTCTCTCTCTCTCTCTCTCTGTGTGTGTGTGTGTGTGTGGTGTGCATCTCATCAGAAGATGATCCACAATTCAATGTCATCACTGCACATTTTAGAAAGTGTCAGCCCTGCCACTAAAAACAGATTGCTGGAACACAGGGAACTGCTTTATAATGAATCAGCCTGCTTTACCATTGAGCTCAGCGTGGTCTACACTAACTCTGGCAGCTCAGGCTGGCCTAAGACATTTGAGTGCCTGAAATGAAGAACAAAATTGAGCTCTCATCTGCAAAAGCCACTGAACTGGCCACTGAATACTTCTATGGGACCACACTTGATGTCACCAAGCTAGTTTAAGGGCCACAGAGCATGTCATACGGCAGCATCACACAGTCTCTCAACCAAAAGTCCGCTGTTGCCTCTTAAAGCACCTGCTGCCTGAGACAATTGCCACACTCTGCCTCATGGTGGGAACAGCAATCTTGATATTTTCAGACAAGAGTCCATTCCAACCTTATTTAGTGATGCCACAGTTCAAACCTAATATATGTTTCTAAAAATTAAGCACTATGGAATAGCTAGCCATCTAAAATCTCAGTACAGGGCCAACCGAGACACTATCTCATGGTCTATTCACCCCAACTTCTAGAAACACTTGGATCCTGGGTTAACATCTCAATTGTGTAGAGAAGATCTCCCTCGCCTTCCAACACACAGATTTTGAAGACCAGGAACAGGATTAGAAGAAAAATGGTAGAGGAAAAAAAGATAGAGTAGATGGTCCTTTACAGGAGAACACAACCCAGTCTAAGAAAATTTGCTATCAGAAGCAGGGAGAAGATGGAAGTATTCAAAGTGATTCTTCACTGGCAACACAATACTAACATCTATTATTAGAAAGTCCAGATAAGCAGCACTCCATTCCAGGAGATTTCAGGGTTAAAAAAACAAGCTGAGGAGGCAGGTCCCTGTGGATGTGGTGCAATAAATCCTTGGGATATCATAAGAGCCACAGAAGGAAAGCAGGAAATATTAGGAGGTAGTCAGGAACTGCTTCAGCTTATTGTGGAAATGGACACAAGGACAATTCTGATAAACTGACCAAGAATTTGATTAACAAGAATTTGGTTATGGAGACCTTGTGATGTCATGGACTTATAGTGGGAAATGTTTTTAAAACTATATTGAAAAAAATATAAATTATCATATTTAAAAAATTAAAATTCAACTAAACAAAAAAATTAGTTATCAGCATTCCATAACAAAATATATAAATATGCAAATATATATATTTACAGCCTTCAGTTTAAGATGTAATTTCAACAATCAACATGAGAACCAGCTGGATTTAGACTACCTTTGGTTCTATTGATAAAAGAAATAAATGGAAACCAGTCTGTAATAAAAGAATAATCATGAAGCTCATTTCTTGAGTTGCAAACTTGTGTCGGTTTTTCCATGACAGCAAGAGACTACAACTTCTCATACCTACAGTCCAAAGTGAAATTGTGTAGGCCTTTCCACTTTTGAGCAATCACCATAAGAGCTGCCAGACCAAAAAACAAAACAAAAAAGTTACTTTGTTGAAAATGAGATTTTTGTTTTCTTCTATAAACAAAAAGAGTAAACCTAGTGCTGATGAAAGTGTATTTTTCTTATTTGTTTGTTTCCATTTCATTGAAAACCTCCATCAAATTTTGTGGACTTTTGGCTACCTTCACCACATGTGAAAGAAAGTGCCTAAGGCATTACAATTTCTCAAACATTTGACAGATATTTGCTTATTTATAGAACAGAGTTGTTTGATTTATTGGTTGCATAATAGTGTATAAGGTAAAATAGCTTTTGGCATGGGGAAGAGAACGGAATGTTGGAATGAATGCTGATTGATGAAATGTTTGAGGAGATTTGCATAAGGTTGATAAATGACAATTGCTGAATTCTGGTTACACAGTTGACATTTGGAGTTTAAGAGAGTTGGGATTAGTGAGTGGTATGAATGGTCTGTGTGAGAGGATATGGAATAATTATGATTAATAGTCTGCTTGGTTTTGCAATAAATGAGTAGTATTTTAAGGATCTGAGTTAGCTAGAGAGGAGTGTGAGAGAAGATGAGTGGTGTTTTAAATGTAATAAATCATTATTCTGCCTTGTTATGTTTAGCTTCTGTAAATACAGTACTATTTTTGTTTTTATACACTTTTGGCCTCTGAGAATGCTATCTACAAGCAAATTGCATTCATGGCAACATTGAACAGAGAAGGATTTTGTCCTTTGGGGATAGAAGTTACATAAGCCTTCGTAGGAATCCACAGTTGGTGTCACACAGTTGGTCCCCACAGTTGGTTTCACACAAGAGTGATGGGAGAAAGAACTTTCACTGTGGCAAATATGGGATCAGGGAAAGCCCTCACTCTTGTTAACTGCTAATTGCTGTGAAAGTCTTCACATTTGGTGAGTTAAGCAGTAGAAACTCCACATTTGAGCATAGTGGTAGGCTTTCCTGAGAGGAACCCCTACAGCTGATTGCATGTGGGGGATTTCTAGAGAAGAAACCTTCACATTTGATGGGACAAAGGTTGGGAAACCCCTACATTTGGTGGCAGAGGGGAGATGGGTTGAGGGAAGAACCCCAAAGACCTAGAGCCAATGAGTTTTTTTCTTTTTCTTTTTCTGTTTTTCCCCAACAGCTGGGGTCAAAATGCATGCAGTAGCTGTAACAGTTGTTATTCTTGCTATGGATTACAATTTATGTGCCAATATCTACAGTACACAGGACATGTGGAATATTTTTCCTAGCCCTGTGATACTGCTGGAACATGTGAAATGCTCACTGCCAATGCTGGTGTTCCTTTTTCCCCAGGGCTTTTTACTGCTCCTACCAGGGCTTGTACAACCAGAAGGCTCATGATCTGTAGTGTTCAAGGGAGGATACCTTGGTTTCTATCTAGAGATGGAAAGAATATTTGAAAATATTTAAAAATTGTTGAAAAACATGTATTTCGATTGTTGAGAAAACCTGATGAGAAGAACCTTCACAGTTCAAGGATTATTATGTACAAAAGTTGCAAGTTTTATACAGAAAACATATTTTTCTGCAGAAAAATGTTGTTTCCTACACCAAAAAGGCTGTAATTCTGTGTAAAATTCACTTGTGACTGTTTTGCACAGAAAACTGCCTTTTCTGTGAAAGAAATAGCATTTTTCTGCCAGAAAATAATATTTCTGTGCAGGAATGTTATTTCCTGTGCAGAAACTGTTACTTTGTGTGCAAAATAACCATGTGTGAATTTTAGACAGAATAAGTCCTGAATTGCAAATAGGCTTCCAAACCTGTATGGTTTGCAAAGACTCTTGCAGCAGGAATAAAATTTCTAAAATTCCTTACTGCTTCCTTCACGAAAAAAATTATTGAAGAATTACATCTCTCTTCTTGCCTTGCTGCAAGTGACATGATGTGCCCAGATTTATGCATTCACTGTCTCTTTCTTTATCTCACCCCGGTCCCCTCCCTTCTCTCTTGGTTTTGTGGTACACTGATGTTGCACAACAGCAACACACATATAAAAACTTTTGCAGTGAAACAGAAAGCCTGCTACCTGCTGGGAATAGGTGGAGATGAGTGCCAAGCCTTTAAAACTGACTCACACTGTTGTTGTTTTTGTTGTTGTCTGCCTTTAAGTTGTTTCTGACTTATGGTGGCACTAAGGCAAACCTATCATGGATTTTTCTGGGACTGAGAGTGTGTGACACACCTAAGGTAACCCAGTGGGTTTCCATGGCCAAGCAGGGAACTGAACACTTGTCTCCAGGCCATTGTCCAACTCTCAAACCACTACTACACTAGCTCTCAAAAACCAAATTACCTCTTCCTTCTCCTCTTCCTCCAGTACTGCTCATCTTGAGATTCGTCTTCCTCCCTGGAAACCTGTAGAAACAAAAGTTCCCCGAGACATCAGCCATGGTAGTGGAACCTGGCACTCCAATTCATTATACCTAAGTGTAGCAGCCTAGTTTAGAAGCTGCATTCCATGGCACCATGGCTCTGTCCTCCAAAATAAGGAAATGGTCAGAGGCCTCAGGAGTAACAAGCTATGGAACTGCCACCCTGTGCCTAATGGTAGGGGTTGCCTTGGTAAGAAGTTTAATCTTAGTGTTCAAGGGAGGAGTACATTAGGACACTTGCGCATCTTTGCTCCTGTGCAGTGCTTGCCTGCCTATGGAGCAGTCTCTTTTGAAAGAGTCTAGCCTTGCTGTCTAGGTTGTTTGGTGGTCTTCAGCTATTTTACTTAAAAATATGTTGGCAAGGATGTAGCAAAACTTTCAAATGTGCTGTTTTCAACATCTGGATGTATTCAGGAAGCCGCAGGTGGCTGACTGCACAAATACTTCTGACTAGTTCAACAAAAATAGTAATGGAAACCAAATGGTTTTGCCTTGCAACTTTTAAAAAGTTCAGAGCACCAATGTCTGGGCCAAGTTCCATCCCTTTCTCTATTGTATTTGAAGACAATAATTTACAGAATGCATCCACAGACATTACCTAATGAGAAACACGGTGATTGGAAATTTATGACCTTTGTAAGCCCAAGAGGTAAAAGTACATGGAAAGCCTCTATTTAGGGGGAATGGCTGACCTCCATCACTGGCTCAAGTTTCATCAGTTCTTTTAGAAACTTAACTTTCCATATCCTTGAGGGTTTCACAAAGGGGAGGAACGGAAGAACCTTTCAAAACAGCCTATAAAAATGAGACTTACAATGTTCAGGAGATTAGTTTAGGGATTCCATCTCCTTTTTGAACTAAGGATTGGAAGTCAAAGTGAACAATAAAGAACCAGCAAAAAAACAAGAGTATTTTGCATTCCATGTGAGGTGTAGCAAATTAATAGTGGAATGTATCTTTAAATGCAGCCCATCCTCCAAGTCTCTTTTCTTTCTCTTCCACAGGCCCAAGAAAAACTCTGCTGAAGACCTAAACTCAGAGACCTTCTAGAGATATGTATGTTAACTTGTTCCGTACATTTGCTATATTGACATCAACATCTTGCAAAACCTGAGTAAGGCATCAGTATTCAGCAGCAAACACTAGGGACAGTATTTTACCTAGGAAAGCAGAGTTTTTCATGACCACATGTTGTTATTGTCTAGACAAACCTATTATAGCCCCCAAATATACAAATATCCGTTTTCTGTTATAGCATAGCTACAGTGAAAATTAATGATAAGACATAAAATAATCACAATAGATGCTTTTAAAATATACTATTAAAAGAAATAAACTTGAATATGGTCAAGAGTGGATTTTTGAGTTTAATGAGTACAGTACCCCGCTCCACTAGTGAAACCTGAAACAACATCTTGGATGAATATGTTTATAAACTATGAAACAGAAAATAAGCTTTGATTTACCAGCAAACATACTTCTTTGATAGAACAGTTTCACTCTATTCCTGTCAATCCTGCATCAGAGGCCTGCCAGTGGCCCTTTTCGCACGGCATTTGCCATGCAAAAGGGCCCCTCAAGTGTCACGTGAATGTGAGGAGCAGTCCACACGATGCACTCACAATTGTGCAACACTCCAGGGTCCAGCAGGCGCCACTCGTGCACTTTTTCATTTTCGGCTTTAAGCTGAAAATGGTGTGCAATTGCGCATTGCTCCAGGGCCCTGTGTGCACTTGCTGTGCATGCAGAGCTCCAGAGCCACGGCACTTGTGCTTCCTGCTCCAGTGCAGCCTGGGAAACTCCCAAGCTGCACTGCGGAAGGAAGAGGCAGGACCCTCGCACGAGCAGCCAGCAGCTGCGGAGCTGAAGCAACGGGGATGCAAGAGCCTCTTGCTGGAGGCTGCTCGCACGATCCCCACATCCTAGTGCTGAGAAAAGGTGAGTTGCAGAAAGGGCCAGTGTCACAACTGAGTTTCTTACTGAAAGCCAAGTTCCAGTTATACTCCCCGCCAGTCTTCCCCTACCTTGGTGCCCTCCAGATGTTTTGAACTACAACTCCTAGTATTCCTGAGCCTTGTTCATGCTGGTGGAGGCTGATAGTGGTTAAAGCCCAAAACATCTGGAATGCATAAGTCTGGGGAAGGCTGTGCTAATTCCTCCTTATTTCAGGAGTTTGTATCTCTCTGAACCAAGAATGTTCTGTACTTGAACCCCCAGAAGCCACTGGAGACATACAATAATGAAGAAATTTAATCAGGAATAAATGATTAAATTGTGCCCATAATATCACATGTTAAACACATATAAGCCACCCTAGTAGACCAGATGACAACCTAGCAGAGCTTTTTTGTGTGTGGGGGGTGGACATTCCTAAACAGCTGGAAATTTTTAATTTGAAAGCTATTGGATCTCTGGGGGCTAATGAAGATATATTCAAGGTGAACACAATCTTGCAGCAGCAGAATCTGAAGGAAACTGGCAGTTTAAAAACCATCTGGATGGTTGGTGTACAGCTGGAAGAAAATCTGCTGGTTTAGGGGTGAAGAGAAGGTGGAGAATGGTGAGTTATGAATGCAGCCTGGTGGAATACACTGGCCACAATCCACCTGGACAATTATGAATATGTGACCTAGAGTTTCATGTCCATGATTGTTTTGTATTTACAATATCTATTTATGCTTTAATTCAGCAGATATGTCAGGACCATGAAAGTTCCCCAGCCCCCACTTACCATGCAGGAGCCAATGCAATCAATAGGGGTTTGTTCCTTTTTCACTGAGAAAACAGGTGACTGATAGTTCCACTCTGGTAGAGGGGAGATTGTAACAGGAATCCTGCTTCTGCGTGTCACAACAGAGATTCCTCATGTGAGGGTATGGGAGTGTCAGTCAACTGCTCCTGAGTTCCAGGAGAGCAGAACCCCATGAATCACAGTGGCTGCTGCCCTGTAAGTGGCAGCAAGATGCAGAATGTCAGGCTGAGAGTCACTGTTTTGCTGTACACTTATGTTGGCTACACATTCATAAGGATGCAAGCAGATTCTGGCCATTATTTTCTGGTTTTTCAGACTCCATTACGTTTTCTGACATAATGTAGTTTTAGTGTTCAAATAAATAATATTCTGCTTTGACAGGCAAAACCAAGGAAGGTGAATCAGTTGCTGGTGAACTCCAACTATTGATGATGGAAGGTGTAGTCTAATATTTGGAAAGCCAAATGTTCCTTGTCTCACCCTGCCCCAAACTATTGTTCTCAATGTGGCAATATGGAAGGAAGCAAATTTTGTACAGTTTGTGTTTTGATAAAAACTTTCTAACAGTTGCAAATGTCTCAGAAAACATGATGAAAATATGGAAAATGAAATAATCTTTTTTTAAAGAACACATGAGAAAGCAAACTGTACAGATCTGTCAATCTTTATGTTGCATCTGATTACTATACGATTCATGATCTTGACATTATTCAAGAAATGTGCATATGATTAATCTAAGCACATGCATCATTCCTCTGCAATGTTGAGCTGCTGCTACTCATGCTGAATGCAGCTGCTAGTGGGTGGGAAAGTGGAGAGCTGAGTTTAACCAGCAGGCTGAGAAGCACTCTGCCAACATCCAGTAGACATCTTCAAGAATGCCAGCACCACAGAGGGGCTCTCACATTAGGCTGAAACCTGCTGCTTTTATTATTTGTTACTTGATTCTTATTGGAGGACTTCTCACACTTGCTACTTAAATTTGGGAAAGTTGTCTGTGTGACAAAGGCAGCAGTGCACTATAAATGAAGAAATAAAGTCTGAGGACCTGGCCATACAATCAACAGGAGTCATTTTATGACAGTGAAAGAGCTATCCCTATTCTAGCAAACTTGGCAAAACTTTCCTAGAATGAAGGAAAAGAAACTTTCATTGGGATCAAAGGAGAACTTGGGAAAGTTTAAGGATTTTTCTCTATAGTTCTGTGCTTGGAAAACTTAATTTCTCAAGCAAAAAGTATTTTTTTTTGTCTGATGTATTTTGCGTTTTTTATTTAAATAGCAATTGTGATTGATTTTTAAACCACCACATTAAATACCATCAGTAGTTACAGGCCATCCCAAGATACGAGGTTTCAGCCCTTAAGTCTCAGGGCCTGGAATGCTCTTTACCTGGCAACTCTAGCTGCAAAGGTGAGGAGTTAAATCTTCTTTCTTTACCTCATCATGAGTGCTTGACTCCAGACTGCTAGCTTAAAACTAAAACTAGACCATTCAGTTGTACACTGCATATTTAATGTATTGTGTAGTTTAGCCAGTAGAAGCCTACCACGGAAATATCAAACTCTGTTTAAGCATGGTAATGCACTTTATATACTAGCAGTATAGTTATAGGTATCTCTGTTCAGACATGAGACTCACTGAATTCAATGGAGCTGACTCCCAAGAAAGATAATATGGGATTGAGCTGAAAATCTCTCAGATTAGTTATAATGAAGGACTGAAAATATAATACACCCTACTGCCTGGAAGCACATGCAGAGCATCTCTGTTCACTTACAGAAAGGGGAACAAAGCCTGAGAAAGTGATAGCCCCCCAGTCCTATAAATAGCACAACTGTAAAAATGTGAACTGCATTCACTACTTAGTATTGTCTGAAACTTGCCAGGAATACGATACTGAAATTCAGAATATGTAGTAATTACTTTATGAAGTTCCAGAATCCACTAGCCAGCTGGCTGGCAGAGACTTGCCGTCCAAAAAAGGGAATATTGCCAAGCTCTATTAAAACACAGGTTTGGGGGCCTAGAGGCACAGTTTTGATTTAAGGTAGGAGTCTTTTGATGACTAAATCTGACAAACTCCTTGGCCTTTTAGGAATAGGGGGAAAAAATCACGATATACTCCTAACATGCCTGTAGACTGAAGACAGAACACCCACTGTGTATGAAGCAGATTCCAGGCTCAGCTTCTGGCATCCCAAGTTAGGTGTTTCTATCTGAAATTCTGGAAATCTGCTGCAAGTTAGTGTAGAAAATAGTGGGATAAACGGACCACTGATCCAACTCAGTGTGAAGGGCTGCTCCTTTGTGGAGCCTGAATGTGTTGTCTTTTGGACTACATCTCCCCAAAATCTGGCTACGTGTTATGCTGGCTGGGAAATCCTGAGAATTGTCACTCCCCAAATAAAGTTTCCTAGTGGTGCCCATTTGACAGACACCTGAAGTGACAACCGCTTCTTTCCTATTTTCCAGATTAGGATTGTGAACCTGAATTCTCTCTGGTTTCTAATTCTGTTGTACAAGTTGTATTTTCAGGAAGGAATCAGAGTGGAATATCTACACAGCGAGACCAATTGTTCACCTACTCCTCCTCTTATCCATAATAATAATTTTCTTATGAAACTCTCTTTCTTATGAGGCTCTCAAGGACGGCTGAGTTTCATTAACATAATGATCATAGACGCATTTGTGGCATTGGCATTTGCTTCCCTACGATGTGATTTGCAGGAATGGAACTATCATCTTATTATCTCTGTGTTGGCATAATTTACTAAATTACCATTCACATAGTATAACAATTTTTTTCACCCCAAAGAGGGTTTGCTTTTAATTGTCAAGATCATCAAAAGGACGGCTGCTGAGTTTTTGCATATTGCTTTATTGCTTATATTTCACTCATTATTATCTCTTTTTTGGACTAATAATTAATTCCGATGGTATGATTAGAAAAGCCCCTCCAACTAACCTTCATTAACCCAAAGGGTCTTGGAATTTCCAGTTCCAAATGACAACAAACTGAAAGCAAAAGCATGTGTGATATGACATGGCCACAGGAGATTATCTATCTATCTATCTATCTATCTATCTATCTATCTATCTATCTATCCCTGTTGCTTGCTGTCAAAGCAATATCATTATGTTTCTAAAATTATACATTCAGCTTATTTTTTAAAAAGTATTTTTTTTCTAACAGAGTGGACTAGTTTTGGAAACATAGTTTCTTTGCATCTGCTTTCTGTGACTATAGCCTATATTATTTGCATTATAGGATACCATTTCATACTAGAATAATCCAGTTTGTTTTCTCCAAGGAAATTTGCAGTGCTACTAATCTGGCATTGCATGGAGTACAACAAATGTAAGAGAAAATAGATTAAAAAGATGAAAAGAAATGAATGAATAAAACCAAATAGCTTGAAGTGAAGCAGTAGGGCACTTAACATTATTTGTAGCTGAATATCTAGACTATATATTCTGGTCATGCTCTCTGGCTCACTTTAAACAAGGAGTGGGAAGGTACAGCTATCAAAATTATGTTGCACTACACATCCCATCAGCCTCAACCAGCATCACCAAATATAAGGAATCAGCATTCACAGCTTCACATTTGAGTAGTAGTGTTTTATGGTAGCAAAGGACATCAGTAAGGCCATGCTGGGACAACACAATAGTTATACGGATTCATGGATGGGAATGGTGCCATTTTAACAGATGGACACAGGCATCTACTCACAAGAGACATTTTAGAAGCAGAAAATGTGCAAGCCACTGTCCAGCCGAAAAGTATCAGGAAAGTAAGTACTGATCCTAGCACTGCATGCTTGTAATTTAAGGCAGTGAGCCATCATTAATTAACCCAGTGCTGATTTGGTTTAAATTTTATATCAAAGCAGAAATGACTCTTATGGCAAAAGGAGGGGTATTTATTACTGAGGTTTATTACCAGTCAGAGAATAATGAAAATCAGAAGACCTAATATGCTCATCTCTTTGAAAGAGCTCTTGTCTCACTAGAACCCTGAGTAATTTTCCTAAAACCCTGGAGGTTATCCATTTTATCTCATGGATATATAATTATTATGAGGTCTCAGGGCATATGCAAAATTGCTCTTGTTCCTTCTCACCCACTGCTGAAAATTAATGGAATGATATTTTACTGAAAGATGTTTTCAAAGATATTTAAATGTGTTTGCGTTCAAGCACTTATAAGCTGCTCTCCATATAACTTGTGTTGATTGCTACGAACCAAATGACCAGACAGCAAAATTAACCAATGGGAAAGACAGGTTAGTATTTTTCTCATCAGCATACATTCTCTCTTGTTTCTTGCAAATGTTTTTAAAGTAGGTCCCAAACCTAGATATAAACCTTTCCATGTTTCTGAGTAGTTTGTTTGCAGGTGGGCACTGGAATTTTCCCACACTCTCTGTCATGAAATGGATGATGGACCCATGAAGCCAGACTATGACCATTTCCACACTACACTGTTATAGTGCTATTATTCCACTTTTAATATTCCATGGAATCCTGGGATTTGCAGTTTAGGGAGGGGCATTTAGAATTCTCAGCCAGAAAGCTTCTTTGATCTCAGTAAAATACAAACCCCAGAATTCCACAGGATGTTGAAAGTGGAATAATAGCACTATAACAGTGTAGTGTGGAAAGGCCCTGTGATACCCAGAGGCCAATGGAGTCCTACATGCACGTACATGGTCCTGTCAGCACACATACGCTGGCATTATGATCTGGGGATGACTCTTGCTTGGATCTATTCTGAACGTTCACTAATGCTGCTTTGATTCCAAATCAGATCAAGAGGAGATGGTTGATCGCTTGCTTCCTCCTCCCATCTCTGCTGCATAATTACTGTAATTGCACAACTGGAGGAGTCCAACTGAAAAAAAAACACCGTCAAAGTTGTAGCTGTTCTATAAGTCAGGGATGGAAAGCACTTTTTAACATGAGACTAAATTCACTTTTGAGATGTGTCTCGGGAGCTACCTTTTCTCAGTGTCCAGGGTAAAGACATGGAGTAGGACTAAAGAAAAATAGCCAGACGGAAACTACTCCAGGGCAACAGCCTTTAGGCATGCAATCTTCAAACCAGAACTTTTGTTTCATGTATGATCTTTCCCTGTCTTTGCACTGGACCAAAGCCTGTGTCTAAAGCCAAACCTTCCCAGCTTGCAAACTATAGTCCTTGGGAAACCTCCCAATGTTGCAGTCCAGAACTTACTCCAATATAAAATGTTGCTGTTGCTGTTGCTCTTGCTGCTGTTATTGTTGTTGTTCTTCTTGTCTGCCTTCAAGTCATTTCCAAACTATGGGGACCCTCAAGTGAACCTATCACAGGGTTTTTTGGGGCTGAGAGTATGTGATGCTCTCCAGATCACCCAGTGGGTTTCCATGGCCATGTGAGGAACCCTGGTCTCCAGGGTCATAGGCTAATGCTGAAGCCACTGCACCACACTGGCTCTCATATGAAACATTTCCAGGCTTTAAACTGCCTCTTATATCTGATCAGAGGTTGAAATAAAAAGCAGAAGAAGCACCATGGGCTGAATGGAGAACCCCTACCAAGGAGCAGAGGTTTACTTTCCCTATCGTAAATAATGGTGGTAGCAGGAAAAAAAGGGGCCTGGACTTCTATCACCTCCACAGCTGCCATCTAACAGCTTGCTAGCAATCAGACTTGGCTTACAGACCACTTTCCACTTTCTCTAAAGAGTCACTTTCATGCAGCATACAGGCATTTCTAGAAGATGAATAATGGATGGAATGAGTGTGAGCCCGTGGGTTGCTCAGAAATTTTATTTTTCCCTGTGAGCAGCAAAGTGCTTCTAATTATGCCCTCCCTCAGTTCATCTGGTTGCTTACCAGAGAGTTATTCTTGCTCTTTTGAGTTATAATTTATTCAGAATGCTATTAATTTTCCCACAGAGCCTAATTTAATCTATATGTAGTGAAGACCTCTCTCTCTCTCTTTTTTTTTTAAAAAAGAAACCTTTGCTGAAATAAAGCTGTTCTATCAAAAGGATTTGTCAATATGTGCCCTGCTTACAAATTGAAGACTCTTTCACTTCTTGAAGTCTTGAAGTTTTCAGTATCTGGAACAGATAGCTCACTATCATTTCCATAGGTAATTGCAATTCAATATGATATTTAATATATTCGGGAAGAGATTAGTAACTCTGCAGTCCTATGCATGTCTACCCATATGCTCAGTGAGGCTTATTCACAGGTAAAAATGCACAGGCTTGCAGCTGATGTAATTAATGTCAGAATTATTTCCAAAACATCTGCAACTTACAGTTGCAATCTCCAATACCTTTATATGAAAAGGAATTCCTCCAGCAATCTTTTTCTTAGGTGTGCAATCATTTTCCACATTCAGCTATAGTGCCATCTATCAGCTCTAGTTATGCTGTCTTAACATTTTCAACATGATCTTTTTGTTTTGAATTCATCGACAAAAACATCTTGGGGGCTAGGGGCTTCTTTCCAGAAGCCAGTTAGAAAGATTCAGTAATATGACAGCTTGATAAATCCTCCCCATGTTAAACGTTGGGTACTGTTTGGGCAGAGGTTATGCGAAACAGAGTGATCTGTTACTAAATCTAGAATCTAGATTGGTGATCAGCACACTGAGTTCCAAGATATTTTTGAACTTCAGCTCTTCAAAGTCCCAGCCAACATGGGTAATAGAGATTGTTGGAGTTGTAGACAAACAATATCTGGGAACCCAACATTGGAAACTACTAGCCTAGATCCTAAGACCACATCTGTGCTTTGTAGATATGTGAAGATATGTGAAGAGTACTCACATATTTTCTTAATCAGAAAGGGTATCTCCCATAACCTCCAACATTTCTTAATTTAAAATTAATCTTTATTTATTACAAATTTGCACACATTAACATACATTTGTGAAATACAATATAAAATACTTGTAACAGAAGAAAATAAACAATAAAAAAAGATTCAAAATGCACAAACTGCAAATATATAAAAATAAGAAAGGAGTAGAGTAGACAAACAATAAACCAAAAGATACATGCAAACAAAAATACACAAAATGAAGACAAAGAAACCTGTACAACCACCATTCATCCCTAATGAATAGTTAACACAAAAGTGACTTCCCGGTTTACTTTAATTGCTGGTTCTATTTATCTGTTATCAGCTCCTTTTTAACCTGTATATTCCCATGTATTCTCCTTACCAACTTAAATTAATCTGCTTTTACACACCTAATCCAATAGCTACCAATCTCCAACATTTGAAGATAATCACCAAACATTTTAAAAATGAAAACAAGGACATGTATGTGAGGTCAAGATGCCACATGATATTACTGAGGAAAGAGCACCAAGCTAGGAGAGGCTGCAGCTGTTTGCTTTTGCCTGAGCCTACTGGGAAGGGCAGGATTCCACCCCTCCCTTTCCTTAACCTGTCCCTGCTGAATTAACTAATGCAAGCTACTTTTGTACTTTAAACTCAGTTTGCAACAATTGAACTAAACTAAGGATGACATGGAAGATGGGAGATAGAGAATGAAACTGGGATATTTTAAAAGAAGCTGAAAAAGTGGAAAGACAGTACTGCCCCTATTAAATCAGGACAGTTAGATGGTACAGTCTCCACACACTGAGATACCTGACCAAGAAAATAGTCAACTGCAATAAGATTGCCATGCAGGACTTCTTTCACACACACACACAAAGAAAGTTATTTATGAGAAAAACTTCTTTTGTACAAAAGCCAACATTTATGCACAGGAAATGGTATATTTTAGAAATACTGCAGTGCAAAACATTTCTTAACATCCTAACTTTTTTCAGATTTGTTGGCATTTCTGTCTACCATTTGCTCCCTGTTCATTCTTCTTTTCTGAAACCTATTGTTCCTGCAGTGGTCTGTTGTTGGATGAGTACGCTAATCAGTAATCTCTGATAGGATTGGTATAATTTCTTTTCCTGTCTATGATCTCTTGGGTCTGCCCTGATCACCACATATTCTGAAGGGACACATTCTGGTGCTTCTTTGCTCTCTTCAGTTCCTTTAGAATTTAGAATTTTTTTTTAATTTCAATCAAAGATTGGGAAGATTAAAAATGACCTTGAGAAGTGGCAAAAATTGAATCTGTCATTACTAGGAAAGATTTCAGCAATAAAGATGAATATTCTTCCGAAGATGTTATTTCTTTTCCAAATGATTCCAATAATAACTAAGGAAACACCATTCAAAATGTGACAAAAACATTTATCAAGATTTGTGTGCGGAGGCAAGAAACCTAAAGTAAGATTTAAGGTGCTACAGGATGCAAAAGAAAGAGGTGGTCTTGGATTGCCAAACTTGAAGATTTATTTTGCAGCTTCAGCCTTTACTTGGATTTTAAAAAAGGATAACATTGAAAGACAATAAATTGTTGAATTTAGAAGGTCATGATTTAAAGTTTGGATGGTATGACAAAGTTAAGGTCAGTGTGGCTTTTAATAACCACTATATTAGACGTGCCTTTTAAGATTTTTGAATAGATACAAAGCTAGACTGTGTACAAAAACACCTTTTTGGATTTCTCCACAAAAAACTTTTTACAGAACAGAAATGAGAGCAGACCAATGTTGGTTAACATATAAAGATTTACTACAGAAGATGGTGAGAGGTCTTGAAATGAAATCCTTGCAACAGTTACAAGAAGAAGGTTTTAGCTTGCAATAGCTTTCACATAGGCTATTTGAGATTTATGGAGGATAAAAAGAATAAAGATTTTGAAAAGGACAAATCAGAATTTGAAGTGCTGCTTTGTATCAACGATGACCATCTGATTGCCAAATTATATAAGTTCTTGCAGAAAATAGACATGGAAAAAGAGCAGGTGAAGGAATATATGATTAATTGGGCCAAGAATTGTGGTCACAATATATCCATGAGTCAGTGGGAAAGACTTTGGAAAGAAACTGAAATATATACTGAATGAAACTGAAAATATACTTTGCTATGATCTTCAAGAAAATTTGTATAAGATGATGATGTGCTGGTATCTCACACCAGAACGACTGTCAAAAATGTATAAAGTCATGCCAGATAGATGTTGGAAATGTTAAGAATATATTGGAACTTTGTATCATATGTGGTGGACTTGTCGAAAGGCTAAGATGTTTTGGACGAAAATACAGAATATGATTCAAAGAATTTTGAAATGCCAAATAGTTAAGATACCTGAATGATTTTTACTAAGAATTTGGAGTTTTGAGCTTAAAATTGACAAAAAATATCAGAAACTGCTTCAATATATACTGCTGGCTGCAATACTTGTCTATGCAAAGTATTGGAAGAAAACTGAGATCCCATCAATGACTGAATGGTTTAATAGACTGATGTCAATTGTAGAAAAGGATAAACTATCTGCCAAACTGAAGGGAACTTCTAATGAAGAAATTATTTCGGACTGGAGATATTTAATAGAATTTTTAAGTATAAATGAGGGTGATTTCGTGATTCTAGGGTTTTGAACTTGCTCAATACTGTATTTTTTTTTAAAAAAAAAACCTGTTGTAGTATATTATTATCCTGATAAAGATGTTGAGAAAAAATTAAATATGATTATAAGTTGTTGCTATAATATGTTTAAGATAAATCTGAGTTGATTAAAGGGAGTAACAATATAGTGGAATTAAATAATAGTATTTTAAAATGGTTAATAATATTGATTTTTGAAATGGAAATTTATGGAATATAAGAAATTTAGGAAATTTAGAAATTAAAATAGTTTGAGAATATAAACAAAAGGAGCAACAAATTTAAAACAGTAGAAAGTAATGAATTTAAGTTAAGTACATTTTCATATCTTGGAGCTGTTTGCAACAAAGATAGGAGCCATTTTTAATTAGATGTAGTTTGTTGTTTAGTATAATTTGATTATTAGTTTTGTTTTAGTATGGTATATATGGATACAGTTCCTTTGTATGTTTAGTGTAATTGTATATGTAGGTTGATTTGTTGTTTGTCTTTATTATATATTTGTTTGGTAGTTTGTTTTTTGTTTTGTGTTGTTTTATGTATGTAAAATTTCTAATTAAAAAAAAGAATATTTTTGTCTCTTTTTCCCACAGTTGTTACCATACCATAAACCCCCAGTCAGTAGTACAGTATAAATATTGTTTATTGAGTATACATTACATAGATTTATGGCTGCAAATCCATGATGACAAGAGGACAGGCTGTACATATGTAGAATCAGGTCAGAGCTGACCTCCAGCATGACCAGGTCATAAGCCTACTGAAGATTTGTCAGAAAAACTTGACTTAGTTTTGGCATCTACTAGACTTCGGCATCTACTAGAATTTTATTCTAGGTTTTTTTCCACCCCACAAAAATTTTGAAATTTCTTTATGCCAATTTTTAAATATAGTATTTGAAAAAATAATGGGGATTGTCTGAAAAAGATACATTAATTTAGGTAACATCAACATTTTAATTACTGAGATCCTTCCAAGTAGAGGAATATTTATTTTCTCCCATCTTCTTAAGTCCTCTTTTATATTCTCCCATATCTTAACATAATTATTTTCATAAAGTTGTTGTTTTGTTGTTGTTAATATTATCCCTAAATATTTAACCTTCTTTACAATCTCAAAATCCAATTTAATATATAGTTCCTCCTCCTCTTTATTACTCATATTCTTAGACAATATCTTAGTTTTTTCCACATTAATTTTGAGGCCGGAGACTTTCCCATATTCCTTGTTAATAATGATAATTCTATGCTATTATTTGGCTCCTCTAAAGTAAAAACTAGATCATCTGCAAAAGCCTTTAGTTTAAATTCTGCTCTCCTTATTTTTATTTCTTTTATACTCTTATTATCTCTAATTGTTCTATTCAGACATTCTAATATCAAAATAAATAAGAGGGGTGAAAGAGGACAACCTTGTCTTGTTCCTTTGTCTATATCAATATATTCTGATAAATACCAGTTTATATTAATTTTAGCTTTTTGTAAAGAATATATCAATCTAATCCACTTTACAAAATTATTACCAAAATCCATATCCTCTAAAATTTTAATTAGAATTAACCAATTTACATTATTTTTCTGCATTGATAAATATTAATGCCCCTTTTATCTGGTTATGGTAATATTCTATTATGTCAAGTATTGTTCTTATATTGTCCCTGATATGTCGTCTTGGTAAATAACCATTTTGATCTTTGCGGATAATATCTTGTAAGCACAGATTTTTAACCTATTTGCCAAAATCAAGGTAAAGAGCTTATAGTCTACGCTTAAAGCAGAAATCGGCCTATAATTCCTGACAGACAATATATCTTTGTCCTCTTTTGATAACAATACAATATTTGCTTCCCTCCAACTCTCTGGAATTTTCTGATTTATTAGGATTCTATTCATAGTTTTCTGTAGCAGCTTTTCCAAGTTCCTTATAAAATATTTTATAATACAAGGCCGTCAAGCCATCTGGGCCGGGGTGATTTACTTCCCTTCAACTGTTTAATTGCAACCCTTATTTCATCTATTGAGATCTCTTTATTTAGTCTGTATTTCTGTCAGTTTTGGAATCTTATATTCCCTAATATATTTTTGTATTTCAGAATCAGTCACTTCCTGTTATTTGTATAACGCTTAGAAATAATTATGGAATATAAATATTTCTTTTTCATTAGAAATTATTCTATTTCCTTGCTTTAATTTCATAATCAATCTTTTGGTTCTCTCTTTCTCAATCTATATAGTAGTCATCTTCCTGCTTTATTACCATATTCAAAATTCTTTGGTTTTACATAATCTAATTTCTCGATCTTTTTCATTTCATCCGTAATCATCATTGCTATTTGTTTTTCTAATATTTTTATTTGGTTCCTAATCCCATCATTTGCTAGATTTTTAAGTAATTCTAATTCTTTCATTTTAATCTCCTTAGAGATTTCATTTATCTTCTCTTGTTTCTTTCTTTTCTATTCATTGTTTAATTTCACGAGAGTCCCTCTTAATACTCCTTTTCCTGCATCCCATACTATCATATCCTCTATCCCTTGTCTATATTAAATGTAAAGTATTCCACAAGTGTTTCCTTGCATTTTTCAACTACTTTTTCTTTATACAATAAAGTTTCATTCAATCTCCATTTATAACTTTGATGTCTTTTTTTAAACGATACTCTAACCAGATATTGTTCTACGTAATATTTCTATTTTCTATATATTTCTCCCTATAACATTAGAAACCATACCATATCAATTCTAGAGTATGAATTATGAGTATTAGAATGAAAGGTAAATTCCCTTCTATTTCCTTCTTTTAACCTCCACACATCAGTTATCTGCAATTTTTCAACTAACTCAAACTCAAACTAATTCAAAAAATTATTTCGCTAATTTACCTTGGTTTCTCTTAATTACCGTTGTCAAAAACCTATCTATATATGGGTCTACCACTCCATTAAAGTCTCCTAATAAACATTAATGTTCATAATTTACTTTTAATAGTACCTCCTTTAATTTTTTACAAAATGAATTCTTTTCTGTTACTGGAGCATAGATTCCTATTATCAATAGAATCTTAATTTCAATCCCTACATATCTTCCTTTTTTATCTGTAAACACCAACTTAGGCTCTAGAACACCTTTATATGTGGTTTGGCATATAAAACTACTCCATTTTTTTTACTCGGACCTACCTACACAAATTCTTCTCTTAATTTCTTCTCAACAATTTCACATACTTATCTTTAATCTTTATTTCTTGAAGACATATCAAATCTAGTTTTAATTTTTGTAAGTAATGAAATATTAATTTACACTTTTTTAATTAATTCAAATCTTTCATGTTCCAAGTAAGACTTTCCATTTAGATAACATTTTTTCTTTTCTTTTCTAGATATAAACTTTTACAATTATCCGAATATTTATATAAATATAAATATAATTAATTCTCAGTTCTTTCTCTGTTCTAAATCTTGGACACCCCTCTTCAAACTTTCCTCCCCTCCCACTTTTCTTCCTATTTTACCCTCTTATTCTTCCCAAACTTCCTATCTTATTAAGTCCCACCACCTACTTATTAAATCTATTCTGTATCTGAAGCTTCCAGATCAAAAAGGTTTCTTTTTTCCTGTGCTTTTCTTACTCTGTCATCCTTTTCTGAGTCTTTCCTTCATTCTCTCTCTACTCTTTCATTCAAATCTTCTTCTGGGGGGTCATTGTCATTTAAATCTAGATTATCTTCTTCTTGGTTCTTAGGTACTTTTTGAAGTTCTTCCCTTAATTTTTTCGGAATTCTGAGGCTTTCTCTACTGTATTTATTCTATATTTTTCTTTTTTATAGGTGAGGTTAACCCCTTCAAGCTTGTCCTAACTGAAAAAAATTCCTTCTCTTTTTAGGACATCCATCAGAAAAAAATAGTCTTTTCTCTTCTTCAGTAATCGTGCTGGTACTTCCTTCAGTATTATTATTTGTTTCCCATCAATCTGGATTCCTTTGCTGTAGTGAACCTCCAAGATCTTATCTCTTATTGTTTTTCTTACACATTGTACAATTAAGTCTCTTGGAAGATTCTTTCTTTTCGAAGATAGGGAGCTAATTCTGTAAATACAGTCCACTTCCATCTCTAAGAAGTCTTCACTACAGTCAAGACTCTTTGCCACCTCCTCTATTATTTTCTTTCTTATATTTTCACTCGGGGTTTCCATCACACCTCTAAATCTTAACCATGATTCCTTCTCTCTCTGTTCCGTTAGTGCTTGCCAATCTATTTGTCTTTCTAGTTCTTGAATCTCTTTAGATTCTGAATTTCTTCCTTATTTTCTTTAACGTCTTTCTTGACTTGTGTTACAAGTGCTTGCATTGTGTTGAACTTTATATTCAAATCTTCAAGTGTCTGTCTTGTTTCTTTTCTGAAATCACACATCTCTTCCATAAATTTTCTCATATAAAAGGGAACACCTTCTTCTATTGAAGCTCTTCCAGGTTGTGCTTCTGGAACTTCATTTGTTATAGCTCCTGTTTTAACACTTGTCATCTTTCCTCTTATCTCGACTTTCTTCTCTCACGTTCCCTGGACTTTCCTTCTTCTTCTTCTTGTATCACACACCCTCCTCTATCACACTGTCTGACCTTCTCCAGCCTTCTTCTACTTGCTACAACTTTCTTAGTTCTTATTCCTCTTTCCTACTTCCTACTGCTTTCCTACTTTCTTCCTGTTTATGTCTCCTTTCTTCCTTTCAACTCCTTTCTTCTTGCCTTCCAACTTCCTTCCTTCTATCTTTGTTCTCTTCCTTATAACTTCTTCAAGCCTTCTTCCTTTTTCTTAAAATCTGCTTTAAATCTTTATCAGTGTCCTTGCACAAAAAAAAGGAGATTTTTTTAAGCCTAAAAATCCATAAGAAAAAAAAATCATAATAATGATACTTCAAAATAATTCACCAGTATTTCAAAATACTTCAGTCCAGGTTTGATATCTAGTGCCAACTCTACCACAAGTCCAAGAAGATCAGCAACAGGAGGGATTCCCAAATGAACAATACCTAAAAAAGAAGGAAAAAAATTATTCCACAAAATCAAAAATTATTCCACAAAATCAAAAAGAAGACAATGGGATAAAGAACCAAACAACATACAGCTCCATTCCAAAATACCTCTGGGTTACCAAAAAAAAAAAAAAAAAGTAAGAGAGAGAGATGTGTGGACGTTTGTCAGCGTTTTCAAGGACACAACACTCTGAGGACTCAGCACCTGATCTGCTGTTAGGAGAGAGGGGTCATTTGCTCTTAACAAATAGATAATAAATCTCAGTATATAAAAACTTCTCATTCAAAAGTTTAAACTCCACTTTCCCCAACTATCACCTCGCAGTGTTCTGCTGTCTCTCAAAATACTTTAAATTCTTATGTAACCACCGAGAAACAAAAAAGCAAATAAGAAGTAAACACTGAGAACAGAAAAAAATATTACTTCGTTAAATTCCTTTCTGGAACTCGTGAGGGTTTTCCCAACTATATCTTCCCAAGATTTAATTCTGTATCCTAAAAAAAAAAAAAAAAAAAAAGGCAACAGAAAAAGGAACGTCCCTGCTGGCTAAGAGACTATAAGCCTCTAGTCTCTGGAAAAAAAAACAACCAGCAGAAAAATATTAAGAAGAGCATTCAATAATAGAGGTATTGTTCCAATAGACAGATGAAATATTTTTGATTTTAATTAGGTGACTATAATCACTCACTTATAAATTTCAAGAGGTTCAGTGGACTGAATGCAGTGTGGGAGAAGAGAAAAAAAACTTTCTCTGCCCACTTGATAAAATGGCGGCTCCGCTTCCCATACTGGCACCTCCACTATTGTTGCTCTTCATCAAACAGCGATCAGCTGGGACTTTCACAGTCCGTCCATGGTTCTTCAGGTGCCCCTAGGTCCTGGGCACCCCCTTGCAGGCTCTATGTCTCATATACCTGTGGATCACCGCCACTACTGCCAGGTAGGAGATCAAAGCGTGAAGCACGATCTCTCTGCCATCTTTGCCTGTTCCTCGCCGAACCAGAAGTCAGACTCTTCTTTTTTTCCACTTCTTTTCAAGTTCCATCCAACTCTTGCCCCCCCCATTATTTCTACTCTTTGATACTTGTTTCTAGTAATTTATCTTCTCTTTCCTCTATCTTTTCAGCTTTTTGTTTGTTTGCTTGTTCATTTGGCTTTGTAAAGGAATGCTTATATTTTTTTCTTGTTTCTTATTTTTGTTATGATTGATGTATTTCTTTTAAAACTCAATAAACATATTATATTATAACCTCCATCAACTCTTTGTCACCTAACACTAAGACCCTTTCTGCAGCTTACCTTCTTTCGGTGCTAGAGTGCGGGGATCACATGAGCAGCCATCAGTGAGAGGCTCTCGTGTCCCTGCTGCTTCAGCTCCACAAAGCTGCCTGCTCCCGAGCAGGTAGTGTGAAAGTCCCACCTCTACCTTCCGCAGCAGAGTTGCGAAGCACGACCGCCGCGGTTCCAGAGGCTCCGCACGCATGGCAAGTGTGTATGGAGCCCTGGAGCAATGCGCAATCACACACCATTTTCGGCTGAAAGTCCAAAATGAAAAAGTGCGTTAGCGGCTCCTGCCCTACCCTGGAGCGCCACACGATTGTGAGTGTGTTGAGCAGATCGCTCCTCAAAATTGCGCGACGCTCCAGGTGCCCTTTCGCATGGCAAATGCGAAATGCCATGCGAAAAGGGCCTAAGACCACTAGCCCATTCCAGACTTCTTTGTCTGGTCTGCCAGAGAGTAATTAACACACTCCCCATCAGGGCAAAAAAAGAGTATTTAAACCCTAGCTCAGACCCTGGCTTTTTGTTACCACTTTGGGGAATCTGCATCCCAGACTCTCATTTCCCCATGCTGCCCTCAAACTCTCATGTTTGAGCCATCTCTCCTCCATCCTCCACTTCAGGAATGGTAATTATCACCCACTTCATCCCAAAGTCTCTCCAATTTCTAAGGAAAAATTGGAGGACCTCAAGGTCGGCCACCTTCGGGGGTAACACAACGTCTGGAAATTCTTTGTGTTCTATTGAAACTGTTTTCACCCTGTTTATTTGTTTTTCTCAACCCCTTCACTGATGAAGGGGGATGACTGTAACAATCCAGTATGAAATACACCCCAGGAAGGCATGTTGATAAAATATGTGCTGGAAGTAATTAAGCCAGACACTATTTGTAAGTTTTTTTTCCTTTTTTAAAATGAGAACTTTAAGGAGACAGTAAAACACTTCCTTTTTTAGGCTAAATCATTACCCAAAAGTAAGGCATAGAAATTTAGATAAATGCCATATGGAGTTTAACAGATCCAAGAGTTGTTTATACACAAAACTGTGACATTAATATTCATATAACATGATCATAAGAATTACACAAGGCTAAGTGTAATAATGATGATTCATCTCATTAACATGTACAACTCCAGCAGATCACTTACATTTCACACACACAGATACACATTTGCAAACATGAGTAGAGCCAGTAAAACAGCTGCATGAAATATATCCTTGCTATAATTTTCTGTTGTTTCTAGGCACGGAATGTGGGGAAGAGTCTGGTTTCCTAATTTGTTCTTCAATGTTTCAGTTGAGAACCAAAATTCTATATGGCTCAGCACAGTATAGTAGTTCCTTATGTGGAACTATGCTACAGTTGGCTATTCAGCAACCTCTGGGCTTACAGTAGTACTGTGGCATCCTCTCACAACCATTCCATGCATGATGGAGGCATGATGGGGGGGGGGTCAGAAAAGTGTCTGGCTATGCACCTGCAACCAGATGCAAAATGATTTCATCACTCACTAAGGTTCACAGGAGTCTTTCTCAGATCTCAGAAAATGATATAATCATTTTGTGTTTGGCTACGGTGACACAGTCAGAATTTTCTGCATCACCTACCTACCTACCCTAGCTTTTCACCGTGCACAGAATGGCTGTGAAGGACTGCAGTGGGTCTACGGTGAGTCCAGGGCAGCTTTGGTCATTTCAGAGAGAAGAAGGGAATACTAAGAGAGAGAAAAATATGTGGGCATAAGATTGCCTTATGACTGCATATGACATTGACAAGATGCCAGCCATAGTCAGGTAGGGTAATTCCTTTAGCAACAGGGTAGGAGATAAAAATCAATCTTATCTGTTGTTGCCTGTTGTTATAATTCACCTGGAACCCTGTCTTGCAAAGATTTTGAGCTCAATACCTGCACAGGAAAAAGCATTTCTTGTGTAGAAATATTATTTTTGTGCAGAAAATTCCTTTTGGTGTTTTCTTCTCCAAAAAAAGCACATGCAAATTTTGCACAGAATGAGTTCCAAATGGCAAAGATGCTCATCAGATGTTCACGAGTCTCCTCATCAGGTTTCTCAACACTCAAAAAATGTTTATTTTGTTTTTAAGCCTGTTACCATCTCTAGTCAGCCATGTTTGGGATACCCCCATTTTTTCATAGGGAATGAATTTATGATGACTTCACATTACACCATATTGTAATATAGTTGTGGCCAACCACTTTCATCAACTGATCAGCTTGTTTCTCTCAGTACAAGTTATTCCTCTTATATCACTCTCCAGCCTCTATGGCCTCAATACGTAGCTCAGCATAGCATAGCAGTTGTGAAACTAATGCTACACTGAGCCACTTATTGCCCCACAGACCTACTGTAAATTCTCTGAATGCCCTCTCATGACCATTTTGTGACTGGTGGTGAGCAGAAGGAGGCATGACAGAAGTGTCTACTATGTCCCCATAGCCTATTGTGAAACAATTACATCACCTGCTAGGGTCTGCCGGGGTCCTTGGGAGATCTCAGCAGATGTTGTAATAATTTCTGTGAGGGAAAGGAGAGAAGGCTTTGGGATTTTTTCCACTTTTCTTGGTTTTTAGGATTTCTCCCTCTTTTCTGTGGCTTTTGGGGCTTCTAGCACTATATATATTCTTTGATCAGCCAATCAGATCTTTTCTGTGTTGTAGTTTTCGGTGCACAGAGGGAGCCAGGGGTTTTATGAACTTAAGATCCGGAAAAATCCTGGAATACACTATGGATCCTGTGGCGACCCCTAGTGGTACCAATGTCACACAGCAGGATGCTACAGAAGATAGCTCATTTGCTCAATCAGCTACCCCTAGTGGTAGTAATCTAGCTCAGCAAGGGGCTGCTATGCCAGTAACAGCCCTTGGTGACCATATGGATTCTCCTGCTGCTTTCTGGGAATCAATAAAGCTCCTGCATGAATCAATAAGGCTCCTACATGACAAGTTGCCCCCTGAGCAAATTGCAAGATTCCTAGATAAATCGATGGATATGATGCAAGCTTCCACTGCAAACCAGACAGCTGCTCAGCGGAACCCAGAGCCGTGACTTGCTCTTAACCGCATCAGACAGCTGCCAACTTACAGAGATTCAGATGATTTTGAGGCTTTTCTCATCTCATTCAAACGTGCAGCAGATGATTTTGGGATCCCTGAGGAGAATTATATGAGTGAACTTCGGCTTAATCTCTCAGGAACGTTACTGAAAGTGGCAAGCGACTTGCCAGCTGCGGACCGAAATGATTTCACCAAGTTTGTGGCCCTAGCCCGGAAGAGGCTTGGACTCACACCAGATAAATCTAGATCCCAATTTCATGCCATTAGGAAAAAACCGGGTGAGACTTACAACGAAATGGCTTGTTCACTTGAGCAGGCACTGGACTCTTGGATGCAAGCAGCTAAAGCATCCACTAGAGAAGAGGTTTCATTTCAGTTTTTATTGGAGCAATTCTTGGAGCACATACCTCCACAGACTGCATCCTTCGTGTTGCAACGCGAGCCAAAGATGCTTGAGGAGGCCGCCAAGGCAGCAGATTGCTTTGTTGCCTCCAGGGGTGAAGAGGCATTCCAGCCTACTATGGTAATGCCTCCTACAGACAAGCACAAATACCAACAAGCACGCAAAGATTTCCAGAAGCACAACACTTCTACTCCTAGGTCATCACTAAATGACACTACCTCAAAGCCTCAGCTGCACAGCTCCACCACACCGTCACAGCCTCGCTCCAGGCAGCAGTCTGTGGCAGGTGCTCAGGGTCAGCCAGGGAAAAAGGCTAGCCCTAAATGCTTTCTCTGTGGAAAGCTGGGACATATTAAAGCCAACTGTAAGCAGAAGCCTAAGTTGGCCCAGTTAGTGGTTGCTTCGGCTTCCAGGGACACTCCAGCTGATCATTCAGTTGCTCCTGATCCGGACATGATCCCTACTCACAGAAGGCACACACTGTGGGTAAGAGACAGGAAAGTTGTTGCTTACAGAGACACTGGAGCACAAGTTTCTGCTATTCATCGTTCATATCTGGATCCTGGTCTTGTTGATGACCACATCAAGATCACCATCAGAGGCTTTAGAGCTCCTCTGGCTCAACTGTCAACAGCACACGTTCCTGTTCAGTACAAAGGCTGGGAAGGAGTTTGGACTTTTGCTGTTTATGATGACTACGAATGTCCTGCTCTGTTGGGTGATGATCTCGTCTTCCATGCTAGTCAGGCCCGGAAAGAGTCCGGACAGCGTGCAAAGACGGCAAGCAGCCTGAGCAGAGGTCAGTCTTCAGTGCAACTTGAGGACCAGCCTGAACTTAGACTGCAGTCACTGTCTCCTGCTACACCAGAAGGAGTCCTGTCTGAAGAGGTGGTGGAACCTAGGGCAGACTCCCACCACAGCATCGTAGGCCCAGAGGTTGGGACCATCCTTGCTGATACCGCGGATGTCGGAGCAGATGCTGGCGGAAGTCCAGGAAGAGCTTCTCCATGTCAAGAGGCTAGTCAGCATGGTCTCAAGTTGGTCCCTGTGGTCACTCCTGACTCAGCGCTGCCCAGGGGGGCGGAAGAGTCTCCGGTGGGCCCCGGGCAGAGTCAGGTGCTGGACAATTTGTCTGAGATGCACGAGGCTGGTGCAGAGGAGGAGAATCTAACAATGCTGACTCCAAAGCCAGCAAAGGATTCAACAGCAGTGGAAACCCCAGAGAACATTCCAGCCGGGGAAACAGAACCGGGAGAAGCTGCAATGCAACGAGAATCTGGGTGAGTCTGCCACCCCCAGGGGGAAACCCACTGGTTCCTGTTCAGCGACAGCAGTTCCAGGAAAACCAGGAAGCAGACCAGAGCCTTCAAGCTGCTTGGACCAGAGCGAAGGAAGAGGTGAAGTCTCCTCCAGTGATGAAGGGGCCCAGATTTGTAATCGTTGAGGGCCTATTATATCGTGAGTCTGGCCCGAGAGGTAACAAGGGGGGCGTATGCACTCAGAGACAGTTGCTGGTGCCTTCTAAGTTGGCCAAACTCTTGAGTCTGGCTCATGATCATCCTAGCGGACATGCTGGGGTGAACCAAACCAAGGACAGTTTGGGGAAAGTCCTTCTACTGGGAGGGGATGGGCAAGGAGGGTGACTGATTATGTCCGATCCTGTGAAGTTTGCCAAAGTAGGGAAATCCCAGGATCAAGCCAAGGCCCCTCTCCAACCACTTCCTATCATTGATGTTCCATTCCAGAGAGTGGCTGTGGACATCATGGGCCCTTTTTTCCCTAGGAAGACTGCTAGGGGAAAGCGATATGTGTCACCTTTGCGGACTTCTGCATTTCTTGGCCAGAAGCCATACCACTGGGTGGGATCTAATTAAGGCAGTTGCCCAAGCTTTGACAGACATCTTTGCTAGATTTGGTTGGCCTGCAGAGATTTTAACAGATGCAGCTTCCAATTTCAACTCCAAAGTCATGCAGCGCCTTTAGGGCATGGGTAGGATTTGACATCAGTGCCTTACCATCACCAAACTAATGGGTTGGTGGAACGTTTTAATGAACTTTGGGGGCCATGATCCGTAAGTTTGTGAATGAACATTCCAATGACTGGGACTTGGCGCTACAGCAGTTCTTGTTTGCTTACAGATCTGTTCCACACCCCAAGCCTGGGTTATTCACCCTTTGAGCTGGTCTATGGCCATGATGTGAAAGGGCCCTTACAGCTGGTTCAAAGTCAGTGGGAGGGAGCTATCCCTTCTTCAGAGACTAATGTGGTTGATTTTGTGACTAACTTGCAGAATACTCTCAGGGAAGCATGGGCAGATGCTCATGAGAATCTGCAACAGACACAAGAGAAGCAGAAGACCTGGTATGATGGGGTTCCCCCAGAAACGTTGTTTTAGAAAGGAGAAAAATTTGATGGTTCTGAAGGCTCTCCAGTCTAACAAGAGGGAAAACTTTCTTGGGAAGGTCCTGCCACAGTGCAAGAACGCATTGGGACAGTGAACTATCTCATACATTTTCCAGACTCTAGGGTTAAGCCAAAAGTTTTCGGGTGAATTCCCCCTGAAACCCTTCTATGAGAGGCCCAGTCACCTTCTCACACTTTAAAGTCCAGGAAGATGAGGAGGAGGAAGAGTGGCCTGAAGGTGCTTTCTATGATCGGGAGGGTGGTAGCTTGGAAGATGTGAAACCCCCCCCAAAGCTCAATGTGAAACAACGCAAGCAGTTCTTTCACTTGACGGGTAAGTTCCCCCCTGTTTTCACCTATCCCAGGTCGCACCACAGATCCTCAACATGTGGTAGCTGCAGATGACAGCAGGCAATAGCAGAACAGCCACGACGGGTGTCACCAAAAGGGAAAGAGGCGATGAGAGGGAGGTGAAAGAGATGTTGGATATGGGGATCATTCACCCATCACGCAGTCCATGGGCATCCCCAGTTGTCCTAGTGCCCAAAAAGGGGGGGACGGACCCTTAATTTTTTGTGGATTATAGAAAACTGAACTCAGTGACACGCCCTGAACATTATCCAATGCCCAGAGTAGATGAACTGTTGGAGAAATTGGGGCATGCTAAGTATCTATCCAGCCTCGATTTGACTAAGGACTATTGGCAAATTGCCCTAGCAAAGAATTTAAGCATTTAACAGCATTCATCACTCACATAGGCCTGTTTGAGTTCAATGTCCTTCCCTTTGGGCTACAAAAGCACCTGCAACTTTCCAGCGGCTGGTGGACTGTTTGCTAAGAGGGTGCGGGGACTTTGCTGTTGCTTATTTAGATGGCATTGCAATCTTCTCAGACTCCTGGGAAGACCACTTGAGACACTTGGAGATTGTCTTCCAACGCATTAGTGATGCTGGACTGACAGTAAAAACAAAGAAGTGCCAGTTTGCACTGGACAGGTGACCTACCTTTTGGGCCCTGAAGTGGGACAGGGGACTATCACTCCACTGCAAGTCAAAGTGGAAGCTATTAATAGCTGGCCAATTCCTCGTTCCAGGAAGCAGGTAGTCCTTAGGGTGCCTGGGTACTACCGGAGATTCGTGCCCAACTATAGCCAAATGGCAGCACTTCTAACAGACCTGACAGGTTCCAAGAAGCCTAAAGTAGTGAAATGGACAGCAGAGTGTCAAGAAGCCTTTGCAGCCTTGAAACAGGCCTTGATGGCAGATCCTGTGCTCCGGGCACCAGACTTTAAAAAGCCGTTCCTAGTGGCTACAGATGCTTCTGACAGAGGCATTGGAGCAGTATTCTACAGAAGGGTCCAGATGGCACCTTCATCCCCTCTTGTTTTCCCCAGCAAGAAGCTTTCTGCAAGGGAGTCCAATTGGTCCATACCAGAGAAGGAATGCTATGCTATTGTATATGCGTTAAAAAACTGAGACCATATGTCTGGGGACGTAAAACTTCCCCCCCTCCAAAACTGATCATGCTGCCCTCCGATGGCTACATACAGTCCGGGGAACTAACAAGAAGTTACTACGATGGAGCCTGTCCCTACAAGACTTTTACTTTTTAAAATTTAGCACATGGCTGGAAGTTCTAATGTGGTTGCAGAAATTTCCCTTTTACGCAGAGGACTGGAGGGAGGTTAAGAGGGCTGAGTTTTACATGTCCGCATTGATAATATGGCTAACCTGTACTGTTGTGTGCGTTTGCATTTATTCTTTGACTTTTCCTTTCTTAGGTCCCAGGATGAAATCCCAGCCAGCGTGGTTCCAGCCTTCAGCTGTTCCCAGACCGTCTGAGATTTGGGGGGCGTGTGATAATGGGGCTTCCCATTATCTAGGCTTATCAAAGGGAGATACTTCTCTCTTCAGGTAAACCAAGGGTTAATGAGATGTTAGGATTACATCAAGGGTCACAGGGTGAGAGTTGACCAACCAAAAGGAAAGGATCAGCATCACAGGTTACAAGGTGAGAATTGACCAACCAAAAGGAAAGAGGCGGGCATCTTGGAGATGCTTCCAGATCCTTCCAAGGAGGAAAATATAAAACTTCTGAGAGGCCATGTGGCCAGAAGGAGAAAGAGAGAAAGAGAGAGGGGAGAGCTGGCCCAGTTGAGCTGGCAGGCATGCTGTGTCTCCTGGACCCCCCCTCTCTCCTCCTTTAGACCATCTACGCCTATAACCTAATTGTGAGTAACTAGAAATAAGTAGTTAGTCGCGTTAGGGATGTTGTTATTTTGGGAATTGGCTGATCTTAAGAATGTATCTGTGCTGTTATATCTGTTTTGTAAATTCTTGTAACTAAGTGTACCTGGGAGAGGGGAGTCTCCCAAGTGTGATATTGTTTATTTGCATGCCTTGATTAAAACACTTTTATAAACCTCCGTTTCTCTCCATTTCCACGCCAGGGTGGCACACGCTACATAGGACTTCTCACTCAGGGGAAGGGGGAGGTGGAAGTTCCTTATGCTTAGAGATTGGGCAGGGTCCCTCCTGTCCTGTCCAAATGATTCTTAATTCAGGGTGGTGGTGGCAGCATACCTGATAGAGTTGGGGAGATTGCCAGTCGTTCCATGTGTGGAAGTCAGCTTTGGAAGGCTGGCAAGAACCCTAGTAAAAGCACTGGGAGGGAATTTCCAGTCTTGCAAGGCTGGAAGTCAACTTAAGAGACTGGAAATAAACCTACAGTGTCACAATTTCACATCCAACTATGGGGATATAGCCATATGCTTCTGAACATCCCTCCTCCCTTTCCACACCAGGTATGGAATGGCTGTGGGGTGGGGAGTTCGGTATGTCTATAGAAGGTTTCAGTGGGGAGTTTTCCCCTATGAAGTGGACAAACAGGGCTAAACATATGTATACATAACTAAATAGCTTATAACTTGCAATGACCTTCCTGGCAGGTCTTTGACTACTAACTCTTTATGCTCATTTGATTTCAGTGTTCCAAACAAATAGGAGCAGGATTAATTGTTAACTCTAAAACCATTATTTTTTTTCTTTAAATTAAGGAGGGGGAATTGAATTGTCACATGAAAATTCACATGTTGTCCCGTTTGAGGACTGTCTGGAACAGACAATTGTGGGAGATTAATGCTAAAGTTTCATAATCTTTTCTTGAGCACTTTGGGGTACCTTGACCTCATCTGTTGACTGAGAGTCAAACAGCAACTATTTTCTGTGTTCCTATTTATCTTTTTTGGTCATTCACTACCTGGTTTATCTTTCTTCTCTAAACTCTTTTGATCTGTGTGATCCTGGTTCTTTCTTGAGGTTCCTTTTATTTGTCTGCTCCTATCTCATATCAGTTGATGACTCCTTTTCTTCCTTATTGTTTGAACTTCCTAGAATTCATTGGAGATTTCTGTTAGATTTATTACTTTTCACTTTTCTCTTGCTTTCATTACATGCTAGTAATCCTTTGGCCCAGGGCAGAGAAGGGAGACTCTGCAGTTTTACATTGTAGTGCTTTTTATTTCTAGATTTTTCTTCATCTTAATAGTATCTCTTCATGCATAACTGATAATATTTTTTTGAAATTGCATTTGTTCAAGAGAAAATGTTTCTCTCTTTCTGTGTATGTTTCTTTCTTTCTTTTTTTGTGCTAGCTACTGTCTTTGCTTTGTGTATCTTCAGGTCTTCAGATTGCTTCTAGTTTCCAGGTCTTCTCTTGTTTTTCCCTTAAACAATTATACCTGCTAGCTCTTGTCAACTTTAGTTTCTTAATATCTCCAGATTTCAAGTTTTTCTCTCTACTGATACCACAAGAAGTTCTGGCTAAACATCTATGATGCTCCTCTTATTGATCTCCAAATTTTATTGCTCGTAAATATGATTTTTCCATTTTTTGTATAACCTGAATGTAAGCTGCGAATCAAATTACAGGAAAAAAAGATGTAGACTAAACATAAGGAAGAACATCCTGAAGGTGCCAGCTTATTTCACAGTGAAACAGACAGACACAGAAGGAGGTGGGCTCTCTGACATTTGATGTTTTTGAGCAGAAGTGAGATGGCCACCCATCAGGAATGCTGTAGTAGTGGACTTCCTTTAAGAGCTACAGTGGTTGCTGGTCTGTGTCTCAGTATTCGGGGTAGTGGTTATGACCTACAAAGCTCTATATAACCCAGGTCCAGGCTATCTGAGTGCTGTATCTCTCTGTATGGGCTTGCCTGTGTCTTGAGATCTTCTAGGCAGGTCTTTCTCTCTGTCCCATCACCCACACAGGTACATCTGGTGGAAACACAGGGGAGGGCCTTCTCAGTGGCTGCACCCAGGCTCTGGAACTCCTTTCCCAGAGAAGCTAGACTAGCACTCTCATTACCAATTTTCTGCGGCACGTCAAAACCTTTTAATTCTGGAAAGCTTTTGAGGATTGGGGAAAGGGCCTTTCATGTGATGTGCTGCTAATATTTATTGGTCTTCTTTTTAATTACCATAGCCAGAATTCAGGGTCAGACTTACCGAGCATCAGCTGTTTGAAGATAAAAGGATCCATTTCACTGGTAATCAGGGCACATGTAGATGACGTTTCCACACACCCACACACTAGCCAGTGAGGCTGTGATGATCAGAAGCAGGACCCTATTACATTTACTTGTTGCAGCCTTGCTAGCTAGCGGGAGGGGGATAAAAATGTCATCCACCCATACCCAATTGCTACCAGAATGGGCCCCCTTCTCTCCACATGCCTGAAACCTGGTAAAGTAGTTTTAGGGTAGAAGATGCGACTTAGCTACGCAACTAAGTTACAGAACTAAGTTTATCTACTATATAAAAGTCATTGTTTATGCATTTGTCTGTTTATCTGTGTCAGCATATGATTGGCTGTGTGAGGCAAGAAGATCTCATATGATTGGCTGGCTGTGAAGATTCCATGGAGTCCTGGGGTTTAGGGAGGGGCCTATTCTCAGAATTCTCAGCCAGAGAGCTCTTGGGCCTCTGGTTGGTTGCTATGAAGATGAGGCCTACCGTCAATAAGGATACCAGAAAACATTTGGGAGGCATACCTGAGAAAAAGCAAAGTGACATACACAACATAGCCCATTTCGATACTATACTGTCATGGTGCCATTATTCCACTTTCAATATCCTATGGAATCCTGGGATTTGTCGTTTTAAGGAGGGGCATTTAAGAATTCTCAGCCAGAGAGCTCTTTGGCCTCAGTAAACCACAAACCTCAGAATTCCACAGGATGTTGAAAGTGGAATAATAGCCCTATAACAATGTAGTGCGGAAATGGCCATAGTTACAAGGTCTTCTCACCTCACACAGTAGATTGTATGGGTTCCATATGTGAGGAATCTTAAAGTTGAAAGCCATTGCACAAATTCAACAGGAAGGGGGGAAAAGCCAGTGCATCAGTGTCACCAGACAACACAGATTGGATTGAGGACTATGGAGAAAAGTTACAGGTAATGGAATAGGCCGTTTGCTACGGAGACGATGCCTAGCAGCAACGAGGAGAACAGTGTATTCCTGCAGGAACCCAGCTTCTGTATGTCAATAACTATGAATAAAGATTGGATTGGGGAATATGGGGGAAATTTACAGGTACAGAAACAGGTTGGTTGCTATGGACACAAGGCCTAGCAGCAAGGAGGAGGACAGTGCCCTCCTTCAGGAACCCAAACTATGTATAACTCTGAATATAGATTGCATTGGGAAATATGGAGCAAAGTTATAGGAAATGGAGAAGACAGTTTGGTGTGTTCTTAAGAGGAAAATAAAAACTCCGGGCAACATCAGGTAAATATGCTACTGAATATATATATATATATAGAGAGAGAGAAAAAGACGAGACAGAGACAGAGACAGAGACAGAGACAGAGACAGAGACAGAGACAGAGACAGAGACAGAGGATTTTGGCCCATGATTTTAATTGCTTTTAATTTTAGTTATGGTTTAATCATAATTTTAAGTTTCTAATGCTGTAAAATCTTTTTGATGTATCTGTTTACACTGTTGTAAGTTACTTTGAGTCGCAGAGTGGGGAATATGGCAGAATATTAATAAATACTAATTAAAGAGCCAAGTAGCAATATTATGAGAGCCAGCATGGTATAGTGGTCTGAACTTTGGACTACAGCCCTGGAGACTAGCATTTGATTGTGCACTCATTCAAGAAAACCTACTGGGTGACCCTGGCCAAATCACATACTCTCAGCCCCAGAAAACCCCATTATAGGTCTGCCTTACGGTCACCATAAACCAGAAAAAAATTGAAGTCACACAATAACAACAACAACAACAACAATGCCACATCTAAGGAGGTCCCTGGGCATGACTCCTTTGGTGGCCCTTCTCAGGTCTTGGAAATGGTTTGTTAGATTTTATTTATTTATTTTCAGAGCAGAACACACTATCAGTAATTTAACATTTAACATTTACTATAACCAGTAAGTTCGATAGAATATTCACAATGTTGAACAAGGTTTCTACTGCAGGGTAGGCAAATGTTGGAGGTTAGGTTCCTTGGATGGCCACATCTCTCATCGCATCCCAGTACAAAAAAGTGAAAAAAGTTCTCAGCTACCCCCAATGTCCTCTAGAGCATTGGGGGCCATATTTGCTTCATTTTTGGACTCTCCTGACCCATTTTTGACCCCTGAGTGCCCTGTAAAAGTTGTTCTGGGGCCACATGTGGCCCTTTGCCCATCCCTGTCCTTGTGGCTCTTGCACACTGAGAGAGAAAAAGATGTACACAATGTCCAGCAATTTCCAGCAATTTCTTGAATGCCTGCTGCAGCAAAGTCACTGTAGAAAGGTGGACTGGGAAAATTGTCTCTGTGTAGCATAGCTCATTTTATCAGTCCTCCTTCCAACTGCCACGTTGGCTCTGGCAAGTTAAAAAAAATAGCTGAGTGCCACGACACCCCTGCCTCCTTCTCTCTCAGCGGCATGCCCGTGGGCCTGCTAAAAGTACCACTGCCACTGCCAGAGCACCCTCCTCCTTTCATGGCAGGGAACAGGCAAGCAGAAGTATGTGTATATGTCTACATGTGCATACAAATGTGTGTATATGTATGCCGTAACTGAAAAACAGCCAGAACAACTGCTCTTTCAAAAGTGGGTTTTCACAGGGTGATAGCAGGCCCTGGAGGTGGCATTTCTACTTCTCACGCTGAGTGTCAGCTGCAACTATACCACTGATAGGGTTGGAATATGGAGCCCTATTTCTTTAAACTGGAGATTCCAGGGACTGAATTTGGGCATTTTCCATCAATGCAAGACATGCCACCTGTCACTGATCTTTGTAGGCTGTGTTTCTTATTTCTATTTGAGTATACAGGCAGTGAGTCAGCCTGGTGTATTGGTTCAGGCATTGGACCATAGCCCTGGAGACTAGAGTTCCATTCCTCACTCGGCCATGGAAACCCAGTGAGTGAGCTTGGGCATATCATATGTTCTCAGCCCCAGTAAACTGTGATAGGTTCCTCTTAGGGTTGGAAATGAGTTGAAGGCATACAACAACAGTGAAGGCAGAGGATGTAGTCATTTAGTAGCACCAGAAAGTGTTTCGTAAATGTTTAGCAACTTTAGCTTCTCAATTAAGAATTTTCCATCCTTGATTCACAAAGGGATCTCAAGTTCCTTCTTGGTACAGTTTTGTACTACACTGGATTACTGTTCTCTCACTATAATTAACACATTATTCCTTATTCATCATTTCCAATTCAAACAAAGAATTCCAGGAATTTAAATGCAGGGTATTTGACACAGCATATATGTGGGTGGGGTAGAAAGAAGAGAATCAGCTCAGCAATCAGGCTTAATTAAACAGGTTATTAGAACCCATGCTTTCAGACAATCTTTCTAGATCCGTTAGACTACAAATCTTACCAGTTTAGATGCCTATCAGATTATAGGATCAGGAAAAGGCCAACTGGAGAAGAGCAACTTACAAGGTATAAAAATACTGCCTTTGAAGGAGCGAAGTAAAATGTACCACAGGGAGGCAACAGTGAGAACCGAACTAGCTTGTCTCTATAATCCTGTGGTTTCTTTGAAAGTTAATGGCCATTTCTGCACTACACTGTTATAGAGCTATTATTCTACTTTCAACAGTCTATGGAATCCTGGGGTTTGCAGTTTAGGGTGGGACATCTTTGGACTCAGTAAACTACAAACCCCAGAATTCCACAGGATGTTGAAAGTAGAATAATAGCACTATAGCAGTGTAGTGCAGAAATGGCCAATGATCAAATCAATTCATGATTAATACAATGAATCAAAATTGGTCCCTCCAATATTAACAACAGTGAATTAATCCTTCATTTGCCAGTAATCTATTTTAATAATTTGCTTAAAGCCTATCATTCCAAGCTCTTTCCCACTATTCAGTGTGCACCTTCATGCTGAGCATGTCAACACTACACAGTTATATCAGTGTGATCCCTAAGTCCTGCCAAATCCTAAGATTTGTACTTTGGTGAGGTACTTTGAATTCTCTGCTGCCATGGATCCAGAATAGGAAGCAAGGGGGTTTGAGCCCTGCCTAAGACTAGGCAGGGGAGCCGAGCCCCTCCTGATATGACCAGATAACATTAGACCCTCAGGAAGAAGCAACAAGAAGCGAGCCAAATGACCAAGTGCGCGCGCATGCACACACACACACACACACACACACAGACACAATAAGACAGCTGTTATACTTGAGCCCTTCTGGGAATAATTTAAGCTGCATGTAATCCACGCGATGTAAATTTACTTGGGAGTAAGTTGCACTGAACAAACTGGAGAGAATTCTAAGTGCTTACAAGAAAGGTTAGAGTCAAAACTGACTGAATTATAATGGAGGGGAAAAATAATTTTCCTTCCCCTGATCAGGCACTATGATAGGTGTTGTTGTGGCAGGACTGCAGATTCCAAAATTACAGCAGGAGGTAGAGTTTCCTGCCTTCAGTGATCCTAAACCAGGAAGATACCCTCTACTCAAAGTTTTGCTTCTACATGAGCTCGATTTTTCTATACTCCTGATCTTTCTATTTAGATTTGAGAATTACTTTAGCATCCTTCATAAATCGTCTTATTCAATCTTTAGGTTCATTAGTGAGGACATGGTACAGAGTCTTCTCAGTGGCTGCTCCCATCCTATGGAACTCTCTTCCATGGAAGGTTAGGCTGGCCCCCTCCCTGCTCTCCTTTCACCAGCAGACCAAAACATTTCTTTTCAAGCAGGCTTTTATATGAGCTTGCTTTATTTATTTATGTATTTACTTACTTACTTACTTGTTTTAAACATTGAATATTGTTTTAAGTTTTTATAATTTATATTTTTAAAAATGCTTTTAATTGTTTTAAATGTTTTTAATGTCTCTAATTTATTGCTAGAAGCTCCTTTGGGTTCTGTTCTGGGAGAAAGGCAGCATACAGATATTAATTAATTAATTAATTAAGAACAGTCTCACTGGATCAGACCAAAGATCTATCTAGTCCAACATTTAGTTCACTCCAGTGCCAACCAGTTGCCTATAGGAAGCCTGCCAACAGGACATGACTGCAACTACAAAACCAAGGATTCCAAAAGATGGTACTATATAATTTAAAGTGATATCAAACTGCTACAGCTTTTAAGCGTAATATGTTTGATGGCTCCAACTCCACTGATTCCAAAGGAGCTGCATTGGTTGCCTGTTCCCTTCTGAGACCACTTCAAGGTAATGATGCTTAAACTTTTAGAGCAATAAATGGTTTTGTATCCCCAAACTTGCCTGTTGTTGATATATTTTTCTATATCAGTCCACCTAGGACTTTAAGATAATTCAAGAAAGCTCTTCTCCAAGTAAAGCTCTTCTCCATTTTTGAAACATTTTAATTAATAAAAGAAATCAAAATAAAAACTGGTCAAAATCCTTTAGTGCTTTGTGGATCAGGCTGAGCCTCCTTGATTCTAGTGTGCCTAAATGTATTAGCCAAAATCTGAAGTACTTACAAGAGCAAAGCGCTGCCTAAGTGCTGTAGCTGCTGGATTTGAGAGATTATGTAGAAATAAATTCCACTGAAATCAATGAGACTAAATTCAAAATAATGAATGCTGCGGAATTGGATGGCAATGAGCTTAAATCTAAATGTGCTGTTTTAATGGGATTATGGATTGGGTTCCAAATCTGTCAGCACTTCAACAATAAACTGTATCAAGTGAGTCACAGGCATGAATTAATGCAGTTATTGGAGCCTATGTTACTGATCCAATTATTCAGCATCCAGCTCACTGGCACAATTTACATTTGTGATTCCCTCTTGAAATGCAACTGATCACAACAACATTTGAGCAAAAGGGAGGGGAATTGTTTACTAGGCGGTGTGGTGCCAAAGAAGATGACATGGAATACACAGTGGAATTCAGGAAGGCCAAAGTGCCCACCTCTTGGATTATGTTCAAAGGTGTATGTATGTGTGTGTGTCTTGGTGTGTGGGGACAATTATCTGTTTCCACCTCTTTCTTTTTTTTAATCATTAAATATGATTGGAATTCAGTTTTGGATGCACTGGCTTGCCACTTGACCCTGAATATCAGAAAGGAAATATTTTCTTGAGCCACTGGTTCCAAAGTTAGCCTGAGCAGTGGGAAAGTCTGAAGACTGAGCTGAAAGTTGCTCTGGGCTAATAGTTCTCAGTAGTCTTTATGTTTATACCCTTTCCTGCTTAAAATTCCCCAGGTCATTTTGAAGCATATTTCTTACCCAATTTTCAGTGTGACGTTTTTCCTAAAGAAACTTGAATGGAACACATCTTTAGTTCACAGCAGAAGTCATGCCATGCAATCTCCACAAGATTTCAACGTTGACCAGGGCAGGAAGGTGGGAGTTAGTCCTCATCTGAGGTGTCAATTATCCCATATATGACTAGTTGTTACCCTGTTTACTGGGGGTCCCGGAAGGGACTCCAAAATGTGCTCAACTAGAGGTGGGGAAAATTTGCTCAGAGCACTGCTTTAGCCTTATGAGAGGCAGGGTAACTTAGCAGGATCTTGTAACTCAGTGTTTACAGGGTCAGGCCAAGTCAAGAAGCAGACCGGTTTGAAAATAATGAATGATCTTTATTAAATACAGGCACACAATGTAAGCAACACACGCACACAGATAACTAAGGAAAATAAAGGTGTGAGTAAGAAACCGGGATTTTCAGAGGGATAGTTGATTCAGGTGATATGAAACCTGTTCCTGAAGCCCGGAAGAAGATAGAGAGCAATGCTGGGGTTCGGTGTGGCTCAGCATGTGGAGCTGAGGGGAAGCTCGCCAAGCAATGTGGCAGCAAGGCGGTCTGGAACTCGGGAGCGATCCGAGGAAGGTCTCAGAATAAGGGGTTTTTATAGGGAGAAGTGTGACTGCAGGTTATGCCTTACTCGGGAACAACAATTAGTTTTGAGTGCGAGACAATGTCTCCGAAAGGTCACAATTTAGCATGATGGAATCAGAGCCGAATTAACAATGGTGTAGCCAGTATGTAAATATGCAACGCTTGACAGTGGATGGTTCAGCCTTTGTCAAGTTGCCTGCTTGGGGCAGGGAGCCTTTTGTAGGTAGCGCGCATACATAATGTGGTGTTTGCTGAGGAGGTCCCTGAAGCTGCGACCTGGCTATTTCTGGCTTGCCTGTATTGTTTGAGAATATTTCAGCAGTTAAGTGCCGAGCCTAGTTTTGTGCTTGTCCAGGGGCCTCACAAACACTTGGAGAGGGGTGGTATCAAAGTGATATCGCGTGCTATCGCCAGGTAGGCCTAAACTGCAGTAACATAGTACTAGCCTTGACTAGCAAAACTGAATCTTCAGACTGCATATGAACAGAATCAGATGTTCAAGTAAACAAATATTGTTCAGAAAGGCTGTCTTCTAACACTCCCAATCCACTATCTGCAGAGGAAATGTTGCACTACAGGTGCTGGATTGGCAACAAGATGAATATAGCATTTACACCAACACGCAAAGTTAACCTTCATGCACAATTATCACATTGCATTGTGTGACATTGTGGCATATTTGTGATCCCATGAGAATTCCAATGGTTTGGGATGTAGGGTCAGCATTAGGGTGTAATGGACGCTTCTTGTATTTCCTAACCATAGGAACTTCCACTGTTTACTCCCTTCCATGGGAAAAAAAAGTCAGTTTCCTATAAGTGAGGCCAACCTATTTACAAGAACATATAATTTCTGCTGTGCTCTGTAATGTTGAGTTGAAAAATGGAATGGAAAGTTTTGGTCCCAATGTGTTTGTTAAATTGACTGGAACAAAAAAGTACCACACAAGCAAAACTCAATAGATTTTGGCCATGCTGAATCAGATTACAATGTTGTTGCTGTTCTTGTTTATGAAGTGGCTCAAACTGTTTACAGTAGTCCAGGTGACAACCTTGTAAGTCTAGTTATGTGTGAATTCTGGAGTAAAACTATGAATGTGGAGACCTAAAATGTCCCATCTTCCTGCAAGGGAGTTAAATCATAGAGCAAGTAGCAAATCTCTATAGTGGCTATTTGTGAGGCAGAATGTGGGTTCAGATGGGTGTTTGTCCTATAATTGATCTATACGAAAATGGAACTCATAGGCCTTTTCCACACGGGGTTTTTGAAACAGTGCAGTCCGTCCTCCAAGGAGGAGGTCTGCACCTCAGACCGGACTGGGTCAGACCTATTTAACGTAGATCTGCACCTCAGTCCGGTCCGGAATGACCCCAAGTGGTCCTCCAGCGTGCTTTTGAAAGACCTGATTTTTCCAGTCTTTCAAAAGCACAGAGCACGCCACTGCGAGCCTGCTCCCTTATGCAGATTTGCAGGCTCACACCAATGCAAGCCTGCCATCTGCCTATGGGCGGGCTTTAGGCAGGCGAGCTTCAGCGGTTGGTTGAGACCTTCAACCAACCGGAAGCCGCCATTTGTGACGCTGGAGCAATGCATATTGACGAGCACGCACTGCTCCAGAGTGCCATAGACCGGACTGGGGAGCCAAAAGATCCAGTGAGTAGCGGTGCGGGGCGATTCCCTTGCCCGGTGTGGAAAAGGCCATAGTTTTATGTCCTTTCTGCACCATGGATTTAGTGAGCTTTCGGTTCCTGGGGAAAGAACATGTATTTATTATACAAAACATGAGATTTATTCATTTTTATTCACTTTTAAGTACTGAATGTGCTATGCTGCAAGACCAAGATGTACAAGGAAAATATCCAGATAAGCTTAAAAGCAAAAAAACTTCTAGGAAGAACTAGAGGTACTGTGGAAAAACACAAAAAAAATACTGTATTTTGTTATTTTCTGAACTATAGAATTGAGGTTGAAACTTTATTTTGTTACTCCACATTACAGTCACTACATTAAGGTGAGATATAATGTTCTGTTGTCATAGAGCACTGAAAAAAGTAGGAAATTTGGATTAGTTTAGAAATTAACTGAGCTGTGTACTTACCATGGGGGAATTTGCTTGGCTCATTCCTGAGCCAATTCAACATGAGCCGAGGGGCTCCTACCTATTTCTAAATTTTGGGTAGCCATAACAAGAATAAAATTTTCTCTCAACCACTTTGAGAACAGGCAAACTCAGCCTGATGCCTCCCACATGCAAATATCAAAACATTTACTAGAGGGGACCACATCTTTGGTCAAAACAGCTGGCATTCTCAATACAAATCTACCACACATATTTATATTGGCATTGTATCATTTAAGTAACCACTGTTAGGAAAGTAATTGCTCAGTGGCACTGGGAATTCAGTGAGAAATATCTAGACTCTAGGGATGGAAAGAATATTTGAAAATAGTCAATAAATGGTCAAAAATGGGTTTCTTAAGTGCTGTGAAATCCTGAGGAGAAAAATCCTGGACAGCTGAGAACCTTCATGGTTTATGAATTACTATGGAAAATGCATGGTTGTTTTCGAGGTTTTTCCCCCACAGAAAACAGCATTTTTGGCACAGATCTGCAGTAGAAACTTGTTTTCTGCACAGGAAAAAAAAACTTTTCCTCTGCAGAAAATAGCATTGCTTTCTTCTTTTTTTTTTCTGTGAAGGAAACATGCTTTCTATTCAGACACTTTATTTTCTGTCCTCAAAAACCACATATAATTTTTGCACAGAACAAGTTTTAGACTGAATAACCACTGAAAACAATTTTCAAAGACGATCTCACAGTGAGAAAGTCAATCTTACCTGCATGAATGAAATTTACAAAGATTCACATTCCTGCTAGGGTCCATCACATGGTCAGAGTCTATAGAATTCCCTTAGGAATTATTGTTCATCATTTTAGGTCTGCAATGTGGATATTATACCATAAATGTGCCTCTCTTTCAGGAAAAACAAAGAGTAGGCAAGTAGTTGATATGAACAGTGGCTATCCTTTTCTGAGAGGTATGTTATGTGGTGCCCTATAGTTCATATCTGGGTGTCTTCTATGTCTAACGTGTTATATGATATTTGTTAATATCATCTATATTATGTTATTTGAGGACACAGTCTTTAATTCTAACTATATGTAATCTCATCCCGAACCTTGATGACAGGTTTTAAAATCCAAAACAGATTATATACATGTGTGTTTGTGTTTCAAATCACAGCCAATTAGCCATATATTCTGAGTTTCTTTTAGCCAGTGGGAAACTTTCTTCTGGTTTCTTCTCATGTTTATTCAGAAGATCATTATTCCTTCCCTAGAGCAATGGATTTTTAAAAAATAATAAAAAAATTATATAATCCAGAAATGCCTGGTTAAGCATACTTTTTCACATAGATTCACCAAAAGAGGTGCGGTGTGTTATTCTAAGGGAAGCAGAATGAGTAACAGACATGTGACTAATCCACATATTATCCTCATTATTAGCGATATTTTGAACACTTGATAAAAGGAGGGGACTACCTAGAAGAGACAATTTATGAAACCAATCATCTTTGTGGTGGGGAAGAGGGCAGGGTTTAACATCAGTTTAAAATTACAATGCAAACTTTTCATCGCCTCAGAACCTTTTCTCCAGAAGGGGAAAACCCCTCAGGGCTCAAGCAGATCATAACATAAGCTTGTACTAGAGAGCCTATGGTTTCTGCCAATTACCTTCCTATGTTTAAATGAGCCACTCTGCACTACAGTATCCATCCTCATGAAGGTAACATGAGAAATGGACCTTAGACCATGGAAGAATATCTTAGTGGCCACTTCTGTGCTATGGTAAGCTCTTTAGTAGGTTCACTGAAGGTGCCAGAGGCTGGTAGAAGTGTTGGTAATTGCTACTGGAGATCTTTCTGAGTTATGACAAGTTTGACAGTTCTTAAATCATTCATATTTCTACATTTAGATCTCCCTCTCTTTTTCCCACTGTCCTTTCCCCAGCATCACAGATGTACTTGTTTATGACCCTGTTCTTATTGCTCCTGGCTATTTTGGCCAAAGAATTGTTTACAAGTTGAATGAACATTTTGATGGCATACAATTTACTTGGCATTTTTATACAGAAATGATTTTGAGGGGAATTGAAGACCTTTGCAACAGCACTTGCTGGAAATATACCTCAAAGCAAGCCAAGAAGCCTCTGTCACAAGAGGAGAGTAGTGCTGAAAGTAGTATTTGGGGTGGGGGTTTCCAGAGGAAGGACACGAATTGTGTCTTTGTGCCATTTCTTCCCATCCTACCCAAATGTGTTTCTATTACAATATGCAGGGAGGTTTAGGGTTTGCCCATTTTCTTCCTCTAGCAGATAGGGCTGAACAAATGGGTACATCATCATTTAGAATTTTACACCATATGTGAATCTATCCATGCATGTTTGGTGGACAGGATCATGCATGCCAGTGGCAGGAGATCTTTGCTGATCTCTAGAAGTTATGAAACTATACTTCACATCATCCCTGTCCTTTACCTTGCTGGGTGAGGTTGATGGGTGTTGGAGTACAACACCCTCTGGAGGGCTGTAAGTTTTCCACCCCAGAGTACACAATGAAACATTTCTAAGGTCTGATGAGCACATGGCCTGGGTGTGTGGCAGCAGGGTATGGAGTGTATTTCTTGGTTCAAATGCTGGAACTTATGAACTTTACTGAGGACTAGTCTGTAAGCTTATAAGCTCCAATGTCAATAGGCCATGTTCATCCACTCCAGCTACAACAGGAACAGGAAACCTGTGGCTGCCCTGAGGTTTCCTAGAAATACCCACCCCATCTCATCTTACCTTGGGTAAGAGGATAACCAGCAACAGGAAGGTCTCATCATGGCAATCCCTTATTTATTTGCGTTTTTTTTAATTGAATTGAATTGAATTGAATTGAATTGAATTGAATTGAATTGAATTGAATTATCTAGTTTAATTTATATCTTGTCTTTCTCCCAGTCTGGGACCCAAGGCAGCTTACAAGAAATCAAAACAAAGTAGTGTTAAATTCTTATTAATGTGAAAGTTAAAAACAATTTATGAAAAGCACAAAGTTAGAACAGTTTAAAATGCATCAGAAACATAATAAAATAAAATAAAAAATAGAAGTGTAACACACTCCATGAAAGGATCCTTCTGCCACATAAGTTAAGAGTCAAAGACTAACCTAAATAAAAAGGAATTTAACTGCCAGTAGAAAAAGAATAGACGGGGAGCCAACCAAATCTCCCATGGGTGGAAATTCCACAGCCTAGGAGCAACCACTGAGAAGAACTGTCTCCACTATCCTCACCAAATATGCCTGCGGTGGTGCAACCATAAGAAACATCTCCTCTGAAGATCTTAAGACTCAAGCAGGCCCACGTGGGGAAATAACGTCTTTTGGATAGTATCCAACTACATTTCCATACTGCTTAATTCCCTCAAGCGAAGCTTGTGTGTTTGGGGTGGGGGTGACAGAGAGACTGTCAGGGAAATGGGGAACTACATTTTGCCTATTTGCATTTTTGGTGTTTTTATTGAATTTCCAGAAACCTGTTCCACAAACCCATATTTTGGAGTGAGAAATTGTGGGGAACAGATGTATTTATTGGTTTACTTTTTCTAGTTCCTAAAATATCTTCAGTTGCTACGTTCACACGTGGCAGTTATCAGGAGCTCAGATGCTCCTTAATGTCTTCAGAATTTTGGCAGTATACAGACAATTTCCAATTTGATCTTAATACATTTATCTTTCAGGATAAATAATCCTCCCGGGGGTTTAAAACAATCTGGTTGTGGGGAGACTCTACTTAGTAGTCTAGTCATCTACAGGAGCTGATAGACTGAGGCCCTTTCTGTATGGTGTGGCTGCCCTGCAGTTGGGACATGATGGCAGCACTCTGCAGGTTGTGCTTCTGTACACTGTCATCATGGTCCTGCTGCTATCTTGTCCCCATGAATTGCACATGCTGGATATTTGAAAAACAGAAATTTTACACCTGTGCAGAATGACAGAAGTGTGCTGGCGATGCTTCCTTCCCCAGTGCAGCAGTGGTGAGTGCCCAGCTGCGCTGCAGAAGGAAGAGGCGGGGCCAGCGTGCTCCCTTCCTCAGCGACCTGGCAAGGTGTGGAGGGGAGCATTTCTGGTGTGCTCCCTTCCCTGCCGGGGCCGCAATGAAATGAAGTGATGGATGTCATTCATGCAGAAATGGCCTGAGAGTTGAATCTTACTTAAGACTGGCCATAGGGCAATATTGTCTTCTTCACCTGAAGGAAACAACTTAGTTTGGGGGATGGGGAGCAGGGAGAAAGGCTCTATGACCCACACAGCTCTATCTGTGAGTAGAAGGGACTTGAATCTGCTGGTTGAGGCAACCATCTCATCCTGCAATGGCATCCAGTGCGTCCCATTTCAGGGATGTGGTACATTCTGTTGCATGACTTTAAGATGTTCTCCTACGTGCTGAATGCTATCTGCAAAATCCATCCAGAAGCTTGAATGCCTCCTTTAAAATATGAGATAAATCCCACAATGGATTCACTGTACCCCTAACAGAAAGCCACCAACTGCTACAGTTTGTCTTGTCAGTATGTGACAGATGTTACTAATATAATCTTAGAACAAATGTGTATGCATTCTTTTAGAGGATAATGCTGAAGGTAACCTAAAGCATGGAGCATTTTTTATTTTATTTTATTTTTTTGCATAAGAAAAGACTGCAGAGGTTTAGTTGATGATATGAATGAACAGATTATTATTCATTTCCAGGTTGAAAAATGGAGTTCCTAACAGTTGGGAAACCCTGTTGGGAAGACTAATAGACCAGTGAAAATCTTGCAAAATTTACTCCCTGCATTTGAGCTTCCTGAAATGTTGGAGAGGAATTATTTTGTGTAGAAAAGCATGTGGTTTTGTTTGTTTGTTTCTTTGTTTATACAAAATCCTGTTTGTTAAGCAGCATGGGAACTATAAAGTAGTGCAGAGGTCACCTGCCTAGACCTTCACCTCTGTTTCCAATTTCTGATTTTTGTGTGAAATTGGTGATATTCTTAGTGTTCATGATGGATCATTTATGAGGACATAATTTCTTAGGGTGAAGTGAAGGGGCTTACATGGGGTTTCATTTATACTGTGTTCTAATCTTCATCTACTGATCTGTTGTTACCAGCAAAGTATAGGCAAAATATTAAAAAGTGTCCCTCAAAGAATACAGAAAACATAGGTTGTTGTGGGTTTTCTGGGCTTTGATGCCATGTTCTATTAGTATTTTCTCCTGACATTTCACCACCAGATCCTCTGAAGATGCCAGCCATAGATGCAGGCAAAATGTCAGGAGAAAATACTAATGGAACACGACCTCAAAGCCCGGAAAACCCACAACAGCCTATGGATTCCAGCTGTGAAAGCCTTCAATTTTACATCAATACAGAAAACAATATTTGTAAACTCACAGTTTTCTTACCACGTGCTCAGAGGTTAAGAAGAAGGGATTCCAAGCTAGATATCAGAGCTTCTCGGCTTGATAAGCCATCAAGCTGTGGCCATGCCACAGAAGTATTAAAAATAATGTTCGAAAAGGTATCATTTGTCAAGGCACCTGGTGTTTCAATGATGATGATGATGCCTGAAGCAATTTTAATATTTCTAGCAAGTAATTAGAGTGATCGTAAAAAGCCGTATCATAAAACTTCTTTTTTTAAAAAAAAATCCAAATTGCATTGAAAATCTGGCAAGACACTGTAATTATAAGTTCATTTATCTTTCTTTTTACATCTGCTTGCACAATTTTTGTAAAGTTATGCTTTAAGAAGAATGTAAAGTGAAATAAGATCCTTTCTTTTTGTATTGCTTTGCCTGCCTTGCAATTTTGCAACCTAAGGATAGGTAAACGAGAGCAGTGTCCTATTATTCAGATGGAAAAAAGCTGGTATGAGTGTCTGAATTATGCACCTTGCAAGATAAAACAAGCTTCATTAGTACAGTTTTTTAAAAGTATAAAATGTGTTTATACTGAAAGATATAGCTTTCAGAAGTGACCTCATCATATCTCGTTATAGCTCTGTACTCTTTCCTTTTTCTTATCACCAGATTTCAATCATCACCTCCATCATCATCATCATCATCTCTACCACCACCACCATCATCACCACCACCACCACCAGCTAGAAATGTATAGCCGTGACTATTTCAGCCTCAAATGTGGTGATAAATAATTACAGTAGTTTTCTTCCTGCTGAATGAGAAATCAAATATTCTTCCACAGTATTGTCCCTGTATTTGGACATCCTGAAATGTTGGAGAGGACTTATTCTGTGTAGACAAGCATGTGTTTGTTTTGTTCTATAACCAGTTTTTGGTGGAAAAATTGGTTTTCTGAACAGGAAAGAGTGTTTTCTGTGCATAAAACACATTTTTGTACATGCAGGAATGGCATCTGTTAACAATAGGCCTGATCACGACTGAACTGTCAATCTCACACCCTAATTATACTATTGAAATGGCAGAGTGGCTTATTATTCAGTGTAAAACACTTCCATTCCTCCTGGGTAGACCACAGCCTTTTTGGAGACTCCTCAGTGGATGCCTTTGATGGAATCAGTACACTGTGGTGCCTTAAGGCATAACACATCTCAGAAAGTTAGGTTCCACCTGGCTTCACAAGACTCTCCAAAGAGTTGCACTTTTGCCAGATAGTTTCTAAAGGGCATGCAGAACTGGCAAAACTTACTTTTCTATACTCTGAATGAAACCAGAAAAGTTTTCCTATCCTTACTACCTACTGTATTGAATTTCTATGCTTTGCTGTGTAGCAGAGATGGGCAACAGGCAGCACACACCTCATCCTCATCTATACCCTCCAACAGTCTTTGTTTGGCAAGGTCAGTGCCAATTAATCCTTTGTCATCCTGCTTTTTCAGAGACTTCCAAAATGTCCCAATTTCTTTCTCCTCCCACTTTGTCATCAGCTTAATTCAGTTGCTGCAAATGGAGTTTGTACTCAGTAATCTTTGCATGCAACAGGAGAGGAGGGGAGAGAATCTTGCCCTTCCCAGTAGGCTCAGACAAAGGCCCTTTTTGCCTTTGCCATTTTCCATGCGAAAGAGGGCCTGGAGCATCGCACGATTGTGAGGAGTGATCTGCACAATGCACTCACAATCACACGATGCTCCAGGGGCCAGCAGGTGCCGATCGCGTACCTTTTCATTTTCAGCTAGAAGCCGAAAATGGTGTGCAATTGTGCATTGCTCTCAGGCCCCATGTGCACTTATCTGACGTGCGGAGCCTCCGGAGCCGCGCCAGTTGAGCTTCCTGCCCCAGCGCAGCCTGGGAAAGTCCTAGGCTGCGCTGTGGAAGGAAGAGGCAGGGCTCTCGCACGAGCAGGCAGCTCGTGCAGAGCAACCGGACCCCGAACGTGAGAGCCTTTTGCCGGATGCTGCTCACGCAATCCCTGCACCCAGCGCCAGAAGAACATAAGGGCCAAAGTGCCACATCCTCTCTTAGCATGTGTGTCCTCTCTCATTAATAACTTTTGCCATCTTGATCACACTCTGATGTTGGTTGGCCACATGTGTTCCAATTTTTCTTTGTGAAATGTTGGATGGCATGCTGTTCTTGTGCCCCTTGGGGCCCTATTTCCCTCTGTATTGGTGAAATGGATTTATTCAACAGTGGCAAAAGTTGGCAATTCCCATTTAAACCAAGATACACATGGAACATCTACCTTGTTGTCAAACTTAAAAGCATCCCTGACACTTCCCTTAAAAACAAGGCATTCACTCCCATGTCCTTTGTTTTTAAGGGGTACTCCTTTTTTGCTCTTGCTCATTGTCTCATTTCAAAAGTGCAGTGATAAATGCAGTGGTGGAATGCAGGTGGCCTCTGGTGATGAGGGAGTGCAACTTTGGTGAGCCCCACTTCCCTGGAAGTTGACAATCCTTGCTGTATAAAGGATTCCACAGTATATTGCCTTATGTAATGGCCTAGCACTCCTTCTCTCCCTCAGCTATGGTCCTATGAAGTGTTCACTCCTCCAGCAGTCTCCCTTAATTCAACCTGGTATCTTGAACCTACTGAAAGGGGTTGCATACTTGCAGGTACTTATAAAGAGCTACCCCATCTTTCAAACTGTGCAAATTTATACATTTTAAATGTTAATTTGTCACCCCATGCATCCTGTTTTCCAATCAACTCTACATGATCATCAACAGCTCATGTACTAATTGCAGAAAAGAAAAGGTGGAGCGGGAGATGAGTGATTTAAATATAAGCTTCCTCTAGCTGTTACATATACAAAGCTTGCTGATTAAGTACTTCTGCTATTGTTACATCTTTCCTTCAGAAGAAGTTGAAGTTTAGTTTTCCTTATGAATCTCTCCATTGATTTTCCTCAGAAGTGGTAAGCACTGTATCTTTGACAAAGATGAATAGAAATGCTTTATTCTCCTTTTTGTTAAAATTTGAGAACACTGCTGTCAGAAAATCCTTTCTGCGTTATTCTCTTTAATAATAAAATAGGTGTCTCTGTGACAATTGATATGGAAACAAAACAGAGAATTGTGCATTATCAGGGGAGCCTCACAGCATATGTGTTTTCAACCCTACTCCAAGGGCAGAGGGACCAAAAAAGGGGAGCTGGAAAACAGAACTGCACATATACAGAGGGAATGGGGGCAGGGATGTGAAGGCTTTTGGAAGGCTTTTCTCAGAAGGGAGGAAATGCAAGTTGTACTCAGGATCTGATGCCCAGTGGCATCATTCTTTCCATCCACTCCCCATCCCTGGTGGGCTCCCTAAATAAATGGTGAGGATCTCTCTCTCTCTCTCTCTCTTCTTCTCAATAAACAACATCAGGGTTGGCATCCTGTTAAATGTAGAGGGAGGAGCTGGGCAAGCCTAGTTGGTGCCAGCCAATTATAGCTCAGGGGATGCTGTGAATCAGAAACTACAGGGGAGAAAGAATGCAAAATGGAGGCTTGTCTCTGACAGAAGGCAGATGGGGAAGGATGGCCTAGAGATAGGGAAAAGCTGTAACAGAGATAGCACAGTCAACCAAGGGAAGAATTGAATAGGGTTTGGGGGGGCTGTGAAGGATTAAATAGTTCAAGGGTTAATATATGATCAATTGCATATATTAATAAACTTCTTCTTGTTTATTCTTTTTTTCCAGCTGTGTCTGGCTGTTCTTGATAAGTTTTATAGAGATCTGGTATGCTTACCACAGTGAACCCACTGTGCAACACATCTACTGGTCTATATAGGGCCAATCCATGGAGGGATCACAAGAGGGAAAGGGGTAAGGTGAGTTACAGAAGCCCAAGGGCTTGGATCTGCAACCAGCTTGGAGAGAGGATCCATTACAGTGACATACAGTGGTGTGTATATGGGACCTCAGTGCCTCTCTTGTCCAACAACCTCAACCCCTTGGAACCCTCAGTTTCATGGTAGCATCCCCTGTCTCGGCTATTTACTAGCTAGTGGAGTGTGGCAGAGGAGCATCCAGGTCTATCTCTATAGCTGGACATATAACAACAAAGGCAAACTCTGAGTTCTCCTGACATTCTTCAGAGTTCCAGCGAATGCTGTCATTATTGTGTGTCTCACATCAGAAACATGGCTGGACATTTCTCCACCAATTGTAATATCCAAAATATTTCCAAAGGGAAGCAAGGGAAGCAATAGGCTCTATGTGAGCAGCCAGCTCATATGAATAGGCAATTTTGAGGTGAGAGCTCTTGGAGAATGATAGGCACTATTTTTGTGATGAGCAAACAAATCAAAAACTCCAAAAAAACCAAAATGCACATTTTTAAAACAGAGTAGCAGCTACTTCAATCTTTTTGTGAGTCCTCATTTTAAAAGTTAATTGAAATGTGGAAAAAGTATGTAAAATGATTCAAAACCTAATCTCTGCCCTGGCTCCAAGATACTCTCTTTCAGCAAAAATCCTCCGTGTTCAGCTTAGTCGATCATAAATTTTGGAGACCTAATTTAATAAATCCTGTTTTATTTTAAAGAGCTGGCATTTTAGAATGTATGGCTGAGGGCTACAATAAAAGGAAATGAAATGAATTTCAGTAACAAGTTTCATTTTAACGTATGTATTTCCTGACAGATAATTTACAACATAATGTTTAAACAGAGTGAAAAAAAAGTAGGATAACTAGTTGTCTCATGGGTTGCAATATGATGGTAGTGTGCAATGAGAAAAAGGGGAGAAGAAAAAGATAAAAGGAAACTCTAACTTATTTTTCTAGCACTTGAAAATTCGTAGTGTGCAAATATAAATGTGAGAGAACCTACTCTTGCCCTAATGTAAGAGACTCCCTTCTTTGGTAGAGATAAACAGGATGAGCCAAGAAAGAACTTCTGTGTTTTTCTTTAAACTCTGAATATAATATAGAAGTACTAAGAACTGCAGCCTTTATTTATTGTTATGATGAAGGCCTATCTTCTGGCAGTAATATATTTATAGTTAGGGTCTGTCAGAACAGCTGTCAGAAATAATGTTTGACTATAACTCCTTGGGACATAATTAAATTCTGGCCAAAACCTATTAGTGTGACATTGCTGCTGTATTGGTTAATATTTTAATTTTGCTGTGAAAAGTGTAGGAGATAGGGAGTAAGACGTTGGGTCGATCTCGGCAACATTAATCACTTTCCAAGGCTCACCGAATCTTGTTTATGTAGCCTGATGCAGCCCTGAGTCATTCTGTATCTATTACTGCAAGGTGTCAGTTAATGGTTGCAGGGAGCAAGGGTAGCTGATAGCTTCCATATCAGAAGTGTGATTAACTGCTCTGGATTTAGTCTGAAATTTAGATAAGATTTGCACAGCTCTGAGCCCTGTCCCCAAAGCAGGTTCTGCATCTCAAATAATTCCTTCAAACTTCTGATTGAAACACAGAGTAGATTCACTGCCCCACTCACAAGAAAGCCACCATCCATCACTGTGCTCTATAACTTCTAAGTAACACTTAGTAGGTAGGGCAACCTCTTCCATCTCAGAAAAGAAAAGGCAGCCCCCTTCAGCCTCCCCTCTCCTCTCCCCTGTCTTGTAGTTCTTATCTTTCACTTTGATGTGGACAAACATTAGCGCAAGGTTTAATGGGACTGGGAAGGAATTTTACCCTCATTCACAATGAGTCTAGTCAACCAGGGTTTCACCTTTCCTGTTGTAATCTTTCATTTTCTGGTTCTATTTGTTCTCCGTTGTAACTGCAAACCTTCTGGGTAGCTTCTGGATTCCTTGTGCAGGGCTCATGGAAGAGAGCAGTCAGAACTATCCTTTTGCAAAACCCCTTTAAGAGACTTGAGGCTACCACTTTAGAAGATCCAGCTCAGTTCAACAGCTTCCTCACCCTCAGCTTAAGATAGTGGTGATGGCAACAGTCTGTGATGTTATTGGCGTGAACTTGTCCTTTAACCCTCATTTACCTCCTCCCGGCTCCCTCCTCATGTGGGAAATTTGACTTAGTCAATAGACAGACTCTTGGAGAATCTGTGACATTTCCACTGGCATGTCAATCTCCAGTAAACTGTACCCAATAAAGTTGGGACCATTTTAATCCATCTACCAGGGGTCAAATCCCTGACTGGCCATGGAAAGCCACTGGATGATCCTGGGCAAGTCACACTCTCTTAGGCCCTTTTTGCATGGCATTTGCCATGCGAAAGGGCTCCTGGAGCATCGCGTGATTATGAGGAGTGATCTGCACGATGCACTCACAATCATGCAACGCTCCAGGGCCTGGCAGGCGCCGCTCGCGCACTTTTTCATTTTCAGCTTTCAGCTTTCAGCTGAAAATGGTGTGTTTCATTGCTTCAGGGCCCCTTGCGCACTTGCCATGTGTGTGGCACCTCCAGAGCCATGGCTGTCGTGCTTCCTGCCCCAGCGCAGCCTGGGAAACTCCCAGGCTGCACTGTGGAAGGAAGAGGCGGGGCTCTCGACTATCTGCTCGGGAGCAGGCAGCTCGTGAGACGCTGATGGAGTGAGGACGCGAGAGCCTCTCGCTGGAGGCTGCTTGCACAATCCCCACACCCCAGCACCGAAAGAAGGTAAGGTGCGGAAAGGGCCTTAGCCTGAAAGGAAGGCAAAGGCAAACTCTGAACAAATGTTGCCAAGAAAACCCTGTAATACATTTGCTTAAGGATCTCTGTAAGTTAGAAGCAACTTGAAGGCACAGAACAACAACAATGTTCTCAAGTGTGTTCTTCTTCTTCCATGCTGCCCGTGCTGTGCAAATCTCATTGTGCTTCCATGAGAAGAAGATTGAAAGTACTATCTTTACTACAGAGTTAAAGCTGAGGGGCAGACTCATGGCCGTTTCCTTCTGCAACAAGACACTCCTTGAATGCCAGGGTCCTCTCACCTAGCCACTGTTGCCCTTCAGGAGGTGTTCTGCATGATTTTCAGCCTCCAATCCTTTACTGGTAGTTATCATCTCCCTCTAAAATGAATATATTTAACATAAAAAAATGATATAGTGATATGTCCCTTTCTGAGGAAGAGTGTTTGAAATTACAAATGAGCAACATAACAAACATTTTTTAATACCCAGAAGCATATGCAATATCTTTTTATCAGGAGTCTGCTTTTGACTCTAATCTTGAAAGCACCTCTTATACCCACTGTCTCCTCATGGATTCTAACATCTTCTGACTTCTTTAAAGTCAAGTTAGTTTTGGAATTCTCCATCTTTTTTTTTAAAATGTGTGTATTTATTTCCATACATATTTATATACCCTGTATTTGCCAGCATATAAGACTCACCCATGTATAAGATGCACCACATTTATACACTGGAAAATACTATTTTCCAGTGTACAAGACATGCCAACGTATAAGATGGATCTCATTTTCAACCAGTATTTTTTGGGAAAAAAGTGAGTCTTATATGCCAGCAAATACAGTAAATATGTGTGTGTGTATCGGCCTCCTCCTGGAGAGCAGATGGCACTTGGAGTTGGCTGGCATAGGTAGGGCTAACGGACATGTATGCTGTAAATGATATCTGCTATAATTTGCCAAAGAAGAAAGAAAACTCTTATTGTTGTCCTGGTGGGTTGGGATTGCTGTCAATGGGAGGCCATGATGAAACAGTTTTTACTGTCTTTCTCATTGAATTTCTCTTTTATAGAATCATAGAATCATAGAAATGTAGAGTTGGAAGAGACCACATGGGCCATCCAGTCCAACCCCCTGCTATGCAAGAACACCCTCAAAGCACTCCCGACAGATGGCCATCTAGCCTCTGCTTAAAAACCTCCAAGGAAGGAGACTCCACTACACTCCGAGGCAGCATATTCCACTGTCGGACAGCCCTGCCATCAGGAAGTTCTTCCTGAGGTTCAGGTGGAATCTCCTTTCCTGCAGGTTGAATCCATTGCTCCTTGTCCTGGTCTCTGGAGCAGCTGAAAACAAGCCCACTCCTTCCTCTACATGGCATCCCTTCAAATATTTAAACATAGCTATCATGTCCCCTCTTAACCTTCTCTTCTGCAGACAAACATCCCCAGCTCTCTAAGTCTATCCTCATAGGGCATGGCTTCCAGGCCTCTCACCATTTTGGTCGCCCTCCTCTGGACTTGCTCCAGCTTGACCATGTCCTTCTTGAATTGGGGTGCCCAGAACTGGACACAGTATTCAAGATGAGGTCTAACCAAAGCAGAGTAGAGTGGTACCAGTACCTCCCTCGATCTAGACACCATACTCCTGTTGATGCAGCCGAGAATTGGATTGGCTTTCTTGGCTGCCGCATCACACTGCTGACTCATGTTCAGCTTGTGGTCTATGAAGACTCCTAGATTTCTTTCACATGTACTGCTATCCAGCCACTTGTCTCTCACCCTATATTTCTGTATTCCATTTTTTCTACCTAAGTGTAGGACCTTACACTTCTCTCTGTTGAATTTCATTTTGTTAGCCTTGGCCCAGCTCTCCAATCTATCCAGGTCATTTTGAATTTTGATCCTGTCCTCTGGCGTATAGCAACCCCTCCCAATTTGGTGTCATCTCAAATTTGATGAGCATGCCCTCTATTCCTTCATCCAAGTCATTGATAAAAATATTGAACAGCACTGGGCCCAGGACAGAACCCTGTGGCACCCCACTAGTCACTTCTCTCCAGGATGAGAAGCAGCCATTTGTGATCACTCTTTGGGTCTGGTCGGTCAACCAATTACAAATCCAACTAACAGTAGCCCTATCCAGCCCGCATTTTACTAGTTTCTTTGCAGATCCGACCACCCCCCCACCCACGTGAAGGGGGTTTGGGGGGGACACCATTTGCTGTCCTCCCACGAGAGGAGAGCACGGGCTGAAGGGGGCGGGGTGCTAAGGCTCTATTTAGGGCTCCCCCGCCTCCCCTCCAGCCTCTTCTCAGAATCTCAGCGAGGAGGACGGACGTCGCTGCTGGGAGCACAGCCGACCGCGTGGTCGGCGAGCGCCATTTTGGGCGGCTTTGCGGTTCAGGACGGTGCGGGAACGGGTGGTTATCCCCCCCGGTGCCACCTCCAGCTCCTGGAGGCATCGTTGGCCGCTAGGGACTTTCGTCGGTGTGGCTGCAGCGAGGAGCAGCCCTCGCGGGAGTTGGCTGAGCAGCACGCTGCCGGCGTCCCTCCCCTCCTTGCGGCCCAGCAGGGTTGAAAAGGACAGAAGAGGCGGCTGCCTCAGCGGCCGCCCGGGTAAGGAGGAAGGGAGTGGGTGGCTCAGGCTTCTGATTGCACTCCCCCTGCCCTCCCTAGTGCCTGCGGAGTGCGAGAGGGAGGAATGGGGTTTGGAAATTGGCATTTGACCGCTTTTCCCCCATCCTCCCTCCTGTTCTTCCCCCCCCTCCCCAGCTTCAAGCCCATCGGGAGATCCCTTTCAGCGCATTAGCGAAGGGCGGAGGGGAAGGCCCTGGGACATCTAGTAGGGGTGTCTGAGGATTAAAAGGGGTTGGCGATGGGGATTACAGTTTGGGTCTTAGAAGGTCCAATGGCCTCTAAGCAGGCTCCAGGGCTTCGGGAAGTAAGCAGCCCACCAAGAAGGCCACCCCGGCCAAGGGAGCTGCTGCAGCCAAGGGAGTTACGCCAGCCAAGAGGCCCAAGGTGCTAGGGCATCCTCAGCTTTGGTGCCAGTGGCCTCATCTTCAGATGAGGATGCGGGTTCGAGCATGGTGGCTACCATCTTTGAGAAGCTCCAGGTTATTGAGAAGAACAGGCAGTCAGCGGGACGGGGTGGGGAAAGTGATGAGCAGACAGTCCAATGCCCGTGCGTGCAATTAACCAGATTTTGGCGCGGTTAGATGCCATTGAAAAGGACAGAGGGGGCGAGAGGCTGAGTCAATCTGTCCAGAGAGCCGGGAACAAGTTTGGGCTGCGCCACGCAACATTTGGGAACCTGGGCCATCAGGAGAGGCGACAGAGGAAGATGTATCGGGTGAGTATGGTGGCTATGGGGATTACAATGTTGGTTGGGCGTGGCCATGGACCTTCCCTACCCCCCGAGGAACATGGCGTGGGCCCCTCCTGGAGGTTTTCCGGCACCATTGGCATCCTCTTCTCCTTTGGCCTCAGGGGATAATATTTCACCCTCAAAGCAGCAGGAAGGGCAGGTGGGCCAGTCCCAGGAGGCCACAGGTTCTACTCAGGCAGTGGTTGCTGGATCACGCGACTCAGATAAGGATAAGGACAGGGCTGTGGGCCCCGATTCAGAGGCTGAGGGGCAGTTAGGGGTTTTGGATGAACACCTCGCTACTGCTACGATCGAGAAGATACGGAAGGGAGAATATGTTGATTTGTTCTCTCTTTTGTATTGGGAGTTAGACAAAAAGGAGAAGGACGAGTTGGATGCGACTGAAAAGGAGAAATTAAAGAACCGTAGGATTGATAAGAACTGGAATAATTGGTTTACGGGCTCTGTCTTACATGGATGTTATTGTTAAGGCCCAGCCTTCCAGGGCACATTCCATGTTGGTGTATTAAATACGATTTTCAGGGCGCAGGCTGACTTTTCAGGGAATGGATGGCTCCATTATGATGAGAAGTTTAGGATGCGGGCTGCAAAGCAGCCCAACCTGCGTTGGGACAAGATCATAACAGAATTGTGGATGAAAGACATTAACCCCGGTTCGCCCTGTTTTCGGGGAGAGGTCACAATCAGGACACCTGGTGCGGAATAATAAGCCGGGGGGGGCCAACCGCACCCAGGGTTCACCGGAGCAGACGCAATTATGCTGGGAGTTTGGGACCCAAGGGTTTGTGCCAGGCGCCCCTGTAGATCAAGCACCTTTGCGGGATCTGCTGGGGACCGCATTCCGCCCGCAACTGCAACAAGGGGAGAGGAGGAGGGACAGGTTTCAAGGAAGGAGGTGGAAAATGGGGACCTGGACCTCAGACATCGGTTCACAAAGGGTCCCAGTCCAATTAAGGTGGATAGGCTGCTTGCCTGGCTCCGGGATTATCCGGACCGAGCTGCGGCACAATATCTGTTGGGGGTTTTTCCGAAGGTTTTAGGATTCCTAGTGTGGGGCCTCATAGGTTCTTTATGGCTAGTAACCTTAGGTCAGTTATAGGTAGAGAGCACGTAGTTAGGGAAAAAATTAGGAAGGAGGTAGCAGAGGGCAGGGTTTTGGGCCCTTTCGATAGCCTCCCACTCCCAATGTTAGGATTTCCCCATTTGGTGTAGTTCCCCAAAAAAGCACCAGGTGAGTTTAGGTTGATCCACCATTTGTCTTACCCCAGAGGAGACTCCGTTAATGATGCTATCCCTGCTGAGTTGTGTTCGGTCAGGTGCACTTCCTTTGATGCAGCAGTTCGAGTGGTGCGTAGGCAAGGGGTAGGAGCAGAGTTGGCTAAATCGGACATCAAGTCGGCCTTCCGTCTGCTCCCAGTTCACCCAGCTGATTTTGAACTTTTGGGTTTTGCATTTGAAGGAAGTTTTTATGTCGATTGTGCCCTCCCTATGGGATGCTCAGTGCCGTGTTCTGCCTTTGAGACGTTTAGCACCTTTTTGGAATGGGCCATCAAAAAGAAGTCAGGCCTTCGGGGCATAGTGCATTACCTGGATGATTTCTTGTTTGTTGGTTGAGCGAGTTCAGGGCAGTGTGGTTCTTGTTGGCCGATTCACATCTCTTATGGGTGAGTTGGGTGTACCTTTGGCTCACGAGAAGACAGAGGGCCCTGAGCAGCAGCTTACTTTTCTAGGCATAGAATTGGATACAGTCAATCAGTCCTGTAAATTGCCTGCAGCCAAGGTTGGGATTTGAGGACACGGGTAGCAGATTTCCTTGGCAGACGTAAGGCAACTCTTAGGGAATTAGGAGATACTCGGGCATTGAAAATTTGCCTGCAGGGTAGTGGCGCCCGGCAGGGCGTTTCTTTGGCAGCTGTGTGATGCCACAAAGGGGGTCACCAAACCACATCATAGGAAATTTGAGTTACCAGGGAGATGAAATTGGACTTGAAGGTGTGGCAGGAGTTCCTGGAAGGGGGTTTAACGGGGTCTCATTTTGGCTAGACAAAATTAAAGTTAGGGATGCTTTGCAGATTGCATCGGATGCAGCAGGTTCCATCGGTTTTGGAGTCTTCTTCAGGGGTAGGTGGTGTGCGCAGAGATGGCCTGAAATTTGGGTGGAGGGCCGGCCTCACGGGAGATCTCACATTCCTGGATTTTCCCAATCCTGGTAGCAGTTCACATCTGGGCACGCGAGTTGGCGAATGCATCGGTGCATTTCTGGTGCGATAACCAAGCTACAGTCAGGGTTATTAACTCTCTTTCCTCTAGGTCACAGCGCGTCATGCGCTTGGTCCAGGCTTTCACGCTGCAATGTCTCCATTATAACATAGTCTTTACAGCTGTACACGTGGCAGGCATAGGGTAATTCCTTGGCTGACTTCTCTCTCGTATGCAGATGGATCGTTTCAGAGAGCTGGCACCGAATCAGCACCTCTTCCAGAACCAATGCCCTCCGAGCTGTGAACTCTTGGCGGGGTGAGGTAGCACAGATGATTGGTATGTCAATTGCGCCCAGTACCAAAAAGAGCTATTTAAGGGCAGCGGAAGAGTTTACTAGTTTCCGGGGGGCAAAAGGGTTGGAGGACCTTTTGGCCTATCCCGGTGGATCATATTTTGCAATTCTGTGTTGCCCTTGAGCAAGCTAATTTATCTCCGCAATCTATTAGATCGCGATTATCGGCCATGGCTTTTTGGTCCAAGTTAAAGGGATTCCCTGACCCTTTCCGGTGATTTTGGGTCCCCAAGTTTTTTAGAAGGGTGGACTCGGCAAAGGGGACGGTCCAGGATGGCAGACAGTCGCTTTCCCCAAACATTCTGAAGGGTTTGGGTGACGCATGGAAGGTATTATGCTCTTCACCGTACAAAGGGTACATTGTTTCATGCAGCGGCTCTTACGGCCTTTTTCGGGGCTCTACGGGTGAGTGAGCTGGTAGTCCAGAGCAAAAGGGACCAGTCGGGCAGGGCATTGGAGTTTCGGGATTTGACCTGGGGCGGGCATTGGGTAAGTTGCGCATAAGGGGCTCCAAGACGGACCAGACCAAGCGGGGCGTTGTGGTCACATTACAGAGGTGCTCTGACCTGGCACTATGCCCGGTCAGAGCTATCAGAGCTTACACTGCTGACCAGGGAACACACAAGGGGCCTCTTTTTTGTCATGCTGATAAGTCACCACTTACCAGGTATCAATTCTGGACCATAACGAAGAAGGCTTTAGCTCATTTGGGTCTGCAGGGTGTTAACTTTGGCACACATTCATTTCGCATAGGGGCGCTCCACTGCGGCCTGGATGGGCTTAACGGCCGGAGATATTCAGAGGATCGGGGGGATGGAAGTCTCCGGCATATCGGCGCTATGTTAGGCCGATCCCAAAAGTGCTAAGATTTTTTGTCTTTTCAGAACGACCTGCTTCGGGGAGGAAGCGAGTGCTGATCTGTGGCCACAGTTTCATTTTCTGGGCGGAGCGGCATGCTCGTGGCGGTCACCTGGGCTCGAACCTGGCATTGGGAGATTGTGCTTCCATACAATGGCTGGGCAGGAGGGGCCTTCGGTGGCACGGTTTGTTACCTACGCTGTATGGGGAGAGCTGTGGGCCTCCGCCTGACGTGCTGGTCATTCACCTTTGGGGGGTAATGACCTTGGACTGTTGAAAGGCAAGGCCTTGATTCTTCAGGCCATTCAAGACATGCAGCACATTCAAAACACATGGCCCCACACTTCCATCGCTTGGTCAGCACTGGTTCAGAGAAGAGTGTGGGGTGGGGGAGGTGATCCTCGGCCATTGGAGTTTGCCGCCGGGGGTGAACCAGGAAATTCGCAAAGCCATGAGGCAGGGCTTGGTTACTTTATTCCACACATGACATTGTTTTTGACAAATTGGAGCTGTACAGGCCAGATGGGGTACAACTATCATCCAAGGGCATTGAAATATTTCTGTGCGATTTGCAAGAAGGAATTAGAGTCATCCTGGAGGGAGTGGGGGGGTAAGGACTAAGCGGACGCTTGTCCTTATCCATGGCCGGTAGGGGGGGGGTCCATGGGTTTCGGCGTGTACCTATGGCACCCTTTGGTGTAGGATAAAGACTATCCTTGAGGAGGGCCCGGGACTAGCCCTTACTGGCTTGAGCCCGGGGGACTCGATTTCGGGCTCACCTTCCAGACAGGGGCCGGCCAAGGTCATGGTCCACTTTCTGGGCTTGACTTTGGGGCCTGGTATCTCGTCCTGCGGCCAGGGGAGATGGTCTGAGGCTGATCTTGCCCTGGTCCACCCAGGTTGGTGGCCCCTCCCTCTTTTAGTAAACATCATTTGCACGCTCAAGTCCAAGTTCAAGTTCAAGTACATTACCATGTATGTTAATTAGGCATATTAATAAATTGCCCTTAGTTCAACCCAAGCCCTGTGTGTGGTCTCCTCATTTCGTGGGTGGGGCAATGACATGGGGAACTTTGTAGCTGGTTAGGTGGGAGGACAGCCAGCTACCTTCATACCCAAATCAGTTGAAGTAAGGAAAGAAATATGCTAAATGATTGCCATCAACATAACACTTTCACCCGTACTCCTTTAGCCATATTGCCTTTTTTTCTTTTTTCTTTTGGTCTGGGGAAAAACATCTAGTAAATTATCACCAGGCATCCTCTGGTCAGCATTAACTGTCACAATGACAAAGCTTAGGGAAATTTGTCTCCCTGCTAAGTGTGAAAGTCAAATTCTTGTAAGTGTTTATGCCTAAGTGTCTGTCTGCTGGAAACAACCCACTCCATCATTACAGTTACAGCCAAGAAAAATGTACTGCCTGTATTATTTTGCAACAGATAACAGTATTTCAAAGGATGTTACATTCTGAATAGGAAAAACAACAAAGAGCTTTACTTTACTGAGTAGGCGGAGGGGAGAGAAACTACAGTTACAGATTGATTAGGTGCAGTGGGATAGGAGCTTCTTTTGCTTGGTCTCGTTTAAATGAACTGATTTGGATATAGTGATTTTCAAATATTCTGGTTTAGGCCTACTTTGGAGTACTCACACATAGCAGCTGTTATGATAGAAGCCAATGGGGAAGCAGGTCCCACAGGTTCCTAGTAAGTGGCAGTGCCCTTTTGGCTTACAACATGAGTAAGAAAACAAAATCCAGAGTCCATTTTATTGGTGCACCTTTCCTTGGCCAACAAAAAGGGGCAAAAACACTTTGCATTAGCTTTCAAAGCTCACAGGCTTCTTCATCAGGCAAAAATGGCAATATAGCACGCAGGGGTACGAAAGGCACAATGTTGTGGTCACAGTGTCTACATGTTTACTTTGAGATCTTACAGGAAGTGCACATAGGTTAAATACAGTTCTAGAAAGGGTGCTTTGTAATTTCGAATGGAGAAGACAAAGTTTATTATCTGCTTTATTGCTTTTGTTCCCAGTTAGCTCATGGCCAAGGAGCACTTTTCAAAAACAACACAAAACAAAACAAAAAAATTTGGTACATCAAATTACTGTGAAAGAAAAAAGCTTAACTCTACGCGCATCTGTGAAAACAGAAAATTGCAGTGAGCTCAACCACTGAAATCTAATCCAGCCCATACTCTTTCTAATATGACTTTGAGGAACTGGTTTTTATTTTGAAAATGAAATCAATTTATAAAGAAGTTGAATCCTAGACTAACTGCCATGTTCAGCAGTTTTTCTATATGTCTATGGAGTGGCAGTCTGGCACACACAAAGCCCTGACCTTTATCTAATGAAAGAAAATGAATTAGCAAGTCTTCAGCAGTCTACAAAGTGATGAATGAATATCATGAACTTGTCTGGCCATTTCACTACAAGCCCCCTCCAGTTTTTAAGACTTTGGGGTTTCATTCTGAGCCTTTGAAGCTTGCTTCCTCTTTTACTGAGACATCCTTCATCCTTTGAGGCTGTAAAAGTTAACAGAAACAGAGATTGATAGCATTAAAGCTGTCAGGACAAGCTTAGTGCTTGTTCTTTTAGCTGATTACATGATTCTTAATGTTTTGTGCTTTATAGATGCATTTTTCAATTTGCCACAAAGAACAACAAGAAAGAACAATAAACATCCTCCAAACTGTGTCAATCTCTGCTGGTCTGTAACTTTATTTCTGCACCCCCAGAATCACATTTGCAAAATTGGACAGAGATTGAGTGGTGGCTGCTGGCTCCCATGTCAGTGGGGCAGGGCACTTAGAATCCTAGAATCATAGAGTTGGAAGAGACCCCAGGGGCCATTGAGTCCAACCCCCTGCTATGCAGGAACACCCATCAAAGCATTCCCAACAGATTGCCATCCGGCCTCTGCTTAAAAACATCCAAAGAAGGAGACTGCACTGCACTCTGAGGCAGCATATTCCACCGCTGGACAGTTTTGACCATCAGGAAGTTCTTTCTCTAGTCTTTAGTCTGAAATTTAAAGAGCTATCCAGGGCATTGGAACTATTTAGTGAGAGGGTTGAGTACCCTGGACAGAGTCTTTTCTTTAGTTCACATTAAAAAAGAGGAGTGATTCATCACCCAACTAACAAGGAAGCCACCAGCCACCACAGCAGAGATTGCTCTCGTTTATAATTGTCAAGTATTTTATACTTTTAGCTGGAATACTGTTGGTTAGTCCCAATAAGAGAAGCTCCATCGAATCAGTTGATGAATGATGAATCAACTCATATGTACACCCCATTGATTCAATGGGTCTATTCTAGTTGGGACTATTGGATCAAATGTATAGCAATGTATATAAATATATATACAGATCAGTGTATATATTCTCATAATCATCCTGTACAGAAGATTAGGGTGCAAGTTATTCTGCGGAAGCAGGTCCTGGCCCAGCCTTCCTCCCAACTTGATGTTAGAACTAGAGATTCAAAACCCAAATATAATATGCAATCCACATAAATCTTTATGAATTTCAGAATAATAATAATCTTTGATAATCCACCACACAGTTTCTGCAATTCTGTGTGGCTCAGCAAAGTGCATGATGATCTATACTAAGCTGAACAATATATTACTACCTTGGCCTTACTATTCCAGCTCTGAAATCCACCCCCTCAGCCAAGCACAGCCATCCCATGGCTTTGTGGGAAGCAGACAGAATTTTAAAAAGTGTCTGGGTATGTCCCCAAAGCTAGTTTTAAAATGATTACATGAGGGCTGAGATTTGCCAGAGGTCTCATAGCTGCTGTAATCATTTCCCATGAGGCTATGAGGACATAGCCAGAAGCTTCTTGGATCCTGGCCATTCCCCAGAAAGCGCAGAATGGCGATGGGGACAGGGTTCTTCAGCGGCTGTATGCTATGTCCAAAGGAATTGCCACACTGTGGATGAAGAGAAGACCAACTTCTATAGTGCCTCAAAAGGGCATAAACAGGCATAAGGGAAACTTACATGTACATCTGGCACTAACAAGATGCAACCTGTTTGCTGTTTGCAGAGTAATCATATAGGCCCTTTCTGCAACTCACCTTTTCTCAGCACTGGGGTGCAGGGATCACGCAAGCAGCCTCCAGCGAGAGGCTCTCGCTTCCCTGCTGTTTCAGCTTCCAAGCAGGCAACACAAGAGCCCTGCCTCTTCCTTCCTAGGCTGTGCTGGGGCAGGAAGCGCAACCGCCGCGGCTCCGGAGGCTCTGCACACACGGCAAGCGCACGCGGGGCCCTGGAGCAATGTGCGATTGCACACCATTTTCGGCTGAAAGCTGAAAATGAAAAAGTGCACAAGCGGTGCCTGCCCTACCCTGGAGCTTTGCGCAATTGTGAGTACGTCATGCAGATAGCTCCTCACAATCGCGCGATGCTCCAGGTGCCCTTTGCTATGCAAAAAGGGCCATGGCCTTCTCAAGCACTTCACACAAGTATTATTTCTAAATTATCCTGAAACATTAGCTGATAACCCTAACCCTGCAAAGCAATTCTGCTCGACTCTTCCAGCGAGAACAAGAAAGCTAATATTTATTAGAGAAAATACCTTGCAACAAAAAAAGATGATTGAAATCCTAGTTCTAGCTAAAATGGAGTTTCAGAGTGGTGCTTGCTCCATGTCTCCCAAGAACAAAAGCAATGTCCTATCTCACAAAAGACAGAGGTCTAGAAAGTGCAGGAAGGAAAAAGAAGTAAATTCAGTGACCTGGAGATTTATCAGTCCAAGATCAGAGAAAGGTCACAGCAGACAAAGGAAACCTGAGGTCTGTTTCTTTCAATCTATCTCTACTCCCCTCAATACAAACTTATGCATCTCAGTGCAAGCTGAGTTGTATGCAATCACTTACATCTATTTTCCATAAGTAGAGTTATTTCCAGAACCCAAATTTGTTGTGTCCAAATGTGTTGTGCAGATTATGATAAGGGGAGAACAGAAAAGCTGCTTATTTCAGTCAGCGGAATTGATCAGAGAAAGCAGTCTTTTCATGTTGCTGAGTAACAACAAAGCCCCCCACACTTGCAGCATGGGAAGAAACAAGTTGTATGGGGAGTAAAATACAGTGGCAGCTGACAGCTCCTATACCAAAGGCATGGTAAATACATTCTAGGTTTTAGTAGGAACTTTAAAAGAGTATCCATAAAATCTCCAACATTTCACAGATGAAAACTGATGCAAACTGAGAGTTGTGTGGCCAGGAATCAACACAGTGTGGTCAAAATGGGAAATATTATTGATGAGCAAGAACAGATATGCTAGAGCAGGCTGCAGCAGATTGCTTTAGCCTGAACCTACAGGGAAGAGCAAGATTCTTCCTCTTCCTCTTCCTGCTCCTGCTTTCTTCTCCTCTCTACCAAGTTAACTGAGTGCAAGCTGCTCTTGAACTTTGAACTCAGTGTGCAGCAAAGCTGAGGATTAAAAGAGAAAGTGGTAATGGGGGAGATAACCTGGGACATTTTTAAAGTAGCTGAAAAAATGGAATGAAAGAGAATAAAACAGGACTCTCTCTGCCAAATCAGGACAGTTGGAAGGTATGTATCCAAGGTGATCAATTTTTTTTATGGACAAAGCACCCTGTATTGTTACTGTTATGTAGCTTTAAATTATTTGTGGCAACCTGGGAGTTTTCTGGAGCCGAGAGTATTTGATGCACCCACAGTTACCCAGCAGGCTTCCATGGCCAATTGAGGAAACTGAACCCTGGTCTCCAGGTCACACTCCAACACTCAAACCACTGCCCCATGCTGGCTCTTGTATAGCCCCTTTAAAATCTGAACTAAAGACCAGAACAAGTCCACTGTTACTGCAGCTTCTAGGCCGCCTTGGCGATAGCATAAAGATATCATTGTGATATCAGTAATTCAGCTTTCTTCTACCACCCCCTCCACGTGTTTGTGAGGCCCCCGGACAAGCACGAAACTAGGCTTGGCAGCTGATTGCTGCAATATCCCTAAACCAGTGGTTCTCAACCTGTGGGTCCCCAGATGTTTTTGGACTTCAGCTCCCAGAAGCCCCAGCCACTATAGTCAATGCTCAGGGCTTCTGGGAGCTGAAGTCCAAGAACATCTGGGGACCCACAGGTTAAGAACCACTGCCCTAAACAATACAGGCAAGCCAGAAATAGGCAGATCGCAGCTTCAGGAGACCTCCTGGCAAACACTCTATTATGTATGCGCGCCACCTACAAAGGACTCCCTGCCCCGAGCAGGTAACTTGACTAAGCTGAACTATCAACTCTCCAGCATTGCGTATTTGCATACTGGCTACTCCTTTGTCACTTCGGACCTAACTCAATCATGCTAAATTTTGACCTTTCCGAGGTTTTGTCTCGCGCCTGAAATCCATTGTTCTCACCAAGTACGGCATAGCCTGCAGTCACACTTCTCCCTATAAAAACCCCTGATTCCGAGACCCCCTCGGATTGCTCCCGAGTTCCTAACCACCTTGCTGCCGCTTTGCATAGCGAACCTCCCCTCAGCTCTGCGTGCTGAGCCACATCGAACCCCAGCAGTGCTCTCTATTCTCCCAGACTTCAGAACAGGTTTCATATCATCCAAACCAACTATACCTCTGAAAATCCCTCTATCCCACTCCCACCTTCATTTTCTATAGTTATCTGAGTGAATGTGTTGCATATACTGTTTGGTTGTATTTTAATAAAAGATCTCATTTATTCTTTCAAAACGGTTTGCTTCTTGACTGTCCTGACCCCATAGACATTGGGTTAAAGATCCTGCTAAGTTACCCTGCCTCTCGTAACGCTAAAGCAGTGCTCTGAGCTAATTTTCCCCACCTATAGTTGAGCACATTTAGGTGTCCCTCATGGGACCCCCAGTAAACAGGGTAACACCACCACCCAACTGAAATGGAATCCATCAGTTGTCACTGGGAAGAGTGCTGCCATTGCATGTTACATGTTGATAATGGAAAGAGACAGGTCTCTCTCTTCACCGCCCCCTCCTCCATGGACGTTTGCAGTCTTTCCATATGGGATGTGGAGGGGGAACAAGCAATATACTGGGCAAAAGGAGTCAGGAAATGATTTGTAAAGAGAGTGAAGTCATTGGAACATTGAGAGATGAATAAAAGACAGAGTTTTCCCTCCAGCTGCAAATTTCAAGTACTGCTCTCAAAAGCAGTGTTTTGATTTTAATGCAGCTCTTCTGGCATGGGTGGCTTGCAATCCTGGCTTCCTTTGCATCCACAGAAAATTGCTGAGGATTAACACATTTATCCTTCCCAGGGAAAGATGCAATTGACTTCTACTGAGGTGTGACTTTCTCATTTGGCAAAAAGCGGTCTCTGATGATGCTAGCACCTGGCTTGGCTTTGAAAGCTCTTTGCTGCTGGGATTAGTCCTACAGCCAGCAAAGAGCAGAAGCCCAAGAGTACCTTTGACAGGTTAAAAAGCCAATCTGTAAGGGAGCTTAAATGCTTCCATTCCTGTCACATGCTGAGTGCCAGCATATAATTTCAAACCCATCAGAAGACTTTACTTGATTCCTCAGGAGATCGCACAACAAGCTGCCAAAAAAGGTAACAATTATTTCTTCTAGAAGTAGGAAATAAAAATTAATTCATGCTACCAGCATGCAGCTGGAACACAGGATGGGATTCGACTATGCTGTCATAAAATTTCTTTTTCAATTTCACATGACCAAAGGGCAAAATTACTCTCTCTTCAGACAGACAGGCAGACAGACAGACAGACAGACAGACAGACAGATTACAGACGGACACGCACATATTTTCTATTAAAATCTAACCATATCAGCCGCATTCACTTTCTGATCCAGAAAAAGAAATATTTATATTTGGGAGTCAAAGTAATATTTGCTATTAATATATGCTTCGAATTAAGTAGCTGATACATATGAATCACAGGCTAAGTGATTGGCTGACTCATATTCTTGTCATGCTCAAAACCACATTAGGCAAATTTTAACCATCACAGATAGAAATATATTTCATGTTAGATTTTCAGCAGGACAGTTGCTGCCAACTCCTGCTCTTTTCTTTTTGTCTTGCTTATATGTGGCAGTTTAAAATGAAAGAAGACTTGCCCAGACAGAGGACAAATTCTGCTATTAGACAGAATGAAAAAACACTCCCAGGTGGTGAATGGGGCTTTTTTTCCATAAACCCTCAGCCTTTGATCTGACTTTGAAGATGGTGCTGTCTGCAAGGTCTGTCCTGCTCCTTGTCTCCACCCTTGCAACTAGTCTTCTTCTCTCTAAAGTGGTTGAAGACCCAGCCCCACTGGTAGTGTTGCAGTACCATTCAACAGCCACTCCGTTCTGCTTCTGTACAGGGAATGGAGAAAAAGGCCATTTCGTCTTTTCCTCAGATGGCAAAATATCTCTGGCCAACCCTGATAAGATCAAAGGCCTAGTTTGTCCGGCATCCTCTTTCATGTGATGGCCAGCCAGATCTCTCTGGAAAACCTGCAAACAGATCATGAAGACAAAGGCAAAAAAAATCTCCCCCACTGATACTCCCTGGCAGTCACCATTGTGTTAGTTGTCCATGGAACTGACAAAAACAGCTTTTTAAGCTAGTGATTATCATCAGTACTTGGAAATGTTCCCCTTTTTAAAACACTAAACACTTATAATCCATCAACTAGCATGGCTAATGGCTGTGGGATTCTGCAATTTATCTTCCCCCAAAAAAGCTTTCCCAAGCTTTTCTATTACCATGCAGTTTAGCCAAGAATTCCATGAATTAATTGTGGGTTTCATGAATTCCTAACAGATTTGATTAGTCCCAGATCTCTCACAACTCAGTTACATTGGACAACCATGGATTCTAGTGTTATGAAAGATGGAGGAAAAAAGTTGACATCACTGGTTATGTGCAATCAACCAAAAGCATGGCTGACGTAGGGCATGAGATTTTTTTTCTAAAAGGAAAAAAAAACCCTTGGGTAGCTTTCTGACCCCTTAGCTGCATCTTCTGTGTAGTGATAATATGGTGAAAGAAGCAACATCTTGCAGTTTAACTAAATCTTTCAACATACAGTTATTTCAGGATAAGCACCAGTCAAGACATTCATGCAGCCCACAGGCTCTGTGGTACAGGAGAGCACTCTGGCACCCCAGTGTACCACAGAGAGGTACTACTGTTGCGGCAAAATCAGCAACAGCTGCTGGATTTCAGTAGCAGTTGCAGGCATGTGGTCCTGACAAGTTCTGGATGGTTAAAGCTGTCTATCCTTGAGTTACACCTATGCTATTGAACAGATGTTAAATTTAAGGTGGATATTTTTATATTAAAAAACCTCATAAGCATAATTCGATAATTTGCATTTTGAAAAATGTAGGACAGAGAATTGTCCTGATGAAAGCTTTGTTCCTGAGCAGATGTGGACACAATATCTTGCATGCAAAGTTGATGGGTCATGAATGATTTCAATATCTGACCTGAAAAACAGTACATTGTCTATTTTTGTCATAGGCCTCTGACGATGTATTTCTCCAAGTCTATAGGAAGATGCCACGGCAACCTTTAATGTATGAATATATGTATGGATGTAATATGTGTGTTTTGCACAATGATGTAGTTCACTGGGACACGTTCAATAAATACTTCTTGCTTCCTTCCCTCTGTCCCTGTTTGTTATGTACAGTTGAAAGAAAACATGGCATGATATGGTGTCATTTCCTGGTTCCTTAATTTATTGATTTACATTTGAGGAGGGGATGTAAATATAACAACATCAAACTATATATTCCCAGTGGAAAGTCAAGTCAGTGCAAGTCAAAAACACAGTTAAGGCTAAAGAATGAATTCACAAGCTAGTTTTGCTGAAATAAATTGACTTTATGTCTTAACCTGTCTGGCTTTTGGTGCATTGAGAGCTTGGATGGAGAGCCTATGGCCATCCAGATATTCTTGGGCTGCCAGTCCCATCAGCCATAGTTAAGACATCCAATGAGAGATTATGGGGATTGCAGACCAAGAGACTCTGCACAGTCACATGTTCATAATCTCTGCTTTATTTAGATCATTTTAGTCTATTGGTTAAACTGATTTTATTGTATACTGCTCTGAGATCATATTATATTGGTTGGGAAGTATTTAAACAAACAGAGAAACAGACAATTTATGCATAAACTTTACAGTAAGTGTGGGAAGGGAGGAAAGGGAGAAGGAAGGAGAATAAAGCCAAACTGAGAGTCCTTTATGCATTATTTGTGCATAATTTTTAGCTTATGTGGGGCTGATTTTTCTTTAAAGTGTGTATGTGAAGCCAGATTGGGTTTGTGCTTTTGAAGCAGATCTTTATCTTGTGATTCTGATCCAAATTGGGAGTCTCACCCCAGCTCCCCATTGGTGCATCGCTTTGTCACACAAAGGCTAAGGTCAACCACATAAAGGGGAAATACAAGAATATGTTTCTATATATAATGGGGTTTGGACAAGTTGAATGTTGTCATCCTCTGTGGCTCATGACAAACAAAGTGCTGACTCCTTTCTTTCCTTTCCCTATTCCCAAGAGCTACAAGTTAAATGCTGTCATTTTCTAGACAGTTGAATAGTTGTGGTGACAAACAGAGAACCCTTGATTTAAAGCTTTATTTAATCAGAAAGAGGAACCAAATTAACAGGCCTGAAAGAAGCTATGAACGAATGCTGCTCTCCACTTACATATAGTAAATCTCCATTTTTTAAAAAAAAATACACAGTGACTGTGGGAAATGGGAGGCAGGAAGGGTTCCCAGCAGAATAATTTCTTGGAATGTGACCCTATAATTCTATACATTGCATATGGAAGACATTCCCAAAGGCTAGGAAACTGAGGAGTTCCATGCCTTGGTTCTATTATCATGCTGGATGAAGATCAAGAGAAGCCCATAAATATATAATATGCTGTGAAACTCCTAGAGCACGGATTTGGTCAGAAAGCTGTTCTAACAAAACTAGTCCAGATGTTGCTGCAGTCAATAATGTAAAACACACATTTTCCATTATAAACATTACCCGTGAGTTATTTGCCAGCAACAAATGTGTACATGTGTGTATATCATTACAGTACTTTTGAAAGTTTCTTTTAATGTCCAATTCAGACAGCCCAGGTTATCTGGAGAATCATATGTCCCTTTATGAGACCATTAGAACCCTAATCTGGAAAAGCTCTTCTCTGTCCCATCACCTTCTCAGGCATGTTTGGTTGGAACAAGGGAGAAGGCCTTCTTGCCAGCTGCTCCCAGACTTTGGAACTCCATTCCTAGAGAGGCCAGGATGGCCCCATCCTTACTCTCTTTCCGATGGCAGGTAAAAACATTTTTGTGCCATCAGGCCTTTATTAATTGATAGGTTTGGGTTTTTTTACTGCTGTATGGTTCTGTTTTTAAGGTTTGTATAGTTTTTAATGTATTTTAATGTATTTAATATTTTTAACATTTAATATTTTAACTCTATAAATTGTTTAATTGGCTTTTTTAATTTTATATTTATACTTTTATATATGTTTCAATTTGTACTGTTTTAATGTTTTGTTAATGGATTCATAACAGCTTTAGTGAATTCCGGCCTAAATAAATAAACAGATAAGTTGCTTATTTACATACACGATCCATATGCACAGCTTTTGATCCATTCCACCATATATTTATAGAAGCCACTTGCTGGAAAATATTCACTCTTTCTAGTATTCAGAACTGAGTCTACACAGGAAAAGGAGGTGTCAGGTTCAGAGAAATGTCAAAGTCTGCAGAAATACAGAAATCTGGGAGAAGAAAGAACTATAAAAGAGGGAAGGAAGTTTTTTTTAAAAAAATAAGTCCACCAATGGCTGAGTGTGACACAGAATGCTGGCTGATTATTGTGGTACAGAAAAAATAAAATCAAACAGAAAACTGGGTCTCATTCACACTACCCAATTATAGTATGTTATTCCACATTAATTTCCATGGCAACATCCCATGAAATCTTGGGATTTGCAGTTTAGGGAGGGGCATTTAGAATTCGCTGCCAGAAAGCTCTAGTGCCTCACCACACTACAAACCTTAAGATTTCAAAGGATGTTGCCATGGCAGCTAAAGTGGAATCACAGTGCTATGTTTTTCTACTGTTAATGGACCCTAGGTAGGAGTGAGAATGGAATGGAATAGTCTGGAAGAGGAAACGGCTGGTTAGAACAGTGAGCAGTAGTAACACCCCGGAGCTCTTCCTGGTCAGATACTCTCCAACAATCCTGATGTGCAGAGACAGTCCCATTTAATTCTCTGTCATCCTACTTTTTCAATTACTTCTAAAATGTCTCAGTTTTTCTCCCTTCTTCCCATGTTCCCCATTGTCCTCAGCTTATCTCAATTCCTGAAAGGAGAGCATGGGAGCAGAAGTTTGCCCTTTCCAGGATGCTCAGGCAAAAGTCAACCTCTACAGCCTTTCATAGCTTGTGTTTTCTTCCTCATTAGTAACTTCTGCCATCTTGACCACACTCCAATGTTACTTGGCCACATGGGTCTCAGTTTTCATCTGTGAAATGTTGGGGGATATGCCAGTATGTTTTTCACAGAACACTCATGCTGCAAAATGAACCTGGAACTGCTTCATTTACATAGGTTTGTTCAATTGCCCATAGCTTGTTGTGCAGCACACACAGAGCAAATCATACCTCAGGATATCACTTGCAAGAAGGAAAGCTCACTTTGACTTTGCAAAAAAGAAGCAGATGTAGCTACAGAATAGCTTAAGCAGCAGTAGAAATACAATATACAGTGTGCTACTAATAAGCAATTTCATATTATACAACTTCCACCTATTCTGAACTTCTCATAGTTCACTCTGCTCTGCAGATATACTTCCTTGACAGGATTTATATAGTCTGGGACAAAATTCACTGTGTGAATAAATACTCTCAGATTTCAGCAGTCAATAACATTTGCCATTGTTTCAGGCAGAGCTACATTTAGCCTGGCTATACAAAGCTGTAATTTTCTGCCCACAGAAAGGTACTGTCATGTTTTCTGCCATGCCTTGCATATGAGATGGTTTCTGGACATTATATTTCACGGGTTCATTCACAGAACATATATCTCTCTGCTCTTTTATGCTGGGTCATGTCCTGGGATAATGGCAGAATGTTAGAAAACAAAATAGATAAATAAATAAACAATAAATTTATACCCTGAGAACCCCAGCATCTTTGCAAATGGATCCTGGAAAAGGACAGCAAGGGAGCTTGAGGGGCTCCAGCAAGCTAGGCTGGGATGGCTGAGTCCCCTGCCCCTTTAAGTGATCAGCACAAAGGATCAGAAGTACCAAGATTACTGCGTAGTCAAACTCCCTGAGGAATTAGCAGTCAAGAGTTCTGGATTACAGTCATCTTTGAATTTGTTTAACAGGGTCTCATATATTTTCCCTTTACTTACTATATTAATTTTATGCTTGAAATATGAAAAAATTAACATTTCTTTTATTTTTTGCCATTGTCTTCATAGTAGTGACATTGCTGACCACTTTGATTGATATTATTATTATACTTTGCATTCTGTGTTCTGTTTGCTAAAAAACATACACACAAAGTTCATAATGACCTGCTGCCAGTCTTGAGCCTCTCCAATTCTACTCAGCTTGAACTTGATAGCATCATTGAGTTTGATGGGGATTACTCCCAGGAACATCTAAAAGGACTGCAATCCAAGTTGCTTATGCTTTTTAGGCATGTTATCAGAGATGTTCTAACTCCACATGTGGTATTCAGGTTCATGCATTGTGTATTGGCGGAAATACCCAAAACATGAGGGCAACAGGAAGATGAGCACAAATAATTCTTTCTATTTTCAGTGGTCATACTGTCTGTTTACTTGCTTATGTAGTTGAAAAAGCATCACTCATGAACAAGAGGGAGGCCATCCTTTGGGTCTGCCCTATTCCTAGAGTAGCTGCTCAGGAAAGTGATTGTCTTGAGCAAATGTTCAAAGAAATCTTTTGATTAAGATTCCATATAGTACCTGTATGAACTCTGAATGCACAATAAACAGTAGGCATTGGCCCTCTCTTTGGTTGGGGAAACACTAAAAAAAAAATAGTTCTGTGTTTGCTATGGTAACATTGACCAATATATCCTAAGATGTTGGATACCATTCTTGGATGTGTCTTTTCAATCAAACTGAAGGTTACCATCTCAATATCGCCCCACTTAAATCTGTTCTCATCATGAAGAATGCTACTGCATTAAAGACAAAAGATGGTCCTCAGTTATCTCCCTTGAATATTACTTAGAGCAGTGGTTCTCAACCTGTGGGTCCCCAGATGTTTGTGGACTTCAGCTCCCAGAAGCCCCAGCCACTATGGTCAATGCTCAGGGCTTCTGGGAGCTGAAGTCCATGAACATCTGGGGACCCACAGGTTGAGAACCACTGACTTAGAGAAAAGGTGAGGAATTATGTGGCCCAACAGAAGTTGTTGGATTCCTACCAGCATGGTCAATACTTAGAGATGGTGGGATTTTATTTATTCTTTATTTGAAGCATTTGTACCCTACCCTTTAGCTAAAAATGCTGCCAGAGAGATTTATAAGATAATTAGCGTGATAGCCTACAGGCTTAAAAATCTAAATTTAAGACATGACATACAAGAAATAAAGAAGGGAGAGAGATGAAGGGGGAAAAGGAAGTTCAGTTTTTAAAAGGCAAATGGTTCAAGTAGCCTACCAGAATGGCTCCTGACAGATGAGGGACAGCCAAGGCAGTTGGTCTTAACTGAGGCAATAGAACAGCCTCACTTCCCTTTCCCCCTTGACAGAAACAGTTGCTGCTTGGCAGTGATGTATTTAAGTCTTTTATTCCAGGTCTCAAGTCAAGTCTCAAGCTTCTACTTTCAAGTCTCAAGTTGAGTCTCAAGTCCTTGCAAGATTCTTTCAAGCCAAATCTCAAGTCAAATCTCAAGTCTGGGAGGCAACTTTATACCCCAATCTGTATTCCAGAATCTCTGGACAGAGCTGAATAAAGTCAGTTTTACCAATTTAAGTAGAGTTGGGCCTCCACTTTTGTGATTTTGCCATCTGCAGCTTTGGAAGTGGAGAATAGGTTCCTTCTTGCTTCCCATTTGTAAAGTTGGAGGCTTTTTCAGAAGTGGGGAATAGGATCCTTCTTATTCCCCATTACTGAAGCTTAGAATCATAGAAATGTAGAGTTGGAAGAGACCACAGGGTCCATCCAGTCCAACCCCCTGCCATGCAGGAACACCCTCAACACTCCTGACAGATGGCCATCCAGCCTCTGCTAAAAAACTTCCACTACAATCCGAGGCAGCAGATTCCACTGCCGGACAGCCCTGACTGTCAAGAAGTTCTTCCTGAGGTTCAGGTGGAATCTCCTTTCCTGCAGGTTGAATCCATTGCTCCTTGTCCTGGTCTATGGAGCAGCAGAAAACAAGCCCACTCCCTCCTCTACATGGCATTCCTTCAAATATTTAAACATGGCTATCATGTCCCCTCTTAACCTTCTCTTCTGCAGACTAAACACACCCAGCTCTCTAAGTCTCCAAGCTTCAAGAGCTTTAGAAGGAAGGATCCTTTCTCCTCAAGCCCATTGTCTAACACATTTTCTGTTCCCCTCTGAGATATGTGTGCTGCACTCTGGGCACAAGGCTTGCCTTCTGCTCTTAGGAAAAGTTTTAAAGATCTCTTCCTATATGTAGTGGGAACAGGTTGCTGAACAGAACTCAACTCCACTTCAGGCCCATTGCCTATCCCATTTGCTGTTTCCTCTGAGAAATGTGTCCACACTTTGGGCTTGAGACAGATTGTACCGTGACCAGTAAGTTGTAAGGTTTCTGCATGAATGTGTTATGTTACTGAACGAAAGGCAGCAAGTCAGTCACTAAAAATATACAAGTCTCAAGTTGAATCAAGTCAGTGTGCAATTCTTGCCTAGTCAATTCCAAACTGAGTCACTGGAATGACTTAAGCCTGACTTGAGTCTGAGTCAATCAACTTGAGTCTACATCACTGCTGCTTGGTAGCAGCGGATATTCAGCAACATCAGGAAGGCTACCATTTTCAAATTTGTGGAACATGCATGTAGATGCTTCATTATTTTTTTTTTATGACACCTGTCAATGCCCAGGACATCCAAAGACCCTTTCATACCATGCAGTTACAATTCTGCTTTTAAGTGCCCTGGCTGCATCTTATGGTATCCTGGGGTCCGCAGTCTGACGAGATGCTACAGGAGTCCTTTAGCTGAGAATGTTAAAGACACCTCCTTAAATTTCAAATGTCAGGGATTGCACAGGACATTGCCATGACAATTAAAGTGGAATCATAGTGCTCTAATGGTGTGGTGTGAAAGGGCTCCTGATTTCCTTCCTTGCATCTAAGCAATTTTGGCAAGTTGTACTTTGGTTAATCTTTGTTTCCTCCACACACTATCATTTGTAGAATTAACCTTAGCCTTTCCAGCCAATTCTCATGGTCCTGCCTGCTGAACATCAGCATTCACTTTGTCTCCGATATGAAATCAGCTCTGAGTTGACAGAATCTTCCATGCTCCCAGACTAAGATCCTTCTGTTGTTGTTATTGTTCCCAAGGAACTGCTTTTAAATATAGTTTATAGCCTGAAATCTGGTCTCTCTCAGCAGACTTTCTTATCTGTCCACAAAGACAAGGGGATAGCAGTTTGCAGTTGTTTTCCTGTCTCCCAGAAATTTCACACAGATATCCCAGTCCTAAAGAGTCGATTTTAGCTGCAGTGTTCAAACAATACTCTTGCAGCAGTAGCTGGATCAGAGTGAGAAATCAAGAAGAAGTATTTAATGTTAAGGTGTAGAGGTGGTCTTGATACTTTTGGGCCACTATACGCTGCAGAGATTAATTTGAACTTAATTGTTTCAGGAAAAAAAGTGAAAATATGATTTTGGTGGCTCTGGCTGAACAAAAGAAGTTTATTTCTTCTCCTCATGAATTACAGAATGGCTTCCCAATTTTCCAGGTGGAGGAAGAGAATTTCAGCTGCAAATTTGGATCCTATTTTTAAAAAGGGAGAACCAGCATGGTATAGTGGTTTGAGCATTGAACTATACCTCTGGAGACCAGGGTTCAAATTCCCACTTGGCCATGGAAGCCCACTGTGTGACATTGGGCAAGTCACATTCTCTCAGCCTCAGCGAAAGGCAAACCCCCTCTGAACAATGTTGTCAAGAAAACATAGTCTCTGTAAGACAGAATGGATCTGAAGGCATATAAAGACAACAAATATTATTTTGACCATGTCAAAGGAAACAAAGGGCTTGCCCCCAACTTCTTCCAGTCCCCGTTTCTTAAACGGTTGTTGCCTTCATTCAGAACTGTAAATTAAAAATCAAGTTTCATGCAGAATTCACTGAGTCAAAGTTTCTCAGAGAATCCCTCACAAACCCTTAGAGATTTCTATCTCTTGCCATCCCCACCAACCCCAAGTAATATTTACTGCAATGTTCCCTTTCCCAAATCACCTGCAAATAATATGGAGAATTTGAGGGGAGGCATTTTTGCTCATCAGAGGTGGATTATAGATGGATCTCTCTTGACTGTATAAAAAGTTTATGCCAGTTCAAAGGTATGCAGCACATGTCAGATATTCCTCCAGATGTTTAAATTGCAACTCTGGTAATTCCTCCCCATTGGCTACAAAAGTAACAGCAGCAGTCCAACAACATCTGGAAAGGTATATTGAAGGTCAGTTTGGCAGCAGAATGAACTCAGCGCCCTGAAAGATAATCTCCTATGGCTAGCCGACAGCAAACCATGTGTGAAGATCCATCCCCTGTCCATCTTATTTTCAGATTAGTAAGACCTTTTTATTTTGGCAGGTCTTGGACTCTCTTGAGTCCAAATATACCCACACTATATCGACACTAGAATCTCAGACCAAGTTGGGATTCCTATGGTGTCAATTGGTGAAGACTTCATGTATTTAGAGGTAGAACTAGGCTTAGATCCAGATTTAGTTGTAGTTAGAATAAACCTACTGAAATAAATAGTGCTTAACTAAGTCTAAGCTAAGCCCAGATCTAATTATACAAGGTTAAGGTAGTTTGGTTCTCATTCACCATTCCAAGCTGGAAAAGAAGTTGAGGGAGAACACCCAGTTCATATTATCAATAAGCATAATGCGATGAATAAATTCAAATACTAAAGCAGGTAATTACAAACGTCAGCCACATCACTCAGTTCCTAGTGTCTCCACGGCATAAATACAAAAAAAGCATGTGGGCAGCTGTAGCCCTCCAGATGTTTGAACTGTGACTCTCATAACCCCTCACAATTGGTTACAAAAGGGCTGGTGATGGTTGCAGTCCACCAACATCTAGAGGGGTATAGTTGCCTACTACAGATATAAAGATGTTAGCCCCTTTCCTTATGAAATGTAGCTCACCATCTTTTGGTTTTAAAAATATTGCCATCCTGAGGGGACCCAAGGGTGGTGTTGGATAGTATCTGATACGTAATGGGTGAAATCTGGCAGAATGTGGCATGTCATGGGTTTCAAAAAATGAGGTAGATAGTAAGTGATCTGCCATGCTGGCAGTTTAGATCTTGATACACATTACCTTCTGAATATCATTTTACATTTTGAACCAATAAGATGGTGGATAGTTGAGAAACTTCTTCAAAATTGTTGAGACAGGTAGCCTGTCCCATTATGATGGATGGAATTGTTAGGGGAAAAACAAGAAGAGAGGGCATCGTGTCGCATCTCATTTGGAAATGTCTCTTCAAAATCCTTTTAGTGACCTAGCATATTAAGACATTCATTAATCTGCCTCTGAGATAATTGCAGATGGTTCATCTTCTCCTGCAATCTTACTTTAATGGGGAACAGAAGCAACCCACCACCCACACTGCCCACACACACCATCCACACGCAGACAAGCCTCTGAGCAGCATGAATTACTTTTTCCATAAGCAAAACTTGTGCCAAGATACATTCATCTTGATCTCTCCTGATTATATTAAATAGCCCAAATGAGGTATAATATGACTCTGAGGTCATAATAATAATAATCATCATAATACTAATCCTACATTCTATATCTGTCTGCTCTCTCCCCTTCCCTCCTCTCACCTATACGTCTAAAAAATGCTTACACACACTGTAATGTGAATGTCTTGCTTATCATTTTTTTCTTAAGCAAGTCAGTTCCTAAACTTTAAAAACTGCAACCTCATCTCCCATAAATAAAATGGCACCATCTCAAAACCTCACACAGGCTGGTGAGGAAACCAAACTGATTTCATTGGCAGTGTTCATCTCCAATAATATAATGGAGCCCAGAGCTCGCCAAAGGTTTGCTCCTGGAAAAATAAACTTCCCTCACTTCTGTCATATTTTCTAGGCACACATTACCTTATCATGTGCTGGTTTAGATAAATTTTCCCATTCCCATTCTGTCTGTTCCTTCTTCACTCTTTCCAGCTGTATCTGTGCCATGGGCAGATGGTGAAGATCAAAAGAGCATCCATCTTGTCTGCTTGAACTCAGACCTGGTGTGGAGTGAGGAGAAGGTACAGGTTCGACTTTTTAATCTGTTTTTGTGCCTCTAAGAGGGCATTCCTTTTTGACGACTATTAATCCAGCAATTTCAATACTCAAGCCTAATTTGCTGGCTGTCTGGTCAACTCAGTGCCTAACAGAAGCAACATCTATACTTGCCCTATTCCCATGACTTTCTAGGATCTTACTATTTTTGACTAGTTTGGCCAAGCATTGGTTGTGCATATTAGGTCTCCATTTCTTTCCTTATTTTGTTTTACAAGGTAGGTAGCTAGAGGTCTAAGGTGGCCAGCAAGTTTATCACCAGACTGTGTGTCTCAGAAGGGGGCATCACAGTCCATTGATGATGTTCTGCCACCTTCCTCATTTTTTATTTTTTATTTGATTGATTGATTGATTGATTATGTTGTTCACAGATCCCACTCCAAAATACAGGCTTTGGGAGAATCCCATTCAAAGTCTGTCCAAAGGATTGCAAAGTGATATTTCTCATTACATAAAACCTCACTTATTACCTGTTGGGGCTTCCTGGAAAATTAACAGTTCTCTCCAGCCAGTAAGGAAGGGAGGGAAAAAGAAGGAAGGTGGATAGGCAATTTGACCAATCTGTTGTTCTGTGCTTTTAAGTTGTTTCCTACTTATGGTGAAACTGGAACATATCACATTGTTTTCTGGGGCTGAGAGTGTGTGATATGCCCAAAGTCACCCAGTGGGTTTCCATGGCCAAGCTGGTTTCCAGGATCATAGTCAACACACAAGCCCTTACACCACACTGGCCAATATACGTTCAGATTTCATAACACTATAGAAAATAGGTCAATGAAAGCTCTCTCCTATGTCTTTGTATTCATGTCATGTCATGTATTCCCCCTCTCATCCAGAATACAAAATGATTCAGAACTAGCTAAGTGGCCTGCCTGAAAAATGAAGATTTTTGCTGCAATTTATCCTGAAATAAAAATAATTCATCTTATGGTAGGAATAAAATATTTCTGTTTTTTCTCTCTCAGAACTACTCCGGATATTATGTAAAAAGGACAAAATTATTTGGGTTTTTTATTATTATTTATTTATTTTCTTATTTTTATTAGTTTTTTTTTAAAAAAACAACATGAAGAAGAACTTGAGCAACAAACAAGAACTTTTCCTCTATCTGTTTTACTCCTTCATCTATATAAAAGGAAAAGCTTTCCGGGCCTCAAGCAGAAGATCTCCCTTGTAATAAAGGATACAGAGCACCACTTAGAAGAGGAGTAGGGCTCTCAGGGCGGAGAGTGTACTCCACCACTCCTAGAGCTCAGCTTAATTGGAAGCTCAGCCCTACGTAGCACATTTCTACAATTAATGGGACCCTGGTTGTGTCACAAAAGATCCAATGGAAAGAAAGGGACAACCCAAAGCTTAACCTCTGGGTCATTTCCGCACTACACTCTTATAGCGCGATTATTCCAGTTTCAACATCCTATGGAATCCTGGGGTTTGCAGTTTTGGGAGGGGCCAGGTGGCCCCTCCTGAAACTGCAAACCCCAGGATTCCATAGGATGTTGAAAGTGGAATAATTGTGCTATAAGAGTGTAGTGCGGAAATGGTCCTGGTGTTTCTATGAGGGAAGCCTGTCATGTCTGAAGACTTATTTTTCTGCAGTGGTGGGGGTAAGACTGCTACGAGGTAGATGCAATATACTTTTTATTTTGATTCCCTCTGTGAAATCGTTTTTGTGTTCATCCAAAAAAATTTGGAAGCCAGCATTGTATATGTTATGTCTCTATTTACTTCTTTATTCAAAGGGTGTATCACTCACCCTTCAAATAAACTCAGAGAGCAGCTTATTCACACAATGCACTGCCAGTTTCTTTTGTAATTCCACATTACAGTCAACATGAGAAACAAGGGCTAAGAAATAGCCTGAGAATACTTGATGCTGCAGAGTTGCTAAAGCTGAGGCAAGCAAAGACCTCATCTTCAGTCTAGGGTTGCCTGGTGTCCCTTATCATAAGCTGTGTCCCTTATCTGAGGACCAAAAAGATTGTACCTTATAGGGCAAGCGGGTGCCTTTATTATAAGGGAAATTTTTGAAAAACTGGCAATGCTACTTCAGTCATAAGACCGAAAGATTAGTGAGCAGAAGCCTGAAATTAACAGTACAAGATAGGCATGTTTTCCTCACTCAAAGGTACTTCTTCCAGTGATATCCTAAACAGTACATATAAACAATAAACTCATTGTTCTAATACGTGTCCTTATACAGACAAACAGCATCCACGTACAAAAGGGAAGTTTAAGAAGGCTTGCAGCGATCCCAAAGTTTGCAGAAGTTGTATTGTTGTGTCATTTTCGACTTATGGCAACCTCAAGGCAAGGGCTTTTCTGGGGCTGAGAGTGTGTGATGTACCCAATGTGACCCAGTGGGTTTCCACGGGTTGTAGCCAATGCTGAAACCACTACACCACACTGGCTTAAAAGGAAGAAAAAGGAAGTGGACATGACTGCTTGGATCCTTAAATAGCACTCTGAGCCACAATGTTTTGATGAAATCCCAACTTTATCTATTGATAAAATGACATGGTCACCTTTCCTAATAATAGTCCAAGGTGACACAGGGTGTTTTAAAATAGGTGAAAAATACGGTTGGGTGAATATTTCCTGAGTAACCTTGCTCCAAATAGTTCTTAGAAGTATGCATGTTCCACAGTTCAACACAGCCAAAATTAGTAGGTCTATTCAAATTTCAAAACTATTTGAATTATTGATTTGCTTTCAGATAAATGATTGAATTTTGTAGCTGTATCCCTGGGAACACAGTGGTGGACTTCAACAATACAATGAGTATTTTTTTAAAAAAAAAAAACACCTGTTAAATAATGCAGATTTCAATTTACTAATTTGCCTCAGGTGGAGTGAAATATGTACATCAGATTTGCCATTCCTATCTGAGTCTTTATCACCTTTGGCAGAAGCTCTGGATTGGCACAATAAATATTTAAAAGTTGCCTCTTTGATGCGTCACTTGTTGATACAGCCTACCACAATCTGGTCCTATATGGTCTGGATTTGTTTACTTCAGCTCATAGCTTTTTTAATCTTATAGTGATAAAGTACCATGTATGCGTAGTATGGATCCCACTGAGCAAAGCCTAGGAAGATTATTTTTTTAAGAAGAATGAATAGAATGAAGCTATCTATTATTGAGCAATGGAACAAAGATGCTCTGAGTCTCAGAACATCATCCTGCCCATTCTTTCAACATGTCATTATATTCAATCTCTTTAAAAATAATTTTCCAATTTCTGCCACTTAGTGGCACTTATCACATAAGAGATACTTGGTCCTACAAGTTCAAAAAAATTATGCCTGCATCTGGTAAGGGTCAAATTTTATGCTCTGTTTGCACAATTGAAAATTGTGTGAATTGCTTTTTTAAAAAAGAATGAATTTATGTTCTCATCTAGACAGGGATATGCATAAGGGAGGGAGGATGTTTCTTCTCTTCCTGCTCACCCATGATATCAATCCAGATCTGGGACTACCCCTGCTAATTGCGCTGGAAGGAAAACTCTCCTTATTATTTTACTTTACTTTACTTTACTTTACTTTATTATTTATTGCATTTGTGTGCCACTTTTCCCTCAGAGTGGGACCCAGGGTGGCTTCCAGAACACTCAAGTAATTAATTAATATTTATTTATTTATTCTAAAAATCAACCCCATAAAGTGGTCTAAAATCATTTTTTAAAACATGCAAAGTTAAAAAATAAATAAAACAGACCAAGAAAAACAGAAAGCTCTCCTGTTTAGTCATTAAAAGTCTGCTTAAACAAAAATATCTTTGCTTGCCAGTGTAAGGAAGAGAGGAGAGGGGGCAGCATAGCCTCGCATGGAAGAGAGTTCCAGAAGGTGGGAACAGCCATTGAGAAGGCTTTCTCTCATATCCTCACCAAGCCAGTTTGGGATGGTAGTGGGATGGCAGTGAAACTGAAAGAAAGCCTTCTCCTGCAGATCTTAAAACTCTGGCAGGTTTATATAGTTTGGACCTAAGCCATATAGGACTTTATAGATCATGATCAGGAAATGAACTGGTGGCAAACGAAGCTATTTTAACAAGGGAGTTCTATGTTTCCTATAATTGGCCCCAGAGAGCATTCTGGCTGCAGCATTTTGAACCTGCTGAAGTTCCTGAACAGTTTTCAAAGGCAACCCCACAAAGAGTGCATTACAGTAGTCCAATTGAGATGTAATCAAGTCATGTGTCACAGTAGCCAGATCTGACATCTCAAGGAACTGGTGCAGCTGGCACACAAGTTTTAACTGTGCAAATGTACTCCTGTCCACTGTTGAAACCTGGACATCCAGCTCAAATTGCAAGCTTGAGATTTCAAGAAGAATGTAACCCCATCCACCACAAGCAGAGTCCCTGTTCCTTGATCTGCTTTTCAGATCTCACCAGGAGCACCTCTGTTTTGTCTGGGTTAATCTTCAATTTGTTTTCCCTCATCCAGTCCTTTACTGACAACAGAGATATGTTCAGTATTGAGATGGCTTCCTTGGAATCAGATGGAAAGGAAAGGTAGAGTTGAGTGTCATCAGCATATGACACTGAACACCAAAACTCTTGATGATCTCTCCCAGTGGAATCATACAGACAGCATAGGGGACAAGCCAACAGTAGGCAATCGAACAGGAGTCCCCAGCACCACCTTCTGAGTTCGTCCCTCCAGAAATGACTAGAACCACTGCATAACAGTGCTCCAAGTCACATCCCAGAGACTCAGCCTAGTAGGATACCATGGATGATGGTATTGATATCTGCTGCTCAGTTCAGCAGAAGCAACAGGGACACACTCCCCTGTCCAGTTCCAGTGTAGGACATCCACCAAGGTGACCAAAGCTGTTTCCATCTGGTAACCCAGGCCTGAAGCCAGATTGAAACGGATCTTGATAATCCATTTCAGAAACTCCTGGAAGTGGAATGGCACTACATGCTCCAGGAACCTTGCTCAAAAATGGAAGGTTAGATACTGGCCCATAATTATTCAGAATGGTGGGCTCTGAGGGAGGGGGGGCCTCACTACAGCCTTGTTTGGGCAAGATAGAAACTTCCTTTGCTGCAGGGAGGCATTCACCATTCCTCTTACCTTCTCAGCCAGTCTCCAGCTTTCAGAAGACAGAAGGGGCAAGGATCCAGTAAACTTGTGGTGGCTCTCACTTTTCCAAGGATCTTGTCCACATTCTCAGGCTGCACAAACTGAAATGTATCCAATAATACAGGACTAGTATGTGCCAAGATTACATCCACCAGACCTGTCTCAACTATAGAATCCAAGTCAGAGCAAATTTGAGTGCCAAATCTTTCCAGTTGTAGCTTTCCTTTCAGTGCAAACAGCAAAGCCTAGAAAAATTATTTTTGGACTATCTCATAATCTGAGAGTTGTAGTTCAACAAAATAATATTTTCAAGCTCTGATGATTAGCAGACATGGAGTTGGTGTGATCCAAATGGGAAACTCAGGGTGGTTCAAATAGGAACATTTCTTTGCCCTTCTTGGCTGAGATCCCAATACAGATAGTATATCTTTCACCGGCCAGTTAACACTGGGAAAGGGGTCTGTGAATTCATGCAATGAATGATGTCACGTTTAATTTGGCCTTAGATTGCCTGCGCAAATGCCAATTTATCCAACTGACTTGGGAGCAGAGAGATAATATATAAATCAAGCAAGCCAACTTAATAAGATATATTCAATCAAATTTCAAGGCTAAACTTGCCAGCTTCTGTCAACATTTGTGGGTCTGCTGATGCCCTTGTGATTAAATGTTGCTAACTTTTAGTTGATTGATTCATCCATGGTCACTTTATCCTCCTCGTCTTATATAAATGGAAGCTCTTCTCACCATTCTCCCTGACCCATGTGTGCATGGCATAACCACTCTCTTCACTGTTAGCTTCTTACCACCATAAATTTGCTAGAGTGCCAGCTGTGTTGATGTTGTTTTTTCTAGTACAGGTGAAGAAAACTTTTGTTATTTAGTTGAGAGTCCTTGATGGTCTTGTTGATAAGACCAGTGCAGACCTACAGCATATAATAAGCAACAGACATCAAATAGTTTGAGATCAAGTACTGAATATGCAATTAAAACTTCATTCTCTGCTCCTCTAGCTCACACTTTATTTGTAAATTCTTCCATTTCTACTAATTTCACTACAAGGTCATCAGCAGCTGATGTTGGGTTTTTCCCATGGGCTTCTTTCTTCCTACAGTTTGTAAATCACACAAGTTTTTTCCACTCCACTCCCTCCTCTCATCTTGTGAAGGTTATTCCTAACAGGTTGAACAAATCAGCTGTGGAGATGAGAGAAAATTGTCTTCTTGAAACCTTTGCATTTTATATCACTAAGAAAATGGGCAATATGGCATTGCAGCAAAAATGTGAGATTAGGCCTGGAAAATGAAAAGCACAGGATGACCTTGGGCCAGTCACTCTCTCTCAGATTAACCCACCTCACCAGAATGATATGAGCATAAGAGGGAGAGTGGGAGTTCCTTGGAGGAAAGGCAGGAGGTAAACATGGCAAGCAAGTAAAATGTTGTCTGATTCCAATGCCCTTGGTTAGGGGAGGAACCTTAGATGCCTCATTAAATAAAATAAAGCATAATATGGCAACAAAAGTATAGAGACCGTAAGTAAGAAAGCAAAGTCCATTCAAATAGATCTCTAATTTTCTCTCAAAGAAGATGCACTTTGAAACACATAAATGCCTCTAGCAGTAAGAGATATATGAAAATGGTCTAGAAAATCAATTTGTGTTATTTTGCACTGATCCATATTCAGTTATACTATTTTAAAAATTCACAGTGATACTTGGCCAAAGGCACTGCAATATGTCCCATGCATTTTTTTTCTGGTGAAGGATAAATTCACCAATAACATATTGAAAAGCAATATATATCTATCTGAGAGCCAGTGTGGTGTAGTGGTTTGAATTTTGGGTGTTACCCCCAAAATGTGAGTGACTCAGGAGTCCACCCATGATGCCAGTACCTCTATGTGTCAGAGGGGAATTAATTAGCTCAAAGATCAGGAGGTCTGCAAGAAGAGGTAACTTAAAGAGATATATCACCTAGGTTTATGGGGTCATTGTAGGAAAGAACCAGACAGAGATTCCAAATGTAAAATAAAATGTGTTGGTTTTTTTTAATTGAAAGAAATTTACACAAGCACACCAAGATCCAAACACGCATGCACACAATCAATCAATTTTTACTGCGGTCAATGACCAAATTCGAAAATTCATCTACATACATGATATACATACATCTGGTCACACATGCACACAAGGGCTGGCCGAAGGTAAAGGGAGGAAAGTTTGGATAGAGCACTTTTTAGGGTTGAGGCAATATTTACCGGTCCAGAGAGCAGCGAGGAAAATAGCAACATGGCTTAGGTAGGCACTTAAGGACAGTTCTTGTTCGGGAATCAAACAGACAGTGTGGCATTCAGGAAGCTGAGAGACTGAACTTAACAGCTCAAAACTGGGGGTTCTTATCCTCAAAAAATATCCTGCAGTTATGAGTGTGAATTGCTCTCTCAGGCCCTTTCTGCAACTTACCCGCTTCCAGCATGGTTGCACAGGGATCACACAAGCAACCTCTTCTGTGAGGCTCTCATGCCCCTGCTGCTTCTCCTCTGCTTTACATGAGGGCTTCACCTCTTCCTTCCGCAGTGCAGCCAGGTATTTTCCCAGGCTGCGCTGGGGGAAGAAGCTCAAGGGCTGCAGCTCTGTAGGCTCTGCACATACATTAAGTGCGTGTGGGGCCCCAGAACAATGCACAATTTTGCACCATTTTTGGCTAAAAGCTGAAAATGATATAGTGCACGATTGGCGCCTGCTGGCCCCAGCAGCATCGTGCAATTGTGAGGACGTCATCTGAAATGCTCCTTGCAATCACACAATGCTCTGGACGCCCTATCGCATGAGAAATGCCATGCAAAAAGGGCCTCAGTCAAGTGGACAATGGGAGTTGCAGCACAAACAATGAAATCTGGACAAAGTTAATGGTCTTAGCATTCAGGTGACAAAAGGATAATGATTGTTGTAATAACCAAGTATTGTGGAGAGGTTGGGAAGACAAGAGGGAAATGTCCAAGTGTGCAGCATCAAGGTTAAGACAACCACAATTTGGTGGGAATTTCCCCTTTCTGCTCTGAGATCTCTGGCTCTTTAGCATAAGTCTATTCTCTCAAGAGTCACTGTGCTATTAGCCTGACAATGACTTCAGCTTTTGCCTAGGAGGTAGGTATGGTTGAAATGCCTTACTATCTCACATTTACCTCTTTCAACTTGATCTTCCAGTCACCTCAGGCATTATTTATATCAACACCAATTAATATAGTGCCAATTAAATAATATTGCCAGTTAAACCATGCCAATTGTGCGGGGTGCATGGGCCATAACATGGACTAGGATTGGATTCCCCATTCAGCCATGGAAACCCACTGGGTGACCTTGGGGCAGCACACACTCTCAGCCCCAGAAAACCTCATGATAAGTTCTCCTTAGGGTCACCATAAGTCAGAAATTTCTTGAAGGCACACAACAACATGTTTAACTAGAAGTCTGGTGCCAATAGTTTGCCACTTATTTCATAACCTTCATAAGTTGAGGCTCCCTCATCCATTCAACTCTATGCAATCAACATAACCATCCCTCTTCCTATCCCCTTGCTTCTTCTGTCCTTCTTCCTATAGCTCATCCCAACTAGAGTAGGCTCAGTGAATCAACCCAATTTACCTAAGTGTTGATTTTCTATTACTAATTGAGCCAATGGGTCTACTCTACTCCGATTTGGCCCAAATCTATTCTCCCTTCCAATCAGATGAAAATATTCATTGGCAATCAGACTCAGTGGAAGAAGGGCAACCTGCATTCCCTAGAAGCTCATCTCTCAGTGGTAAAGGTTTGTCAAAGATATTTTATTGCCTGATATGGAGTAGCAGAGTAGTGTAACATCACTCTCTGTCATTTTAAGCATGACAGTATGATCCACTGAGGGGGCTTGGGGGGAAAGTTGGTAATAAAGGGATAGAGTGGCCGATTTGTCCCAAGGACTTGTCTGTGAGTGGTTATTACAACTTCCCCTCTGTTTACCCTACTGAGCTGCAACTTCCTCTCTGTTCCTCCCTATGGAAAGGAAGCAGAGAGTCAGGATTATTAGAAAGCAGGAGGTACACTGGGGAGGGCAGGAACTTCATATGAGGATCTGAGGATAGGAGGAATGCTATATGCTCTGAAATACTAGCCACAGTATTATGAAACATTCATGGCCATTACATTCAGAAGCAAATAAACAAAACTGATTATGAGTCACATCAGTAATCTGTCTAAGTTACTATAAACCCTTGCAGTACAAAATCATGAATAACAATTAAATCATGAAGTTGGTTTTAGTCAATAGTCTGCATGTGTTTGAAAATTCCAAACTCTTCATGGAAGCCTTCAGATTTGCGAAAGCTTGGTATCAGAAACAGGGCAACCACTTAAACTTTAACAATACAATAACTCTCTCAGGGATAGACTGAGCTTTGATTAAATGAATCTGACAGGATTTTTTCCCCTGATATTTCATTATTTTTACATTAATCTTCTACCTCCCACACCAAAATGGCAGTGTAACTGAAGGCGTCTTAGAAATGAGATGAGTCCTGATGAATCAAGGATCCAACTTTATTTAGAGAAAGAAATGGATTTCTGTTCTCCCACCCTGACAGACCAGAATCTGAACAGAATGAAAGCCCTGAGCCCTGAGCTCTTAATTCTATTATAGTTTGCCAAGGTTGCCAAGTCACCAATTTTGTTCTCCCTTCATTTCCCCTATTTCAGTTTGACAAGCTGAAATCTAGTCTACCACTATCTTAGCTAATTTATTTTAGTTATCATCAAAAACTTGTTGCCTTACTTTTTTAAAAAAAAATAACTGTTCAGCAGTTTTTTCCCCTCCACCCAGTTAAATGTAGGACATATACTAATATATAATACTGTATAATACTCTTCATAACCTTCTAGTTTGAAAGTATTCAACATCAACATTCCACATTTAGTTCCTAAAAATGAAACGGTATTGAAGTTCTGATGTCCCGGGTCCACTCTGGGAGAAGGGTGACACACAAATAAAATAAATAAACTGGAAAACATTGGGCAATCACAAAGCCTTATTTAAAAATTAGGCCTGGGTTTGTATAGGCCTCATGGCCAGCTCTGTCATAAAGCAACTCTACTGTTAGACAGTTTTCATGACAGAATAGGGGACAGGAACTCATGTAAGAGGCCCAAAGAAATTTGGGCAAGTTTTTTTATTTAAAAACCACAGATAAAATGAAATTCTAGTCTTGAATTTAAGGTCTGATGCTAGGATGAAGCGACTGACAAAATACAGACACTATGAAACTTCTAGATGAGCCATAGCTAGCTTAAACAGTAGGATCAGTCTTTGCCCCCACTGGGTTAACAGAGCAGTATCTTCCGCCAGCTACCTTTGAGGTTGTAGCTTTAGTTCCTGTCTGCAGTTACAATGTCAGAAAAATCCTGCCTGAGGCTCAGATTCAGGTATGATCCACACTTTTACCCCGATAGTTTTTGAGCTCTATTGCAGTATAAGCAGGGTTTTGCAATTTTGGTCACAGGAAGGGGTAAAACCATCAGCCAGCTGCTTCCTGATTGGCAAGAGAACAGACCCTCGTTTATGGCAGCATTTGTTTCCCATTGAGTGGAGAATGGGGAGATCAGAACAGGATTCACTGCATAGAACTATGTAATTACAGTTGAACTGGATTAAAGTCCACTTGCTGCTGTTAATGACTGAAATCCTTCACTGAGCAAGTAGAACATAATGCTCTGTCTGGGGAATTCTGTACCCTTCCCCTCATCTCCACCCCTAACCTGGCAGCTGTCAAACCCTGGGAAGGGCCTCTGCTGTTGCTTCCTGGGAATGGAGAGAAGGAAGTAGGGGAAGCAAATCATACAATGAAGAAGCAGCTGGTCTTGACTGCAGCAGTGGAAGAAGTGAATGGAGTGCAACGTCTTTCTCCTTCCCTTCAGAGCCCAGACCAGCTGCATTTTCTTTATCTGGATTGCCTCCCTCTCCATCTCCTCCTCTCCCCACAGTAAGTAGCAGCAGCAGCAGTTCCTTCCAGGGTTTGACAGCTTACGGAGGGGTAGACTTTGGATAGGAATGAAAGGGCTAGAGAATAGCTTCCTGCATCCTTCCAGGGTTCCCAGTTCAGCATCATCTAAGAGCTTGAAATTTCCAGGCCAAAACTTGAGACCTAGGGACAGCCTCTGGTGATGTAATTAAGCATTACTTATTAAGTACTAACCCACTGTTGGTCATAGCTTGTGATTCAAATGGTGGGGAGGGGAGGGGAGGGGAGGGAGGCAGGGACTGAAAGAGGGAGAACATAATTTCTTGTGTGGAAATTAAGACAGGAGCCTTAGCTGTTTTCCAGATCAAGGTTAACTAAATACATAGCACACACACACACATTTGCTTGCAGAGTCTTTGTGAGTTGCAGCAACAAACCAATGAAGCCTAGCAAATTATAACAAGCTGATGTTCTTCTAGCTCAGTGGTTCTCAACCTGTGGGTCCCCAGATGTTTGTGAACTTCAGCTCCCAGAAGCCCCAGCCACTATGGTCAATGCTCAGGGCTTCTGGGAGCTGAAGTCCAAAAACATCTGGGGACCCACAGGTTGAGAACCACTGTTCTAGCTGAACTGGAGTTTTGCACACTGCCCTTTGCTCTTGCCTGAAGCTGAGCCCCCAAACCTGGAGAATTTGCATGCTCATCTTCTGCCTGGAGATGACCCACAAAACTGGAAATTCAGGGCCATACTTTGCACTGAAATCTGGCAACTCTACACCCCATCTAAAAAGAAACATTTGTGCACTTGAGCACATCTGTGTGCGTGTTATCTCATTGAAAAGATTATGCCCATTTTCTCCTCCAGCTTATTTACATCACCTTAACTAGGCATCTATGGCTAGTGTTGTAATCTAACAAAGGAAAACAGCTTACTTTGCTTACCATTCCAAAGACAAATGCCCCATTATTATTATTTTTTTAATATTGACAAGCTTGCCAAATTCCATAGCTTCAGTCAAAGGTGGAAATCAGGCTGCTGTCCAGAAGTTCTTGTACTACAACTTCCCTAGCCAGCGTATCCAGTGGTGAGGAGTACTAGGAGATGCAGTTCATTGGCGTTTGGATGGCCATAGAATTTCCACCCTTCCAGTTGCTAATCCAAACTAGAGTAGACCCAATGGATGAAGTGCTGAATGGTAAATCAAAGCTTATATAAGTCCCATTGATTCAATGACCTACTCTACTTGGGAATAGTAACTGGATTTATACCCAAGATTTCTGGTTCTAATCTATATGAGGCTCTTAAAAGACAGTGGGAAGCCTGCACCCTTCCAAAAGTTGAACTGCATTACTCAATGTCCCTCAACATTGGCAATGATGGCAAGAGGTGATGGGAGTTGTAGTCTAATATTTTCTGGAAGTCACATGATTCCCATGGGAAGGGGGAAGGGAAAAGGAAAAATAAATAGACAATGGAATCTAATTAAATAATAGATTTTAATAATATCAAGCAGCAATGAAGCAAAGTACAAAGAGCCTTCACAAATTAGCTTGCTGTCAGGTATATATAAGATAACGAAATTATCACTGCTTAAAACAAAAACAGATGAACTAATGTCAGGCTTGAAAGACCAACTAGTACAGAATCAGGCATCCTTTTGTAAGTAAGTGAGAGCCAGTTTGTTGTTGTGGTTTAAGCACTGGACTATGATACTGGAGACCAGGTTTTGATTACTCACTCGGCAAAAGATATCCACTGGGTGACCTTGGGTACATCACACACCCTCAGCCCAGAAAACCCTGTGATAGGTTCATCTTAGGGTCTCCATAAGTCAGAAACAACTTGATGGCACACACAAAAAACAAGTAAGAAATCTTGATAAACCAGATTTTGTAAAAGCCTCAGTTAGCAGCAGCAGAGGCTTTTTAAAAGTTGTATTGCAGTGTGTGTAATGTCTATGTCTGAGGCTCTGAACAGTAAGGAGTATGAGAGTGAAATATATATATATATGTGTGCTGAGTTGTTAAAAAAGAGATCAATTACATGTTTAAGGTAATGTCTAATTTGGCTTCTTGTTCTAAACTTCCGTAATAAACTAGCCAGAATATTGTCAAGCTGGGAGAAAGACTTGGTATATACAGTTGATTAAAAATGAACAAAGCCTGAAAAGGTCTGACGAACCAAATGTGAACAGTGCAGCCTTTTAAGGTGTGCTATATCACCTGCACTCAGAAACCATGCCGTAGTATTGATATACCCTTTAAACTTCACTGAATATTTGAAGATGTTTCTCATAAATGCTGGGGTAGGGACTTTCTACCACCTGTGGTGGTCTTGCAGTATGGTGAGAAAATATTGGGAAGAGGTCTTTCCTAGCATCACTGAATCACAAAGTTGGAAGGGATCTCAAGGACTCTCTAGTCCAACCCTTTGACATGCAGAAATACATAGTTGAAACACTCTTGAGAGGTAGGCATCCAACCACTGTTTAAAGATCTCCAGAAAAAGGGAGTCTACCACTGTCAAAGGCATCTTTTCTGTTATCAAACATCTTTTACATCAGACAGTTCTTCTAATGTTTATGTGGAATCTTTCTTCCAATAATTTGAATTCAGTGGTTCATGTCCTCGTCTCTGGAGCAGAAGAAAATAAGGTTGCTCCATCTTCTACATAATATACCACCTCTCAATCTGCTCATCTCAAGATTAAATGCACCCAGCTTTCTAAGCTGTTTCTTATAGGAAATTGGTTTCCAAACGCTTGGTTACCTTTCTCTGGACACATTGTTGTTTAGGGATGAAAAACATATTTGAAAATATTTTTTTAAATTGTCAGAAAACTTTTTTTTTTCAGTGTTGAGAAACTGTGACATGAAGAATCCTGAACTGATGAGCATCTTTGCAGTTTAGAACTTATTCTGTGCAAAATTTGCACATGGATGTTTTCTGAAAAAATCAGCACTTTCTGTGTGGGAAACTTTTTTCCCTTTTTCTGCCATGAAAACCATGATAATTTTTCCAAAAATGAAGAGAATAATCAAGTCCAGTTACACAAAAAGCTGATTTCTTAAAAATGCTAAATCAACCATGTGAAAAAGTTTTACTAGAACAAATCCCAAATTACAGAATTTTCTACAGGAATTATAATTCTGTATTGAAATATTATTTTCCACAAAACAGCTATTTCTCATGCAGCAAAATGCTGTTCTGTGAAAAATTGAAAAACCAAATGGGGGTGTGAGTTTCTTGTAGAAAAAAAATGCGGAAATTACTAATTTTCTTTGGGGAAAAAATTTAGTAGAATTCTTATTTTTGTTTTCAAATCCTTCTGGAACTGTATTTCTCATAGAAGCAACATATGGATTTTTTTTCCAATAAGTAATAAATTGCAAATAACCTTTGAAAACTGCTGGGTGTTGAAGACTTTCTTGAGAAGGAAGAAAATTAATCTATGTACTTGAGAAGAATTGGGAGAATAATTTATTTTTGTTTGAACCTGGATGTGTAAACTAGCCACAGTATTCTGGTAAGGTAGAGAAAAGGAAACATTAGTCTTAGCTTGATCTGCATACTATACCGCTGCTGATGCAGAATGAAATTGTTTTTCAAATTATATTTTTGGCCGCCACATCACATTTCGAACTCATGTTTAACTTGTGGTCTACTAAGATTGTTAAGTCCTTTCCACATGTACTATTGTCATTCTGTATTTGTGCATTTCATTTTTCCTGCTTAAATGTAGCATTTACATTCATCCATGCTGAAACCCACCTAACAATAGCAATTTTATAACCTTCATTTTACCAGTTGTCTACAAGAATATTATGGAAGGCCTTGTCAAAAGCCTTACTGAAACTGATAGATACTATATCCATAGCATTTCCCAGATCTACCAAACTTGTAACTCTATAGAGCTGACCTGTTGTTAAAATATTGCTGCAAGACTGCTGATAGGCACACTTTATTTCTGAAGAATCAGTAGAATCTTGCATCACTGTATGGCCCCTCCTGCAAGATTAGTCATGCTGAAGAGATTTGAAGATACAAAAATGTATATATGTATACACGTATATATGTATATATTAGTCAAAGAATTGCATAGAAAGCTTTATATCTGGTGGAAGTTCTTTTGAATAAAGTGTATATTAGACAAAAGTCTCTACAAAAATGCACATATTCAGTGAACATGAATACAAAATAAGTATATCAGGAGAAATAAATAAAAATTTGTATGACTTTCCATGTTGACATTTTTTAAAAAGTTATGTCATGTGGAATGAGAAATGCATAAAAGTATAGAAAAATGAGAACCATAAAAACCAAAATTGTAAGATTCATCCATCCTTAATATAGACATGGAATTTAAATTGTTTGATGGGAACTATGATTGCAGTTTTCTGAACATGCAGAATCTCTTAACTTATAACCAGGGGAAAAAAGCCCTGTGCTTGCAGGAAAAATGTAGCTGTGGAAATGAAGCATCACCATACCTCTTTCCATACTAGTCTAATTTATTAGGCCACAATCCCTTGTGGACTTCCATTGCAAATCAGGAATAAGCCCAAGAATTATAGGTCCCTTCAGAGTGGTAATGTTGATTTGATATATATAAAGTACATGAGGGGGAAATCATTCTTTGACATTCCTGTCTGGCCAAAGGCATTCAAGTTTGTTTCACTGAAAACTGAAAACACCAGATTGGAGACAGATGGAACATATTCATTTTAGGAGCTTTTAAACTACCTGCAGGAACATTTAGGAAGCGTGACAACTTTAGCTCACATTTATTTATCACAGACCTGGTGTTAGTAAATTGTTTGCAAAACTTTTAAAACACACATTTTATCTGAATTAAAACTAAAATCATACTTAGAATTATTAGGTCACGTATAGCACCTTCGTGAAGTATTTAACACTCTTCCCTTAACTTTTCCATATTTCGTTATGTTACAATCTGGAATTGAAATGGCTTCAACTGACCTTGTTGTTCCTAGAGAGCATTTAGGGACATTTTGAGGGGGATATTGTTTTTTTTAAAAAAAAATCAGCAAAATTTTGTTTTGACCCCAGGACACCCAGGGCTGATAGAATCATAGAATTGGAAGAGACCACAAAGGCCATCGAGTCCAACCCTCTGCTATGCAGGAACACACATCAAAGCACTCCCAACAGATGGCCGTCCGTCCTCTGTATAAAAATCTCTGAAAAAGGAGACTTCGCCACACACCAAGGCAGCATATTCCACTGCCAGACAGCTCTGACCATCAGGAAGTTTTTCCTGAGGTTCGGGTAGAATCTCCACTGCTCCAGATATGGTAGAAATGCCATCCAGAAGTCAATTTGTAGCCATCCGTTTTTTTAAGAAAATGAATTTTTTAACAATCTTGGGGGCCACATGCATCCCACAGGCCACATTTTGTCTTTCCCTATGTTAGGCTGATGCTAAAAAATACAGACTTCCTAGTGACACACGGAGACACATGTCATCTGCACTTTGGGGATTAGAAGACATCTCACATACTCAGGGCCAAGTGCATATATGGGAAAATCATACACATACACAAGAGTTTAGGTAAAATAGCCCACAACTTTATTGATTACTGATGTGACAGGCTTGGCATGTGCATGGGTCAACACTCTGTCAAAAACAGAACCAATATTGGTGTAAGGTGTGAGGGCCACCTGGCCACCAAGGAGTGCTGTGGATGCATGCATCTGCTGCTCAACGTATGCCCGCTTCCTCCCCTGCCCTCCTAACAACATCGTATTTACTGTGATCCAAAGGCCTAGGAAAATAGATATCCTAGACCCAGTACCCATGCAACCTCCCTCCAAGTTGTGACAAATAAGAAAAAACAAGCCTGTTATCCAGGACTCCAACTTCCACCTGTCAAGGGTCAGGTGGATGGGATGATGCTCCAAGGGAACTGAGCTCCAGCTGAGGAGAGCTCAAGTAAATACCCACTGCCCAGACCAGAGGGGAAACTGCAGCCAGCTCTGGCCCAGACAGAGGCAGCCAATGAGTGCAAGCCAGCTGGTTTAAAATCATTGGCTGCCGGCAGTAAAGGGGCCTTCCCACACAGCACACAGGCTGCAGGGAAGGCAGAAGTGGCTGTGCAGCCACCCATATGGTTGTGGAACCAAGTGCATCACAGAGCCAACCAGAGCAGCAAATTTGCCACCCAGTGAGTTGTGCAGCATCAATTTTGTGTGAGATTTTTGTAAGAGTGATTGAAATTATTTTATGTGAGCACTGTAAGACACTATCGGCTTGGTCATGTGGAACAGTGCTGAACCTGATGACTGAGGTTCAGACTGCCACTCAGCCACTGAGTGCACTAGGTGATCTTGAGCCACAGAGTTGTTGAAGACAGTAGTGATTTACCATATACATTCTCAGAAAAGGATGTAAATGAGCGAGAGAGAGAAGAGGGGAGGGGAGGGGAAGACAGAGAGGAAAGCCCTTTCTTTCGTTTCTTTCTTTCTTTCTTTCTTTCTTTCTTTCTTTCTTTCTTTCTTTCTTTCTTTCTTTCTTTCCTTTCCTTCCTTCCTTCCTTCCTTCCTTCCTTCCTTCCTTCCTTCCTTCCTTCCTTCTAAGATAGGCTAGAATGGCAATAAGCAGATAAGCAATAGGCAGAGGCAATAGATACATATCCCTACCGTCTCTTGTCTATGTAATAGAACAACACAGAAGACTGTAATTCACTGGGATGTGCAATACTGTGAGATGAGCCTCTTTTAAAATGGACTTTTTGTCTTTAGAAATGAAGGATGTAAAATAAGGTGAGCAGATGTTCATCCAGCTTGGCTCAGGGGAGATGGATTGCCTCACTGATTAGCATTCTTTAAGCCATGGGAACATTTACTGCTGGGGCTTGTTTTTCTTTCTGTCACAGCACTTCTGACTATGATGCTTTCAAATCTCAGGTGCTCACTGAGTAGAGAATTCTACTATTCCCCTGGGAAATATAAATTTTGACTCAGAGAGGGCACCACTGCAATAAAGGAGCCAGAACAAATGTGTGCTCCTTTTTTGCAGAATTAGCTAAATTTGATATATACAAGAAGGTAGTTTAATTAAATTGTTTTGTCTTATGAAAAAAGATCTTATCCATCCCTGCATCATCGAGTTTCCATTCCATCACATTTTCAAAAGTGGTCATCCATCAAAAGCATGAACCTTCAAATCCACTGTCTTTGCCAGTATTTTGACCACCCATCAGAAGAAAAGAAGAAAATTTCCATCCATCACTGCAGAGGAACAGCTGAGTGGTAAGGTAATTTATACAGCACATGTTGAATAGGGTTGTCAATCTTTTTCCTCTGTCTCTCAAAGAGGAATAATTTCCATAGTTTTTCTACATGAAAATTTCTCTGCAGTTTTTAATCATGGTCCAGACTTCAGGAAGTGTTTGAGGAAACTCTTTCCACACACACACAAAATGCAGATTCCTGTACCAAAAAACAAAACAAAAACAAACCCTGCAAAAAATATTATTTTCTGCACAGAAAAGACAAATATATTTCTGTTACATACAGACTGCCCCGAAAGATCTCCTGAATTGCAAAGAATCTTGTAGCTGCTCTGCTTAACAATCTGAATGATTGTCTAGAAACCCGCTTTTCATCTGAGGGGAAAAAACAAAACAAAACTAACAAGCGTTTTTTTTTTCTTCATCCCTAAGTGCTAAATGTGCTCGTTTGGATAGAATTATTAGAGCCAGTTAGAGTCACAAGTAGTTTAATGGGACTGCACCTGACAACTTCCTCCCACTCTGCCACTGCATGCCAGTAACACTGCACAGCGCCCAGACTGCACACAAGTCACCAAATACATGGATAGATTGCATAACGATGTTGTCCATTCTGGCCTCTTCTTTCATATCTCTTGGGATTAAGCTGAAAGCTGTATTAAATCTATAGCAGTCAGGAAACCTTCACTTTAGAAAAATTTGCAAGGAAACATGCAGGGCTTTACTCTCAGTCAGACCCACTAAAACCCATTGACACCACATGAAGGATTTTTGTGCTTTTAAGCCCCTCCACAAGGCTATGCTGGACATCTGGCTGGGGGATCCTGAGGAATAAGGTCCAAAAAAGTAACTTTTCCAAGATCTGAGAAGGAGCTGCCTTCTGGGAGATGCTGCTGAGCTGTGCTGTACTGCAGATTGGCCTGGGGAAGGCTCTGTGCTTGTTTGCAGTGTGCTCCTGCCAGCAGTTGCTATGCTCCTGTGTGCCACAACTCCCCTAAGAATTGCTAAGGAAGGCATCTTGGCAGAGGAACTGAGGAGGCTCGGTTGCTGTGGAGGGAAGTTGAAACTGAGGACAAATGCAGTCTGAGTTCCTGAGACTCCGTTTGGCTCCTCTCCCCCTGCAGGTATTGTTAAGGAAGGCATCTTGGCAGAAGTGCAAGTCGAAGGGCAAGAGCATAAGGTCTCTTGCCCTATGGCTCTTAGCCTGGGGCTGCAGTCTGGCGTGCAACAAGGTCCTTGTATGTCCAATGAATCCAGACGAAGTGGACAGCAGACCAAAACAAGCTACTATGCATTGGCCTCAGGAAGATTTTGCCAGAACAGCATGGTTGCTCTATGAACAAGAAAACGGAGTACCTATTGAACAGAATCCCATGAGGCCAGCTCTGGCTAAGTATTGGGAGTTCTTCAGACTAAACTGACTTTATTTTTTTAATGATGCATTCAGAAAACACAAGGGGTGCCACCATTTCAGTCATAACGGGCAGAATGGGGTATGGCAGTGGAGACAGAACAAGCTAATGGAGGAGAAGGCTGGAGAGACCCCTTGTGGTTGTTTCTCCTTCCACTTACCATCTCACCAACAGCTTGCCTACTCTAGTAGAACCCCATCAGATCACAAAGTACTGCTGCTTAATGTCAGGCCAGTGACTGGAAAGAGCTGTATGTTCCAGAGCTTGACCCTAGACAAGCAAGCTGACCTTAAAAGTGTAACTGAACCTGGTTAATGGAAGAGAGGAGTGTCTGTTTGACCCAATGATTCCCACAAGGTTTCCACTTGCAGCAGCAGGAAAGATCTGATGGGTAGGGAGGAGGAGTTATAATGATTTCTCATGAGCCTATTCTTCTAGTGAGGTACCGTATCCAAAAGTCTCCAAGGTCTGAGTGTATACACCTGGCAATAGGGCAACAAGACAGGATGGGGATCCTGCTGGTGTACCATCCACTCTGCTGCCCAACTGTCTCCTTGCCAGAGTTGTTAAGGGTAATCTTGGAAATGGTGTTAATATCCCCCAAATTTATTGTGTTAGGGGAGTTTAATATCCATGCTGAGGCCCCCTCATCAGGCCCAGCTCAAGATTTCTTGGTTTCTATTGCAATCATGGCCATGTCTCAGTTAAAATCTGGCCCTACGTATGTAGCAATTCACAGTCTTGTTCTGTGTTTTGCTGTTCAGGATGATGGTGATCTAGGGGTCCATGGGACTGAAAGAATCCTGTTGTCATGGACAGATCACAACCTGATATGGTTTAGATTTGCTGGGACCCCAAACTCTGCAGGGGTGGTAGACCCATTAAAAATGATTCATCCCAGATAATAATGGATCCAAAAGGATTCCTGAATGCTCTGAGAGATTTTCTAGCTGCTATAATTGGTGATTCTGTTGATGGCCTTGTTGATCTGCGGAACAGGAAGATGACCCAGGCAACTGACATAGTTACTCTCAAGCATCTTTTACTTGGCAGCAGTGCATGGGCTCCTTAGTTTTCTGAGGAGCTCATGCCAATGAAGCACTTGGGTAAACAACTAGAGCAGTGGTACAGAAAGACTCAGGATGAATCCAATCAAATATAGGTTAAAGCCCATTTTAGAATCAACTTTGCAGCAGTGCTACTTCTATTACATCAGCTCAATCTCATCCAGTGCAGCTCTTCTCGGTAGTTAAAAAGATACTACATCCTAGAACTCAGACGGCTGAGAAGGAACCTCCAGAAATGCATTGTAAAAGATTTGCTAAATAACTTTGTGGAGCAAATTGTTCCAATTTGTTCTGACCCTGTCCCTTTCAGTCCTCATGGATATTTTAGTGGCATTTGATACCATCATCCATGGTATCATCCTGTTTTTTTCTGGCTGATATGGGATTTGAGGACATTGCTTTGCAGTGGTTCCAGTCCTTCTTCATTGAATGTTCCCAAAGGGTGGTGCTGTGGGACTGTTGTTCAGCATTTTGCAGTTCTGCAGGGTTCAATATTGGTTTTCAACATCTATATGAAACAGCTGGGAGAGGACATCTGGAGCTTTGGGGTTGGGTGTCGTCAGTATATTGAGACTTTATTTCCCCTTTACAACTAATGCCAAGGAGGTTGTCTGGATGCAGTAAAGGACTAGATGCAGATGAATAGGCTGAAGCTTAATCCAGACAAGATAAAAGTGCTTCTGGTCAGTTGAAAAACCAACCTGGGTTTGGGATCACAGCTTGTTCTGGATTGGGTTGCTCTTCCTCTGAAAGATCAGGATTTTAGCTTGAGGGTGGCCTTTGCTTCCAGAAAGCCAGGTTGCTGTGGTGGCCAGTGGCACTTATGCCCAGCTTTGGCTGGAGTGCCAACTGTGGTCTTTCTTAGGGAAGGCAGATATGATCAACATAGTTCATACCTTAAGTGCCTCTCAGTTAACTACTGTACTTTGATCTACGTGGGGTTGCCCTTGAAAAGTGTTCAGAATTTGCAGCTAGTGCAAAACACAGCAGTCAGACTGGTGTCAGGTGTGCAATTTAGAAACCATATAACACTGGACCTTCAAAAACCACATTGGTTTTCAATTTGCTTTCAAGTTTAATTCAAAGTGTTGGTTTTGAACTACCAAGCCCTAAATGACTTGGGGACAAGATATCTGAAAGACTACTTCCTTCCAAATGAGCCTGCCAGAAATTTGAGATCTTCAGAGGAGGCCTTGTTGCATATCCCAACACCTAATAAAGTTAAGTTGGTGGATCTGTACTGGCTTCCTCTGTAGCAGCACCTTGACTGTGGACCACCCTACTCAAGAAAGTTAAGCTGGACCCATCTCTTTTAAGCTTCCAAAGGACAGCCTAAACAGTACAGTTCCTCATGGTATTCAGCGCTGAAATTGCAGTTTTAACTGTTTCAAAACTGGATTCTAGGACTGTTTTTAGATTGCTATTGGGAATTTTTAAAAGAGAATTTTAATATGTTCCAAAAATATTTTTATCTTTGTATTGTTTTAATTGGTTTTGATTTGTTCATCACCTCAGGAACCCTTGTGGGCTGGAAGGTAATACAGAAATACTTTAAATAAGATAAAATAAAATAATTGTTTGTTAAAAATGTCTGTTTATCCTGTTTCCGTTTTTGTGTAAGCATTCTTTGCTCTTCTTTTAAAGTCTCCAGTGAGTCCTTTGTAGTTTCTCTTGACCTTTCTCTGTTACATGCAGCAGACACATTATTGTATCTAGGCTGACAGCTTCAGACCGTGTTGTACATCTGCTGTCACCTTGCCAACACGTTTCCATTATTTCCTAAAGGATGCCACATATTTAATTCAGCCTGGCCTAAAATTGATTTTAAAAAGAAGAAGAAGATGCAGTCAGGTCATCCAGAGCTTAAAAAAAGGAAGTATGTGATTCGTGAAATAAAAGTTCGTCACATTTGAGTAAGCCTCTAATAAATTGTCCAATATAGCTTCAGTTATACATACTTGTATGGTTTGTTTAATCCCCTGTTAAGGGGTGGGAGATTCCAGATAATTACACTCTTGGATCATTTTCACTCTTGGATCATTTTCACTTAGAAAGTGCCTTGTATTTTGTACTCTTCCTGCTTTTGTATGCTATGACAAAGTGAGCATATGGTATCAAATATTTCTGGGCACCTCTATGACCCACTGGTTTCAATTACATCCAAAAAGTTCCAGTAGGAAAACTGAAATCATGTTTAAAATTCTTCCCTTGAAATCAGTGCCACTTTGGTTGGAATTTGCTTTATGCTTTATCCTGTGCCCAGAATAACTGATCTCAGAGCATTCAATTATCCAGTGGCTCCTCTCTTGTCTTACTGTTATTGTTAACTGCTGTCAAGTTGATCTTGACCTATGGCAACTCTATGGATGGGAAACCTCCAAGCCACTCTGTCCTCAGCCACCCAGCTGATCTTCCAGATTCAGGGACATGTCTTCCTTAATTGAGTCTATCCATTCGTAATGAGGTCTTCCTCTTTTCTTACTTCCTCATTTCCTACTGCCTTCGACCCTGCCTTAACTTCTGACAAATCCATTGATCTTGGCAACAAACTGGAGGCTGAAATTAACCTGAAGGTCTTTTTCAAGCTACAGCTGGTCAGTACAGTCATATTCTCTCCTGGACAACCGGAACACAACTTTGAGGAATGTGTGCCCATCCAGAGGCATCATGCCGGCTAGGGCTGTGGGCATCTGCCATCCAACAATATATGGAAGGTCGCATGGATGGCAACTCTATTGTGACACATTGTGATAACTTGCATGCCTTAGTGGGCACTGAAAGGTGCATAACTCCATGGATAACTGTCACATCTTTTCATTCACCTCAAACAGAATGCTTTTTGATGGTTAGCTTACTCATACAGCTGCCCATCATCACATAGCTCACTGAACTCAAGAAGTAGAACCTATGAGCTATCTAGCGTGGTGAAATGTGTGGGAGAGGGAGAGGGTGGGAGGGGAAGGGAAGGGAAAAGAGATCCAAGGCTTAGTTTTGTGCTTCAGTTCTGTATTGGATTATTACAGTATAACTTCATTCTCCAGATACATCCAGACTACATCATTGTACTTTTAAGGCTTATCTACATGCAGTACCACAATAGGAATTTCTCATAACAATAATATCCAAGTTTAATTCTCTGCAGAATGCTATTTTAACTCCCCTCATATGCTTCCTCCTCCCATTTTTCCCTGCATCTGCTCATAAGGAGCAGAAATTAAGTCTGAAATTTCCAACCTGGCTCTACTGTTTGCCAAACTGGCACCAGCCACAATGATAATGCTGCAGCTTCCCAAGAGTATCTCTATCTTTGAAACTTTGTCGGTGACCATGAAGAGTGAAGTTTCACGTAACAAGATGACTGAAAACAACTGTGAGTTTGTCATAATGCTATTTTGCTGTCTCTTAAAAAACCCAAACAAGACTTCAGCTGGTGGTAGAACGAAAGGCTTGTCCAGGACAAAAAGATAGTTAATAAAGCAAAAGATACTTTACATTTATATTTTGAAGAAAACCAGAGGGGAGGAACGAGTATCGAAACCATTTGGGACTCAGGAAAGGCAGTGATGCGTGGTTTCTTCATTCAGCAAAATGATATCTTGAATAGGAGAAGGAAAGAGAAAATCCAGAAAATCAATGTTTTAATTAAGAAAAAGGAGGAGGAACTTAAAGAAAAACCAGCAGACAAAACTGTCTTGAAGGAGATAACTGCACTTCAAACATAATTAGAACTTGATTTGACAACAGAAATAAGTAAAAAACTACTGTCTTGGAAACAGAATAATTTTGAATGGTCCAATAAACCAGGGAAGTGGTTATCACTTCGCTTGAGAAAAAAGAAACAAAAGCGCCTATTCTTAAAATTACAGAAGATGGAAAGATATATACAGAATCTGAGAAAATAAAAAAGAAATGTGAAATATTATTCAATATTATATAAAGAGAAACAGGTTAAAAGAGAAACCATCTTGGAAATATTATCAGAATCCCAAACAGAAGAACTTTCGGAACAGCATAGAGAGAAATTGAACCATCCAATTACAGTGGCAGAGATTGTTGAAGCAACCCGCTTAACCAAGAAGTACAAAACTCCTGGCCCAGATGGTCTCCCAGCAACATATTACAAAACCTTCCAAGATGAATTGATTCTGCCGTTACAAGTGACAATGAATGCAGTATTTGAGAGGAAGATACCAAAATCTTGGGGAGAAGTCCATATAGCTTTGATTCCAAAAGAAGATCGAGACCCCCTTTCTAACTAAGAATTACTGGCCAGTATCTTTATTGAATGTAGATTACAAAATTTTTACATCAATATTAGCGAACAGATTAAAAAATATATTGAAGGATGTTATTGAAGATGAGCAGGCTGGATTTCTACCAAACAGACATCTGAAGGATAATATGAGATGCATATTGGATATGATCGAATATTATGAATGCAACCAGGAAGGAAGTTAGCACTGATATTCTTGGATATTGAAAAAGCCTTCAATAGCTTAAGCTGGGAATTCATGTTTGAAGTCTTATCTACATATAAAGTTGGAGATAAATTTTTGAACATTATAAAAACAGTTTATAGTAATCAAACAGCCCAAATAATTGTGAATAGTGAGAAAACTGAAAGAATAAAAATTTGTAAAGGGACAAGACAAGGGTGTCCCCTCTCACCCCTCTTATTTATATTAAGTATTGAAATTTTGATCAAAAGTATAAAATTGGATAATTCAATTCAAGGCATGAAGGTAAAGGGCTATGAATTTAAAATTTGCGCATTCGCAGATGATATAGTAATAACAATGGAAGAGCCAATGAGAGGAACTGAAAATTAAAAAAAGATATTAAAGAAACTGGAAGAAGCCTCGGGATTGAAAGTAAACAAGGATAAATCAAATATTTTGACCAAGAATATAAGCAAAGGTGAAGAAAAAAGTCTGGGTGCATATTTAGGTTTTACAAGGAACACCAAAGTAAAATATTTGGGGATATACTTAACAAGGAAGAACTCTGATTTGTTTAAAAACAATTACGAGAAGGTTTGGAAAGAAATTAATAGAAATCTTCAGACATGGAAAAAATGGAAACTATCTCTTCTCGGGAGGATATCGTCAATAAAAATGTCAGTGCTCCCTAAGCTACTATTTCTGTTTCAAACCATTCCTATAATTAGGAAACCAAGAATCAAATATAAAATACTATGTGACGCTAATGAGAGAGGTGGATTATAACTCCCCAGTTTGAGACTCTACTTCCATGCAAGCTGCTTAGAATGGTTTCGAGAGTGGGCGAAGCTATCCAACAGTAGACTCTTGGCATTAGGGGGCACCGATTTAGCTTTTGGTTGGCATGCTTATATTGGATATAATAAAGATATAATTCATAGTGAATTTAACAATCATTTTATATGTCGACCAATATTAAAAATTTGGAAAAAATACAGATTAAGAATATATCCAAAAACACCTTTGTGGCTGTCGCCGCAAGAAGCATTTTATAAAAGAGAGAATATATTGCAAAACAGATGGATAACATATAAGGATTTAATAAAAACTTATGGCGGCCCCATTAAAATAAAATCACAGGAAGAATTAAGAAAAGAAGGTATTAATTGTCATTGGTTATTACACAGACAATTAAATGAAAAAATAAAAATGGAATTGAAAAGAAATGGTTTTCAAATAGAAAAGACAACTTTTGATGAGTTACTATTGGAGAAAAAAACCCACATAATATCTGAAAAATATAAAATTCTGTTAAGATGGGAGACTGAAGAAGAGATCATCAAAGAGCCAATGATACGATGGGCACAAAATTTAGACCATTCAATCGAATTAACAAATTGGGAGAAGACCTGGAAGAGAAGATTGAAATTTACAGCATGCCAGAATCTAAAAGAAAATGTTTACAAAATGCATCTACAGTGCTACCTCTCTCCGAAGAGATTGACAAAGATATATAAATGTTCTGATAAATGTTGGAAGTGTAAAAATGAAAAGTACCCTTCTATCATATATGGTGGACATGCCCAAAAGCCAGAAAATACTGGAAGCAAATACATATGAAGATAGAAAAAATTCTGGGATTACAGTTCCATATGTCACCACAAATGTATTTCTTGGGAATGCCAGAAAATGAACTGGGAAAAAAATATGATGAAATTCTGTTCTACATGACTGCCGCGGCAAGGATTAATTATGCCAAAAATTGGGGAAAAAACAGACATATCAGATATAGAAGATTGGGAATTAAGTTTGTATGACATGACAGTTATGGATAAGATGACAACATTAATAAGAGGAACCTCTCTTGAGAAGTTTGTTAAAAAATGGGACCCTCTTATCCAATTTTTTAAAAACAAATGGGGAGATTCGATGGTAGCGAGCTTTTTGGATTAAAGGAAGATATGAGAAAAGAAAAGAGAAAAGAACATATTTTAAGTATATTAGATATTGATAAGCACAAAGATATTAGGATATTGTATAAAGATTAATATGAATATTATACAAGGGACAATATCAGTAGAGCCTTGATGTAAGTAAATAAGAGAAACGGATCCTCATGTATATAGCTCATGTCTTATACTAAGGACAAACTAGTCAGAAAGCCAGAGAGGAAGAGGAATGAATGGAACTGAAATGAAGAAGCCAGAAGGTAGGTAGGCAGATCCTAGGAAATACCAAATTAAGTATTACATCCATTATGTGTATATTAATATTATAATATGATAATATTACTATGATTTATTTATTATATTTAAATTTAATTTTAGAGATCTCCCTATCTACATGAAAATTATCTGATACAGCTATGTACGTATGTTCTTTGTCTTTTCAAATTTTATGTTTTAATAAAAATCATTAAAAAAAACAACTGTGAGTTTGCAGACTCCAGAAGGTGCAAATGGTGGACACTGCTATCACAGAAGAACACCACCATTACTACCACCATAAAGGATATTTGTGTATGTTCCTAAGAAAAACAAGCATAATAGATGCTGTGAGAACGGCTGTTCAGTGACACATGTGTTGGTTGTGTCTCATGGTCATTTCTATATTGTAGAAATATTTTATATAAAATGTTTATTAGTTTCCAGTGACCTCCAATTGTTCCTAGCTTGGCAGGAACAGTACGAATTAATCCCCTCTCATCCCACTTCTTCAATTGCTATTAAAATGTCCCACTTTCTCTCTCCTCAACCCGTTTTCCCTCTTTCCCCTTGGCTTACTTCAGTTGCTGCAAACTAAGCTCAAAGTGCAAACACAGTATGCGCTCAATTAACTCAGCAAGGTAACAAGGACAAGAGGGGATAGAATATTGCCCTTACCTGTAAATCCAGGCAAAAGCAAACTGCTGCAGCTTCCCTTAGCTTTTGTTCTCCTTCATTATCAACTCTTGCCATCTTCACCACATTTTGTTGGGCCACATGTGTCCCGGTTTTCATCTGTGAAATGTTGGTGAGTTTTCCAATATTGTTATTTTATGCATATTTTTATTTTGTCTTCCTTCCACACCAGGGCTGCCAGGTTTTCAAAATACCAATAAAGGGCAGACAAAAATTATGACATGTGGGATTAAACGTTTTCTGTGTTTATGAAAATCCATACTTGGTTTCTTTTTTGGTAAGTGCCAACAGTCCTGAATCCTTTTTAATAATATCATAATTATATGTATTGGCAATGTGCTTCAGATGCTCTCACTTGCTCTTGTAACTTGGCATCATCTTTTCTCACATTCCCAAATACTGGGTTTTGGAATCCTATTTTCAGCTGTCAAATAAGGGATGTTCCTTGTGATAAAGAACACGTGACAGTTCTATAAGGGACAAGCTTTTTAGCTTATTACATTCTTTATAATAAGGACATCTAGAAACCCTACTCCTTTCCCTTAAAAAGAATGGACTATAAAGAGAAGGGAGTGGAGAGAACCAATGGCTGAGTTCATTCTAAGGGGCAGAACTTTTTCCCATTGGTTGGCAGGCAGAAACTCAGTAGGTGAAACTGTACCATTGCCAGAATATTCTGCTTGTACTTCAGCTGCAAGAGAACCAGAACTTCAATGACTGCTCTTGCCACTTCCAAATGCTAAAGAAAATTGTACCTCTTGAGCCTCTGATGCCCTGAGGTCCAGGGCCAGTGTTTAGAAGACTTTACATTGTGATGTTTTAAAATATTCTAAACTTAAAAGAGGACTTGGTACTTTTGCCTAGATGCACTGTTTGAAGAAAAGGATTAAGCAAGGAATGCAGGATCAAAGCCTCAAGAGCAGCTTACTTCACTTTGTCAATAAAGACAACGTCACCTCAGAAGAGGAGCAAACAATATTCGATGTTTAAAGAGTAAGATGTATCTTAGAGAGAGCAGCAGTGATAGGGTTAATGAGTGTTTCAGTGACCTAATATCTCCACTTGTCTTATCTTCCCATACTAACCTCTCTTAGACTGATATTTTTAGGCATCACTTCACATCTTTTCTCCACCTCCTTTTTTGCTCTTTTACTTATCCAGAACTAAAATTAACTTAGTCCTCTTTCTGTTCAAGCTTTGCTTAGCCTAGCACTCTTAGTGAGATTTTCTATCTCTAATGAAGTTCTTATAATAAAAATTAGTTTATTTTCTATAGTCATTAGTGTCAGTGCTCCTTAATCATCTTATCTAGCCATTTTATGCACACGCTCCTCTATCACATATAACTCCAAGGTTTCCTGGCTGGTGCAGTTTGAGATCTGCCTGTCAACGCATTTTTATTACTTACCATCATATTCCAGCTCAGGGTGCCATATACAGTTCCACCCAACATCCTACCTTTGTAACAATTTGCAAGATGGGTCAGGTTGAGAAAAAGTAACTGGCCCAAGGCCCCCAATGGTTTTCAGGGCTCAGTGGCCATTGGATCTCCCACATTCCAGCCCAGTGCTATACAACATTTCTTCTCAAATCATCCACAGATCTACCAGTAGATCCAGAAAGTATTCTGCTCTACCCTGGCTGGATACAGGATTAGCAAGCTATGTATAAAAACTGGATTACCACTGAACAGAAATTGTTCTCCTGAATGGCATGACAGGTTGCACAAAGTCAGAATCACTGGCCTATGTAATTATATTTTCTAGAAAGTAAGTGAAATAGAGTTAAATGAGCCTTTGCTGGAACAAAGAATGTTATTTTGTTGGTCTTGCTCTTTTGTATTATTCTCTTTGCTTTTCTTTCTGTTTTGTTTGATGTTTTCATATTGCTCTTATTAATTTTAATGCATATGAAAATATACAAAGAAAATATGCAAAGAAGCAATCATCCAATCCAATCATCTAATCAGTTTACTTATACCTTACTTTTCCCCTTTCAAAACTCAAGGTGGGTTACAGGATTAAAGAAACGTAAATCAAACCACACATGCCTAAAAACAGTCAAAATATTAAAACCAAAATGTTATGAAACTGTCTACGGAATTACAACTAGGTAAAACATTAACTTAAAGAAATAGAACTAGTTCAGCACACTAAAACAGAAAGCCCTTCTTTACATGTAAAATAATCAATTCCCTCATGACTGATGGAGTAGAAAGGTCTTTAGCTGCTGATGAAACAAAGAGGAGGGAGCCAACCTAGCCTTCCTAGGAAGGGAGTTCCAGAGCAGCCACAGAGAAGACCCGCTCCTGAATTCCCACCAAATGTGTCTGTGAAGGTTGTGGGATTGAAAGAAGTACATTGCCTGAAGATCTTAGAGCTTGGGCAGGCTTATATGGGAAGACAGAATCTTTCCCTATAAATTTGTTATTTGTCAACAGATCAGCTTTGATTTATGGCAACGCTATGAATGGGAGACCCCCGAGAGCTCCAATTATCATCCTGCTCAAGTCTTGCCAGCTCAGGGCCATGGCTTCCTTTATTGAGTCAATACATCTGTTTTGGGGTCTTCCTGTTTTCCTACTCCTTTCAACTTTACCAAGTATTGGGTCAAATCCTATATGATTTAGCCTAACAAGGTAATTCCACATGCACACTTGTGCAAGGGCGAGCCATATACCACCACTTCAGATTTACTGTGCAGTCTGTGAACCCACCCACCCCCAGCCATTCCATGCCCCATGAGGAGCAGGCAGGATCAGAGAAGCATCTGGCAACATTACTGGAGCCAGACATGAGATGATTACATCAGTGCTGAGATCTTCCAGGGTCTTATGTGGTCTCAGTGCAGCTGTGATAATTTCACACAAGGCTATAGAGACATAGCCAGACATTTCTTCAATCCTGCTCACTCCCCATGAGGTCTCGAATGACCACTGTACAAAGTCAGGAGGCTTTGGGCACCATGGAAGGAGGGAAGGAATACCAACTTCTACAGCTCCCCCAAAGGCACGTACACAGCCTTGAAGGAAATTTACAAGGCCATACAACACCAACAAGATGGCAGACATTTCCTGTTAGCAGAATAAGTACACAGCCCTCTTAAATAGTTTACAAGTATTGGCCAGAATAATTGGACAGTTACAAATGCATAACCTAGAGTTGTACACTCCATGACTGTTTCATACTCAGTTTAAGGAATACACAGGGTCTGTGAAAGTCCCTCAGGCAGCAACTGTTGTGATTGATGGGGACTGATGGAGGAAGGGATTACTAATCTCCACACAACTGAAAAAAAGGACATACGGCCATAAGAGGAATGCATGCACATGTCACTAACAGGATGCCAGCAATTTTCACCTTTACCAATGAGTCATGTTGCTTCATGATGTGTCTGAAAAATGATAGGCTCAGTTTAGTCATTTTGGCTTCTAATAAGAACATAAATACTTAAAAAATATATATGCACTGGATTTCAGTCTTAGTAAATACTGTTGATATGGGAGCAATGCAAAAGCGGAAAAACAAGTGGGGGTGAAATCTGTGAGAAAAAAAAAATCAAAGCACCTTCCCATGTATTGAAATAACTAGCCCTATATCACCACGTCCCCGCACAGTAGCCATGCTGAAGTAATTTCTGTGCCCTCTGATACTGCCAGTGTTTGAACAGTTTGGGAAAGGTCTCATCTCAAACACTGATGTAGATTTTGTTCACATAAGAAAGGACCATGAGTAAACCAGAGTTCCACTTTGCTGAAAAAGACTCCAAATTTCTCCATTAGTACATGTCAGTGGCTCTTTTTCATGTCAACCAAACGTGCAGACAGTGAGGAAGTGTCTCTTCAGGGGATGTAGCCATGATCCACATGGTTCGTGGGGCTAGCCTATATGGCCCCCAGCCCACTCCCAATTTTTTTCATTGGGTGGGTGCAGGAAAGTGAATCTCCCCAAAGAAATATATTGGGAAGGTTTAGATATACAATGCTAACATGCCAGTTACAACACTCCAACAGATCTGGACAGGTAGGATTAAAGATTGACAGCTGGTATGTTCCTGGGAAAATGAAAGCCAATACACCTTATTAAACCATATTACTAAACCAATTACATTGACTAAATGTTACATACTTTATTTAGAATATGTCTATCCTGTCTTTTTCTTGATTTCTAAGATTACCATAAACCAGTGAAAATTAATCTGTTACAACATTTTAAAACATCAGTTTTAAAAATTATACAGGCTTTCAGGATTCTCTCTGCCACATTTTGTCTGCATTTTGTCAGCATAGGTGGCAGTGGATCCAATGACTACACTGGGGGCCATGCTGGGCGGAATGTGGCCCAAGGACAGCCCCTTGCCCACCCCAGCCTTCGATATCATTGCTGGTGCTAGTGGCATGGCCATGGCCCTTCCAGCTTGGTTAGAGGAATATAACTTGGGCACTCTCCCAATTCAGTAAAAATAAAAAGATCCTATATCCTATATCTCCAAAGTAAAACAGGGTCCAATCTCATTAGTACTTGGATGGAGAACTGCCATGTAGTATCACCTGCTATCAATTCTATTTTGGAGGAAGGCAGTGGCCAACCACCTCTGAGGATTCCTTGCCTAAGAAAACCCAATGAACCTCATGGGGTCACCATAATTTGACAAGCAACAGACACATACAAGATATCTTGGCAAATATGATCATTGTTTTTTCCAGTGAATTTATGATTGAGTAGAACAGCATACTTGCAAATGAAGTTATTATTTCCCATCCAGAATGTTTCAGTCTTTCTGTATTTTTAAACAAAAGCTTTATTAATAACTCAGCAAAGAAAAAAAAGATTTGGAATAGCATGTCTACCATGCTTCCCACTCCCCACCCCAGCACACTGATTTTTGAAACTGGCTTTATAGATTAAATTGAGTAGCTATCAGGAAAAAATAAAAACACTGGAGCAAAGATTTAGAGAGATAAGCAGCAGAAAAGGCTAAAGCTATAGGAATATTAAAGGCCAATAGCGATCAAGCTTGCAAAACTGACAGGGCAAGAGTATGAGTACTTGAAAAAAGGACTTGACCTTTTCTCTCTAACAGTAGAGGTAGAACAGATAAGCCTTACACAGAGATTGATTGGAAAGCCCAGCAGCACTGAAGGACTTGCAAAACAAAACTAGAAACATTTTGTTCCACATCACTGCTTTGAACATCCCACTGGTGTCATATGCATGCAAGCCTACTCAATAGCAACCTGTGGCAGCAAAATAATTCTCAAGAGTGGAGGCATCTCCTGATTTTGGTAAAGCCAATGGGCAATAAGCCATCAGTGGAGGCCCTTTCTATTTTCCAATTGCCTTCTAACTCCACACAATGATATTTTTTTTTTAAGAGGGGGAAAGTCTTCTTGCAAGTAGAGAAGCAGGAAGTGGGAATGATCAATCAGGGAGTTAAAATATCTTCTAGCCAAAATATCCTCTTCCTTTCTTGTTTTCGTAGACAACTCCTACGCTGAAAGATGTGCCATCATCTGCCTTTTAGCCTAGAACCGAAGCCCAATCAACTCTCTTTCAGCTTTATTCCTTCCTTAGCTTCAGACACAACAAGACCACTATTATTGGTCTGCCTTCATGCCATTTCCTCCACCCAAGGATATAGTCAGCTCTTCATATTTGCTAAGCTTGGGGGTACAGGATGCCCTCAAAAGTGAAAAGCCACAAATATCAAAATTTGTCTTTGTGTCTATGCAAAGGAGGCTGAGGCACAATGGGGAGAACAGTCATGCAAGGTCCAAACTAAGGCCGTTTCCGCACTAGCCTGTTATAGTGCTATGATTCCACTTTCAACATCCTATGAAATCCAGGGGTTTGCAGTTTCGGGAGGGGCCGCTGCAAACCCCAGGATTCCATAGGATGTTGAAAGTGGAATCATAGCTCTATAACAGGCTAGTGCGGAAATGGCCTAAGTCAGGGAAGGGAAAGGGAGTGGGTTGACATGGTGGCCTTATACTTCTTCTGTTACCCACTTCTTTCCTTGGGTGTGTGTGTGGGGGCACTGGGAGAGGGTGTGTGGTGCTGAGAAATTGGACTGTGTTTCATCCTGAGCTGGCCAAACAGCAGCTGATGGAGGAGGACTGGGTAGGGGGTTAAAGGGTTACATGGCCTGATTGGAGCTGCTGAGAGGGAAGGTTCCCCTGTAAAAGAAGCACTTCAGGTGGGTGAGGGGTTGGGAAAACTCACATATAATCAAATCCATGAAAGTTAGCCCACAAAAATAGAGGACTGACTGTACTTACACTAGTCTACCTGACAGGGTTTTTGAAACCATTGCTGATATGATGTGCATAGAACGCTTTGAACATTTGTATGAAAGCCAAGCTTTATTGATTGTTTACTGGATCTTGTGGAGGGAAGGAAAGATTCTTTTTAATCTCCTCCCACAAAGGAAGCTGGAAGAATGCTCAAAGCCGTACAGCTGACAAAGGGGACTCTGTTGACCCAAAGATAAAAAAGTTATTTGTTGGGAGAGGAAAAACAATAGCAGGGAGAAATACATGAAATCAACACCTGCTGGGGTTTTTAAACTTAGTGCTTAGAGTTTCACACACTTCTGGAGTGGGTATTTGTAGGACATAGATCGCAACAGGTTATATTATTGTTCTTCTGTGCGAATAACTAGAGGTTAGGCTAAACAGGTCCTGGTGTGTCAAGGCTTCAGCATTTTCCTTTCATAGTCCTAAATTGCTACAAATAGCTATTCCAGAGTATTGGCTCTCCAGATACAGTCTGTCTTGGTACCTGAATAAAATAGTCAAGAAATGCATCACAACTATGGATGAAAAAACTGTGATTATCAATTATCTCACCACCATATTTCCTGGGGCTCTTTCACACTACACAGTTATAGTTCTATGTTTCCACTTTAATTGCAATGGCTCAATCCTCTGGAATCTCAAGATGCACCAAAGAAGCTCCCTGGCTGAGGATTCTAAAGAGCCCTCCTTCAGCTGAATATCCCAAGATTGCATAGGGTGGAGCCATGACAGTTAAAGTGGGATAATGGCACTATAATTATATTGTGAGAAGACTCTGTTTCCCTATTAGTCTATGAGACTTTATTTTTCTTCCTGTATGGAAAGTTGTGCATGTTCTATGTCAGGGTCAGATGAACGGATTTCACAGCCTGAAGCAGACCACCAAATGATACCTCACTTGCTTATATCAAGGAAAATCTCTCAGTGGTCCCAAACCAGCTAGCTTATTTTGCCACATGAAGCAGAGCAATTTCACAATCAGTTCAAATTTATGCATGTTGGCATACATTTTTTTTCTATTGACTAAAATATGTTTATGTGTATAAATGTACACATGGTTTCCTATTTAATGCCTTGGAAATGTACAAATTTTGAATACAAGCTGCTCTTTGTTCCCTTGCTAATCTCTAGAGGATCAAAAGGGTGATATTAATGAGAAGATACTTATACAACTACATTGTCCAAGTATGGTGACAATGAATTAGGTAAATAACACAAGGATATATGGCAGCATTTCTTCTGCAGAAAGTCTATTGAGCTGAAGTATTACCCACTTGGATCCAATTATTGAAATGGATGACTCTGACTATTGTCTCAGCCTTTAAGAGAGCAATTATTCTGCCAACTATATTCTAGCTGGCAAAACATACACACACACACACACACACACACACACAAAAACACCACTGGAGTTTTTGAACACACATGGCTATTTTCTGAACCTAATGTAGTAAACTCTTGAGTAAAGTCGCCATGTATGCCTGTCAGGGATGGAAAGCCTTCTACAACATTCCTGGTCTAGATCGGTTCAGGGACAGCTCTGTTCTCATTGCCGCGTCAACTGTCTAATGCAATCTGATGCTAGGAAAATCTGCCATGCCACAACACGACACAGCAGAGAAGCCAAGCTGATTGAGCTCATCAAATTTGAGACATCTGTCAGAAGGCATTCTAAAACACAAGAGAATGGGAAAGAGAAACCCATAGGCTTTTGGAACTGCAACCAAAAGAGTAACCAGAGAATAAAAGAAAGTCTGTGCCTGGGGCTTCCTGAGATTTGTCTCTTATGCATTTTAATTCCTAGTCCGTTTAGTCCTTTTTTAAAGGTATCCACAACTGCAGGTAATGAACACATAGGGGATTGTCTGGCTTAGATGAATTCTTCAGAAGTCTGAAGTCAACCCCTGTGTATTATCTAAAGAGTGCAACTAAGTCAGGAGGAAAGCCTGCCACTTTTCTGTCCAACACACATTTACTCTCCAAGAGGCCATTATAACATGTGGTAGATGAGCAGCAACTGTTCTTCTATCTCTGACATAAGAAGGCAGTGTAATCTAGAAAATAATTGCAGACTTGGAACAGAAAATGCGACATAGCAGGTCTCAATCTTTCTTCAGTTTTGCCTGGATCTTAGCATCTTTCCTAATGTAAAAAAGCAGAGGGACCACAGTCTCAGAAAAGATTGCTCCTTGCTATTGTGCATGATTAGAATGCATACCATCCTGTTATTTTGGATTATTTCCCCTACTTTTACGGATCTATTATGTCATAATGTCTGTGTTTTTATATTTGTATTTTGTTTACCACTTTGAATGGACTTGATCTAGAAAGGTCACTTTTAATTACTGCAATAAATTTACAGAACCAGCAAATCCTTTAATTCCATTAAAAATGCATCCTCAAAAGCACACTTAAGAGCACCTGTGGTTGAGATAGACACTTGTAGTCTCCAGGTAGTATCCATTTCCACTGGGGCTGCGACTCAGCTTACATGTCAACACTGAGATCACAGGAGAACACAGACACAAATAACATCATTTATAGTTATTGTTTGCATTCAGACAGACAGTTAAAACCTATTTGTTTCAGTAGGCTTTTGATCTGTATGTTTGCTGCCTTAACAGTTTTCTATGATTTATTGATGCTACCATCTGTTTATATTATATTTTAACAGGCTGTTTTCACTGATTTTAAATCTGCATGTACATATTTTATATAGGGCCAGCAGAATTTAAATACATTGAGGGTCAGCAAACAGTGCAATTCTGTTTATGTCCACTCAGAACTGGGTGGGTGTGCTTAGTCTCACCCAGTTCAATGTTACTGGCTGCCAGGTAGGTATGTGTCACAGGAGTGTGCAATACTTGCCCCAAGCACCATATGCAGGCCCCTCCTGTCCTTTTCTTCACCCCTTCATCCCATTCTGCCATGCTTCCTCCTCCAAAAGCCCAGCACTTCTGTTGGAATTTTGGTAGCTCTGGAAACACCATTGGGGGAATGCTGGTGGCAGTGGTAGATTAGTGGCTATAGCAGAAGAGGGGACAGCTTGAGCCTACAATGCCAGATGTTGCCCATCCTTCTGTATAGGATTGCAATGTAAAATGGCTGGTTACTGTGGTGAAAGCCATTAAGCCCTCCCTCTGCATCTTCACTCCATCACTTGCTGCCAGCCAGCTGCCTTTTCATAACCTATAACTGAGGAAACTCATCTGCCCTCAGATCTGGATTACCTGGTGTCAAGTACACAAAAGATGGTAATTCAGTCACTATTAGAGTATATATAAACAAGCTTTCCTGAAATCAGTTATTCCTGTTGCTACTGTTCTGTCTCATTTATTCCTACTCTGAAACAAATCTTATCTATTTTCCCACTCTTTCTCTCTTCAAGCTTTTTCTTAAGCATTCTCGGCAATCAACGGGAGGCTCAGCACATCTGCTGTTACAAGAAACAAGCTTAATTGCTGATGGGATTTTTCCCCACAAGCGCTTCAATTCATCTGTAGGGCACGATTACTGCAGCCTGTCCCCACCCCCATCCCAATTCTCTTCAAGCCTTTTTTTTTTCCTCGAAGTGATATTCATTAATCCCATCGATGGCATCTCTAACATGCAGGAACTATGCCTAGAGTAATTACAAAGTCTTTCCTCTGTGCTTGATTCTAAGAGCATGAGAAGATAATGAAGGCTGATTGTAGTGCCATCATTCCATTGAGGAGCAAAAGGATGCTGTACAAATAACAGCTGGCTGATGAATTGTGGAGCAGAAAAGAAATGGCAGACCAGAATAATAAAGATAAAACTTCCTCTTTGACAAAAGGATTTTGTCTTCAGATGTGAAGCCTCATATCCTTTTCTGGATTCCTCAAAGCACACAGGGAAACAATAACAAGAGCAGCAACAACAATGCACGCACACACACGCACACACGGACTTTTATCATAAGTGAATGCACATATTCTGGGAATTCAGGGCCACGGTGTGGAATCTTCCTGTTCTATATTCCACCCAGCCACACTCTTTTCCAGAATACTCTGTTCCATATCCCATTCTTTCTGCTTTCCTTTCCTTCACCCCACTCAGACAGACTCTCAGCATTCTGGGGGTACTACCCACACTTGCTCACCATCGCTCTGGCTGGGGAGAAAAGGTTCCCATTTACTATTTCTTTCCCATAGAGTTTTTCATATTTCTGCAAACTTGGTATTCTGCCAAGCAAGCAGGAAACCCTCTTTGTCTCTCTCAACGGTTCCATTTTGATTACAGTCCTACTATCGCTCACCCAATGAGCAATCCCAGGACTTCACACATTTCTTTGGTTACTTTCCATTTCTGGCAATGTGGCTATTATACAGTCAGTATAGGTATTGTAATAACATCTGAAATTCCAGCTTATCTCAACATCTTTGAGAAATGTCAGTAGTCTTACCAAAACTGGCCTCCCCCATATCCTCTGAATTCTTTGTTCCTTTTCAGCAGCAATTGCTGTGTGTGCCTCAACATTGTTGCCTTATACAAAGACATAGAAATCATGAGGATCATTATGAATCTAAATCTGTAATCCTATTCATGCTTACTTGAGAAAAAAAATCCATTCAAACCAGAGGGACATATAAATTGGTAGGGCTAGGCTACATGTAAGCTAAGTGTCTGGATACGCACCATGTGCAAATTTTCTCCATGGCTTTTAATCAAATAAAGAGTGATTATTAAAATGATAAATCCATGCATACCAATGTGGACTATACAGAAGGTTGTATACTGCTTTGAAATGTATTGTTCCGGTTGACAATGACCCCCCCCCGCAATTGCTCAATAAAAAATTATTCTGGTGTTGTCACAGATCGTAGCAAGATAAAACAATTTTGTCATCAGCATAATTGCCCAAACTATGTGCAACAATTTTGGAACAACAGAAAGGGAAGCTTCTCTATATTTTACTATGTTAGATTTTCAGATGGTAGAGAGAAAGCATGAGCATGAGTGGGGGGGGGAGGCAGCAGGGGGAAAGAAATGCATATGTTGATGCTGTTGATAAACTCACAATTAACTTGAGGTTTAACATTACCGTAAACATTTTTCAAAGATTCAGAGAGAAATTTTTAGAGTTGCAGACTGTTAAGCAATTTGTAAATTATTGTCTGCCATTTCATTCCAAAATAAGAGAAATCTGCATGAGAATAGACCAGTGCAAATACAGTAGATCTGTTTCTCTTTATGAAGTCTCAGATCTTCCCTCCTCTTCAAATTAATATCAATCATCATAACAGTATTTATATTGTTCTATATCCGCTTCCATTATTCTATGGTACTGTTGCCACTAAGACCAAATTCCAATTTTTGTATATAGCTAATATTCATGCACTACATCTTGGTGCCAGCATATACACAGAAGCAGGCCCTCTTCTGCTATAGCAAAGGACAACACTGTCAGTTACATAGTTGTAAATTGTTGTTAATTGCCATCAAATCAACTTCAACTTATGATGACCCTATGAATGAAAAACTTCTAAGTCACTCTAAGTATTCAATAATAGCTCTTTACACTTGAAGACCTTTTCTATTTCTTTCATAGTTACCCTTCCAAGTCCTGGTCTTCTTCTGATTTCTTGACAGATTAATGATTAAGCCATGGTATGGAAAATTTCAAACTCTTTCAATATCTTCATTATCTACTTTGAAGTTATATACTGTTCTGAAATTTCAGTCACTAACCACAAAGTTTTTACTTATAAACAAACATAAAGCAGGACCATTTGAATGTGGGGCATTTTAAACTTCATAGTACAATAGAATTCACACTAGAGTCTGAAAATATATCCCAAATCCACATGTTGTTTTATTCTAGTGTATGAGCTTCCAGCTAACCTTGGTATTTTAATCTTAGTTGTGATGGAACATAGATACTTCAAACAATCTAAAAAAGTCTTAGCTACATATTTTAAAGGATTTTACAGAAAGGAATGTTGTTTGTCAATTTTTTTCAAGAATTACTTCACAACAGTTTCTAAAATTTTTGAGAGAAACATTTGTTACCCTGATTTCTGGGGGTCCCAGGAGGGACACCTCAATGTGCTCAAAATATGGGGAATTAGGAATTAGCTCAGAGCACTGGCTAGCAATGCGAAAGGCAGGGTAATCTAGCAGGATCTTGGAACCCTATGTATATGGAGTCGGGCCATGCCAAGAACTCGGCAAGTTGTTCAATTTAAAGATTTTATTAAACTTTCCTTAATTAAGCTCACAATGACACACACACTCATGCACTCATCCAAGAACTATGGAAGCAAAAAGTGAGGAAAATTGATAGGGGTTTTGAGAGGATTTCTGGGGTGATACTCCACCTGATCCTGCAGTCCAGGAATAGAGAGACAGAGAGCGATGCTGGGGTTCGTAGTAGCTCAGCACGTGGAGGCTGAGGGGAGGTTCGCCAGACAGAGTGGCAGCAGTTCGGGATGCAAGGCACGAGCATTCCGACAAGAAAAGCTCAAGCTTGGGGTTTTTATAGGGAAGATTGTACCTGGAGGCTAGCCTTCTCCCAAGGAGAACAATAGGAGTTGGAGTGGAGACAAAGCCTCTGAAAGGCCAAAATCAGAATTGATGGGCATTAGCCAGCCCTGCCAACTGTTAGAACAGTATGCAGATGAGGAGCGCTCAGCGTTTGTATAGAGCAAGCAGTTCGGGGCTGAGAGCCCTTGCATTTGCTTAACGGTCGGCTGTGTCTGGAGGGCACTACTGACTGTGCGACAAAAGTTGTTTACTGGCCTAGACCTAGCTTGCATAATTAAGGCCATGCAGCCATGCCTGCCTACACAGGCTCTCTGTGACCCTGTCAGACACATGGAGTTCATCTTATGGAGTGCCACGTGGAAATATTAATCATAACCAATATGAAATTGTAGACCTTGGGCTCAGGCTAGACAATCGCAGTAATACATTTGTTTTTCCAAAGTTTAGCTGGTCAGGACTCTGTTTAGCTAAGCCAAATGTCTTCAATTTACCACAGATAAATTCAGTATTACTATTAATCATTGGTAAATAACCTTTAACACATATGTCTACCTTCCACTCCATATTTCATCCATCTTGCTTACAAATCCATATCCGAGGCATCATACTTCAACACCTCAACTGACTAACTATTGTCATTTTTCCAGTCTCAATGAGTAAGGCCTTCAGCCAATCAAGAATTAATGTTCTGAACAATCAAAATGAATTTCCTTAATCCAGATGGTTAGCCTGTCTTTAACTACTAAAAATGAGTATCTCTGTTTTCCTTTTCTTTCAGAATCTCACACATATAATATTGTACATAATAACACACAATGCTACTCCTCTTTAGACTGGGAGGGGGGAATTGTTGTATTGCATGTCCCAGGAGCCTTAACCAGAAGAGACAATGGTACAGAATTCTAGGAGTTGCAATTCAGTAACACCAGAAGCCCACACGACCCTCACCACTGTTTAGATGTAATGGCTTTTATTTGTTACTTACTTTGCTTTATGGATTTTACTTATGCATATTTGCAAGCCATTTTGACTGCTGGAAGAAATGTGGAGTACAAAAATTTCAAGTACATAATTATCCAAGATAACATGGCATTAACCACAAGGTCAGAAAATTCCCTTGACAACAACTCACCTGTTAGTGTGGGGACTTCAGCCAGTTCTGTCTGTTCTAGAAGAACTGCTATTTTAAAGTAAAATAGTTTATCTTTTTTTATCATATAATGCACATGATGCTTCAGCAATTACATTGCTTTCCTGTGTGCTTGCTCCTGCACTCACTCAATCCACTGATTTGTAAATGAATAAATTATTACAAAATCATCTTTCCAGCACATTTTCTTGTCAAGAAACACCGTCTTGTGAAAACAAAGCCTGCCTTAGCTTTCCATTGCATGAGGAAGAGGAAAATGAAAAGATAGAAATGAAAGGTAGAAACAGAAGGACCCAACTCCATTTATGCTTAAGAGTGAAAACTGTCATATATATTTTGACAGACGTTAAACAAATGTGCTCTAATTTGCATACAAAGAAAAGGTGTGGAAGCAACAGGGACTTTTGCACTTTGTCACTAAGCCTTCTCAAATTAAAAAACAAATGGTTTGCAACATCTAAAATGTAATTAAGGAAAATGACCTTCAACTGGATAGTTATGAGGGGAAATGGAGTCCACAAAGGACAGCCTTGTGGAGCCAAGTTCCATATAAAGCAGATGCCAAAGGACATCCCACATCTTCAGTTGGGAATGCTTTGGCCCTATTATGCTCAATCAGACAACTTAGGAATATCGGTTCTTAAAAATAAGCCATTACATATTAATTCACCTGAATTTGCCTATTGGTCTGTATTAGAAGAGTGGCTTGTTACAATGAGTGCATCAGTTTTTAATTTAAGAATAATATATAATATATATGTGTGTGTGTGTGTGTGTGTGTGTGTGTGTATATACACACATATACATGAAATATATAAAAAAGCCAAGGCTTCATAATTAAGATAATTAGTATTATGTAACACATGATTTCAGATAAAATATTATTTTAAATATTATTTTAAAAACCAAGAGTACAATCGAGAAGATAACAAAACAAAACAAAACAAAAAACAGCAGTAGTCAACATTGGACTGTTACAATACATTTTTAAAAAGCATTTGAAAATAAATCTGCTTTTTGAGGCCACTGATATGAAAAAGAAGTGATAACAGTTTGGTAGTAGTTTGGAACAACATCACTCCACAAATTGATGTGGGATGTGAGATTTAATAAGTCCATTGTATCATCATCATCATCACCATCATCATCATCAGTTTTGCCATTGAGTTAGGAATATATGTGTAGTATTTTTCCAATCTGATGTAGTATCAAGTTTGTATCTAAATATTCCACGCAAAATATGTAATAAGTATCCATTGTAATAAGTATCCATTATTTCAAGGAGTCCCAATGCTGTAGAGAACTCAGTTGACTGATTAGTGACAAATATCCTCACATTCCTTTTGAATCTGCTATTTTTGGACAACTTAATTAATGTACTCTTGATGTAAATTTGAAGGCCAAGGATCTCTTGTGCACTGTAGAAAATTTGGGAGCATATGCACACAAAATTCAGACAGAACTCTGTTCATCCTTATCGGATATCACTGCCACACTCTGTGGGCCTTTAACACAAAACAGGCACCCAAGTTTGAAAAGCACTGCTTTAAACTAACATGGTAGACTCATATCCAGATTGTCTGTTTAGAGATGCCTGTATCTTAGTACTTCCTCTTTGTCCTTTAGAGATTGAGAATAAACATACTTTGAAGAGAACACATGGTGCTGTAAATTACCCTCTTGTTAAATTTATGAAGATTGTTTTCAGCCTTTGAGAAAAAGCTGAACATTCTATCTCAACAGCCGCTCCTACATCTATCACCATAATCAGAGATGCGCTGTTATAATGATCGGTTGGTATTCAGAAATGAAAACAATGACCTTTGTTTTAATTAGTCAGTATGGAGAGCCCACTGAGAGGGAAAGTGTAGAACTTAATGGGATCTTAGATTAAGTGTTCTCCTCTTTAATGCTGGAAGTGATGTTTAATTTAAATTATGGCCATGGGATCAAATAAATTTTCCAATTGTACATAGTAAGTTGCATCTTAACTCCTTCATCCTTTGCAACAGAATCAAATGGCTTTGTCCTTTGGAACAAATGAAGAGACAATGATCATGAGAGTGGCAATTTAAAAAAACAAACTTTCATCAAAAATCACAAATAGAATACTTCATATTAACAGAGGATAATGCTGATCCAGTGCCTAAACTGCTTCCTTCTCTTTATGGAAAGTGGGCTGTGTCTTATTTGGAGAGGCTTCCTAGGATGAAGAGGAAGAGAAGTCCCAGGAAGATGATCCCCAGCTAGAGCCAGAGGGGGCTGGCAGCCCTGTTGTGGCAGACGCAGAGCCTGGTCCCTCCCGTGTAACACCTGGAGGTTTGGAGGAGGAGACAGAAGCTCTGTATCTTGTCCTCCACCGATAGCTCAAAGGCGAGGAACAGAAATGTTGCCGATGCTCTTCTTGCCTTAAGCTGTGATGAGTAAACCAGCTGGACTAATTCACTGCCAGCTATAAATTAGCTCAGCCAAGGCCATTCTAGGGCATTTCCTCACTACATAGTTATAGTGCTGTTATTCCACTTTCAACATCCTATAGAGTCCTGGGATTTGCAGTTTAGGGGAGCGGTGTTTAGAATTCTCAGCTAGAGAGCTCTTTGGCCTCAGTTAACTACAAACCCCAGAATTCCACAGGATGTTGAAGGTGGAATAATAGCACTATAACGGTGAAATGAGGAAATGCCCATAGTTTTGTGAACATAGATTCAATGTTCCCTGATAACCATGTGTGATATCTTTGGTTTCCTGTATCTCTGAGTTTTGACCTGAATTTGGACTAATCTCTCTGGCAACTCTCTTCCTGGTTTTCAAATGTTTGCTGCATTGTTTGACTTCAGACACTTCTTCTACAGATGCTGATATCACCTTGGAACTGACCTGGCTTTTCCCAGATCAGTCTCTGGAGGCCAGGGGTGGGGGGTGATGCTCTTGGGTGCTTGCTTTTTTGCTTTAAAACAGGACAATATGGGACACTCTATCTACTTCCCAGATCTGTTATGAGAAACACTGAAATAATGTATGTGACCACTCTGTAGAACCTTGTTTCGTTTACTTCCATTGCAAAAACCCATTAAATTTAACATCACTAGATCACAGCCAAAAATTAATATCACAGCATTATCCCCCCCTCCTTTATCACTGGCGTGACTTTAAAGTTTAAATAACTAATCTTGATTCTTTTAACTTTTCCTTGTAAACATCCCCCAATTGATTTGTATTTTCCTTTAACTGTGATTTAAGCAGAACTAGTATCTTATTATTGGAGATGCTTCCAAATCATTAAAACACTCCAGATAATGACAGATGATGTTGTTTATGCAGGAATTGCCAAAATGAGTGATATAACTCTATTATGCTCATCGTTCTTCCAAAACTCATAGCATATTTTCTTTTCTGATTTTTTCCTCCTTGAATGAAAAATACAGATATTTCCCAATATCATTTGACTAGAAAATAATAATTCAAAGTAATTACTGCTTCCTGTGCTGTAGCAGAATTTTTTTTTAATAACAGGCAGTGATTTGCATTTTAGTCCTTAGATGCAGGTAAACCTTTAAAAGAAAAGCCTACCATCAGCCAACAAGCTGGTGTAAGATGTTATGATATATAGTCTTGACGAAGAGTGAACTAGTTGCAATTTATAGTGTCAACTTATTCATGAAAATATCTTAGTTTCTTATTATTTTTGTTTTTGTTCTTGTTACACTCACCCACCTCAACATTTTCTACTTAATTTAAGGAAGAGTGACTGGCATTTGTGTCACTTATCTTAGTATAAAGAAGCAACAACTATTGCTACAGGGATAGTCACAATCTTTTTCTTTTTCTCCCCCCCCCTTTTTTTTTTGCCTTGGAAAGCAACTGTCATTTGTCTGTTAATTTCATTTCATATCATACAAAGCAAGATGTTCACCTTTGTAAAATAAATAAAAAATGGAAGGACAAATGAGCAGTGGCATCAAAAACATACGATTCGACAAAGCTGATTAAAAGGACTATTATGTCATTTCATGAAGTTAGGAAGAGAAAAGTCCATAATTAGTTTAGCTAATGAAGGGTTAGAAAATTCCTTCAATAGCATAAATCCGATGCCATAAGCATGTAACATTTCTGCAAAATCTGTAAGACTGAAATATCATGTAAAAGTGTGCCTTGTTTTTAATAACTTTCTTTAGAATAATTGCTTAAAAGTTTTAGAATATTTACATTGGATCTTAATACTGGATCTAAATTCACATAGTTATGTGAAGATTCAGTCTGCCTCATGAATGATCGTGTTACATTTGTGGAAGTAACGCCCCTCAGACTGCCTGGCTGAGCTAGGGTGCTGAAAACAACATTGCCCTGAGGACTCAAACTACTCTGGAAGCAAAGAATGTCAGAATGTTTCTAATTTAACTTCTGTGGAGGAAGAGATGTTTGTCAGTTTGCCTAGGACAGAAGAGTCTAGAAGAAAAAGGATAATTTGAGAGGAAGGCTGAAGACTGGGAACGTTCCTAGGAGAAGCTAATCAGAAGATAGCAACAAACAAAAACAGATAGTTGGAGTAATGGTGCAATGATGTAAAAATTAGAAGCCTGAAGAAATGTAAAGAGGGATTTGCCTAGAGAAGGGCAAAGAGGATAGATTGCAGGGGCAAGAGACAGTCAGAAGAAAGATCAAAGTACTTAAAGTCCATAGGTAAGGTATCCTAATAAGGCGCCAAATGAGGTGGGGGAAGGTAGAAATGCTGGAGAGGATTACCAAGGGTAGATATGACTGAAGAAAACTGGACAATTTAGGCAGGGCTCTGTAAAACTGGAACTTGAGAAAAAAATTAATGATAAGAGGGCTGAAAACGACGAACTATAAAAGAGAAATTAAAAATGGATCAAAACGCCATGGAGGATAGAGAGACCATAGGCAAATAGAAAGATAAGGAAATCTAGATATTCTTGCTTGAGAAGCCAACAGGACACAAGATTGTTATATCTGGAATGCAGATGCTAGGACTGCTGTGTCTTTAAAAACTGGCCAATAAAGAGATTCTAGTAATTGTGACTTGTGCTGTCATTGGTATTGCGATGTGGCAACCTCAAGTTGTGTATCTTCAAATCATTTTTGAGTTATGGAGACCCTCAGGTGAACCTATCACTGGGTTTTTCCTGGCAGAATTTGTTCAGAGGGCGTTTTCCCTTCCCTTCCTCTGAGCTGAGAGAGTATGACTCGCCCAAGGTCACCTGGGAGGTTTCAATGGCTGAGTGGGGATTCAAACATTGGTTTCCCAGTGTCCTAGTCCAACATTCAAACCACTACACCACAATGGTTTTCAAGGTGTGAATAAGAGAAAAGAGAAAAGAAATGAGGTATAGTTGAGTTTCAAAATCAGCCTGGCCATACTTTGGCTGATACAGGCTTATAGCATTGTCATAATGACTAAGGCCATTTTTACCATACACTATTATAGTGCTATTATTTCACTTTCAACACTTTCAACTGCAAATCCTGGGATTTGCAGTTTAGGGAGGGGCATTTAGAATTCTCAGCCAGAGAGCTCTTTGACCTCAGTAAACTACAAACCCTAAAATTCCACAGGAGGTTGAAAGTGGAATAATAGCACTGTAACAGTGTAGTGCAGAAATGGCCTAAATCTATGGAACATCCTCTCCTTGAAACTGATTGAGATCTATGGTTAGCTGAGATCATTTTTCATGTTAATTTAAAGGCTCATCATCAGCACAGCCCCATTCAAACACATTGAACTGCTCTTTACATGTAAAGGGCCTTGTAAAGGGCCTTCCTATAAAAGACTTCACAAGAATGTGCAGGAAAACAATAGGAATATTTAGGCAAGCAATCAGTCTGACAAGCTAAAGCATTTTCTGTACATTTGGTAGTAATAATAATAATAATAATAATAATAATAATAATAATAATTTATTTCTATTCCGCTTCTCCACATGGGTCGAGGTGGCGAACAACATGAAATACATTAAATACATTAAAAGACATTAAAAACATACCCAATCCTCCCCACCCACCAACTCACCTAACCCAACACCTTAAAACACACAACAATTAACAGTCAATCAATTAACTATGAACAAAATAGCAAGACAATTGATGGGAGGCAATGGAAATGCTACTCTTGGAAGGCCTGTTGGAAGAGATCAGTCTTGACCACTTTTTTAAAGCAGTCAAGACTGGTAATGTGTTGGGTCTCCTCCGGCAGGCCATTCCATAACTTGGGGGGCGATAGAAGAAAAGGTCCTCTGGGTAACTGCAGCCAACCTAGTTCTGACCGGATGCAGTAAATTCCTCCCAGAGGACCTTAGTGTGTGGGGTGGATTATATGGGTGAAGGCGATCCCACAAGTAGGCTGGCCCCAAGCCATGAAGGGCTTTAAAGGTAATAACCAACACCTTGTACTGTGCTCAGAAGCTAATAGGCAGCCAATGAAGAGGCTTTAAAATTGGTGCTATATGGTCAGTTTTATGTCTACCAGTGACCAACCTGGCTGCTATATTCTTTATTCTGAACTAATTGAAGTTTCCAGACTAAGCACAAGGGTAGCCCTAGAAGTCAAGCTGTGAAGTTACCAGCGCATGCACCACTGTTTTTAGGGGTTCCAGCTCCAGAAAGGGGCACAGCTAGGGTATCAGCCAAAGCTGATAACAGACATTCCTGGCCACCGCATCTATTTGAGCTGTCATCTGAAGTGGCGACTCCAGGAGCACCCCCAAGCTGCGAACACAGTCTTTCAGGGGAAGTGTGACCCCATCTAGGACTGGTTGACAAATCTCCATGTCTGAGCTAGGGCCCCTAGCAGCGAGTACCTCCATCTTATCTGGATTCAGCTTCAGTCTATTTTTCCTCATCCAGTCCATTACTGCTTCAAGACATTAGTTCAGAGGCGAGATGCCACCCTTAGTTGATGCTATTATCCGAGGTATGGAGAGAGATATCTGGGTGTCATCAGCGTACTGATAGCACCTTGCCCCATGTCTCCTGATGATCTCTCCCAGCGGTTTCATGTAGATGTTAAATAGTATTGGGGACAAGACAGTGCCCTGAGGGATGCCAGATTTAAGCTCCTTCTTCGAGGAGCAGCTGTCCCCAAGTATCACCATCTGGTATCTACCTGAGAGATAGGACCAGAACCACTTAAGCGCAGTGCCCCCGATCCCTAACCTTCTCAGGCGTTCCAGAAGGATACCATGGTCTATGGCATCGAAAACCGCTGAGAGGTCCAAGAGTACTAGCAGGATCACACTTCCCCTGTCGATACCTAGACGAAGATTATCCACTAAGGCGACCATGGCAGTCTCGACTCCATATCCTGCCCTGAAGCCAGTTTGAAATGGGTCTAGATAATCTGTTTCATCCGAGACAGCTTGGAGCTGAAGATCAACAGCCCTCTCGATCACCTTGCTTAAGAATGGGAGATGGGAGACTGGTGTATAATTATTCATATCCAGGGGATCTATGGAGGGCTTTTTTAGAAGCGGCCATATAATCGCTTCTTTTAAACAAGCTGGAAAATTGCCCTCCCTAAGGGATGCATTAATAATGCATCTTAAGTGGGCCTTAATTGTAACTCCTCCCCGGACGACCAGCCATGAAGGTAAAATCATATAGATTCCTTCAGAATTGCTGTATACCACTTTAGACCTATTTTAATGCTTATCATGTTGGGATACTGCTGACAAAATCCTGTCAGGCAGAAAACTGACACAACAAAAAGAGGATAGGCAAGAACCATCACCTCTTCTGCATCCAAGGGCCAGTGGCCCTTCTAGCTCCAGAATCTTGGGAACTGTAGTCAAAACTTTACCAAACTCTGGGGAGATGTCCCTAAAGATGTACAAAACAGTCCACTTTGCTTTTTTCCATGTCTAAATTTTCTAAGCTCAAGGTCTTTCTATTCTGCTCCTGAATAAATCTGGAAATTTTAGAACATTCTTCTTGAAAACAAACTGAACAAAATTACCAACCCTATGCACTGGTAAAATTCAATAGATACAAGTATTTCCAAGAGTGGTGAGAATGACACAGCATCTGCTTGCCACACAGCTGATAAACATGAGGAATCTGTAACAATAATTCAGTATCAAAATATGGCTGAATACACAGAGATTTAAACCCAAACTTTTAAGATCTAAGCATTCTGGTGGTATGGATACATCTGTCAATTTTGTCTTTCCTACATTCAGATTAAAAAAAAAACTCATTTCCTTTCTGTTCCATTTTTAATGATAGCTGCAAATTTTGGAAAGTTCCTTTCAAAAAGTCCAACAACAATTTTACTTTTTTCTAGTGATAATATTATGAGTACATAATATCAAACACTTATTCACTTCAACTCAGTCTAATATACAGAAGAATAAATACTGGAAGCACAAAGAAGAATTCCTTGCCCAAGTATACTAGAGTCTGCTGCATTTCCTGCTGAGGAATAGTTGAAACAGTTCAGACAGTAACTCAATAGCCTGAGTGCCCTTATTCTCCAAGCAGTAGATCATCCAAATTGGAATATTCTTAAGGGCATAGCCATGGGTTGCAATATCCCCTGCAGTCATATATACTGTGGGGAGGATCTGTAGTCCACAAGCCTGGACCTTTTCTATGTGCCCCAAAGCCTCCTCACAACACTCCAGGGATGCCCATGTGTCATGTGTAGTGTATTGAGGGGGCTGAATGTGGAGTCTAGCTAAGCCCTTGGGTACACATTCCATTACCTCTGAGGGAATCGGCAACACTGAGTACACACACATAACAAATATTTGTGTTTTCCATTTCCTTCCATATGCAACTAAAGAGTACAGTTGGCCCTCCACATTTGCAGATTAAACATTCAAAAATTTGATTATTCACAGAATACTATGGGAAGGGGATGAGATGGGAAGACGGAGGGAGAGAGGGCATCACATTCACTCACTCAATTGTTTGCTCGCTCACACAGGTGGGAAGGGAGGGGGAACAGGAGGAAGGAGACCGTGCACATTCACTCACTTGTGCAGGCAGGTGGCAGGTTGCATAGCTCCTGTCTTGCAACAATGTATCCCTTTGGAGTTTGCTTGTGTATTACAATGTATCAAATGGTTGATTGCTTTATTGCCTACTGCTACAATGTATCCAGTGAGGGGGAGAAGATCAGAGTGGAAGAAAACAAAAGCATCAAAAAGTGTTTTGGGAACTTGTAGTATCTAAGATAAGGAACAGGAAATATATTCTTGCTCCAAGGATGAAAAGAGGGTCAACAAATGCAAGTGTGGGAAATGTCTAAAGATGTGAGGTGATGTTAAATTTATTATCCTTTCCAATCACAGCTTTGTGCAACTTAAATTTCTATGTGTGGGTATAAAACCTATGAATTCCATGTACAGTAGGCCCTCCAAATTCACAAGGGATAGAGACAGAGAATCCTTGCAAATGTCAAAAAATCATGAATAATTTATGTGGCAGGCACCCTCCCTCCAAGCTCCTGCTGGCTGCCAGCCTGTGCCCGCTGCAGCCCCGGATGTGCAGGGAATGGGCAATCGCCTCTGGAGTGTGTGCATGGATGGAGGCCTCAAGGCATGCAGGGAACAGGAGATCAACCTCTGTGCACGTTTCTGCCTCTGCCGCTAGAGCACCCATGAGGACAGCAGCAAGGGAGTGCAGGGAAAGGATGATCTTTCCCCCTTTCTGTGCCTCTCCCAAAGGCCAGGGAATGGGAGGGAGAGAATAGGGGGACACAAGTGGGCACTGTGAAAGAGAAACCTGCAAATGTGGGGAGAGAACTGTATTCTTTAGTCTCAGCAACTTTGAAAGAAGTGTGCTGTGTAGCTTGCATTGCTACAAATAAACACTACTATTCATCTCAGAGTGGAGTTTGTGGACAGTGAGTTGTCCAGGGCATGACATTGGAAGGGGAAGAAGATGAAATAGAAGGAAGAGGATGCATGCATTCACTCACTTTCTCACTTGTATGGACTGGAAAGGGTTGGGACAGGTTTCCTCTTTCTCCCTCTTCTACTTCCTCCATTCCATCCCCGTTCCCCGATCCAATCCACCCAAGTGAGTGAGCAAGTGAGGACGAACACATGCAGCTGGTCCAGCCACCCCACTAGTACAGTTGCTTTTTTGTGTGTCTGAAATACACAAAAAGGTCCTGCATCCTAACTACTGTGAAAGTGGAGGGCCAATTGTACTTGGAGGGAAAAGCCAATATGAAGCTTTGCTTGGGTTAACATGTATCATTTACATGCTACACAATGCATGTTAGCCCCCTTGGAGAATGTTTCTGAAACTTCTGCCCCACCTTTATACATGCAAGGCAGCTTAGACGCTCTAAAAAGTAACCAACAATAACTAAAGAACAGCTAAAACAATAAACTGGTATCCCACAAAGCTAAATTAAGCAGCAGCAACAGAAATATTCTTAAGGCAATGGATATTTTGGAAATAAGGCTACCTTCACAGCATGTACAAAAAAGAACAAGCAGTCTTCTTCCAAAAAGCTATTCATAGTGCAATGCCTGTCTCCAGTTCTCTCACACATTACCATGGGGATCTAGACAAACGCCTCAAAACTGGACTTAAGTATGTGTATGTGTAGAGGAGATGGTAATTCTTAAGAGATTGCATTCATTTCCCAATGTTGTAGCTTTGGCCTGAGTCAGGATCCAGGAAAGGTGGAAGCTTTAGTGCCTCTTTTGGAGAAATTGGACCAGGTTCCTGAATTTGAACCTAAGCCAACCAAACCTGAGGCTGTCAGTAACTCAAGACAATCCCACATCATCAGGATTCACTCCTAGAACCAGAACTATAATGGGTGCCTATATCATATCCTTCAATATTTCATAGATGAAAACTTCAACATGTGTTGCCAAGCAACATAGAGTGTGGTCAAGATGGCAGAAGTTATGAATGAAGAACAACAATCAAGCTTAGAGAGGCTGCTACATTTTGCTTTTGCCAGAGTCTACAGGGGAGGGCAAAATTCTGCCCTCTCCTGTCCTCTCCCATGCTGAATTAATGAAATGCAAACTACTATTGACATTTAACAGTTTACAGCAACTGAAGTACAGCAAAAACAAATAGAGAAATTGGGAGGAGGAGATAGAAACTGGGATATTTTTAAACCAGTTAAAAAGTGGGATGATAGAGGATTAATCAGGAGTGCTCCTGTCAAATAGGAAGATAGTCAGAAGGTATGCTATATTTGGGCCCAAGGTGCTGATTTCTTTCCTCTCTATCTCACCAGCCCAGGATGTAGTCCAAGAAGGAGGCCACAGAGTGAAGGAGAAATTCCTGGTATACCAGAGGGTCTGCATTTCTCCATGAAAGGGGACAGAACAGACCAGAGGCAGCAGCTTAAAAGGCCTCCATTCAACTCAAGCCCTTGTTATACTGGTGTTGCTACTACAAGCCAGGCTAGTTCAGTTTCATCCTTTTGGGAGTAAGTATGTACTCTTGTCAAGTGCATCTTTGTCTTGTGGAAGTCAGAAGCTAGAAAACTATGGTGGTTTTTTTTGGGGGGGGCTCTGCAGTTTGTAATCATTTCTTGCTGCTCTTCTGTTGCTAACACTCATACTGTGGCATTCCTGTCTTGAATTCTTAATGCTGCCCTCCCTTATGGGGCCATCTTTCACTTTTTTGTAAGCATCATATATCTCTGCTTCATGCATACAATAATTCCATGCATGGCCCTTTGCGAAACACTTTGCACTCCCCAGGATCTGATTACAACATTACAAGGCAGAAGCCAAATGCAGCATTTCTTTTCCCCACGGGTGGGTGGACTAATGGCATTTTTATTATTTTTATGGGGAAGCATAAGAGTAGGCTTTGTACCATAAAAGGAACAACTCTAGTACAGATACCTGCTATAATCAACACTGTATAAATGCAATCAAAGATGGATTTCATTTCAAGATGAAGGATAACTGGAAAGAACTTTCATTATAAACAGCAAGCTTGGTAGAGGTGAGGAAAGGTCAGTCTGGAAGTAATCATTAGCGCTGCTTAATAATGCAAATAGTAGCAGATTGACAAAGTTTTTAGAACAGTGTTCCTCAAACTTTCATAGTTAAAACACATTTTTCCTTTAATTAAGTTTTGCGTTAATTGTGCCTCAGTCCTTCCTTTCTTATTATTGGCATGCCCTTGTCTCAGAGATAAACTTGGAATGAGAAGTCTATGGATGAGACATCCATTCCCAGGCATCATCAATCAAAGGCTGCTTTAAAGGTCTTTTCATAAATTGTCTTCGTGCATGGGTTAAACATGTGAAAGGGCAGGAAACTTTTGTCTTTTGGCCCTGACCTCAATTTTATGACCCTATCCATCCAACTCAGACACCACAAATTAAACTCAACATCTGAAACAGAGAGTCTACATGTAGAACTGTATACATTTCATCAAAGCTTGGGAAAGTTACTTTTTTTTTAACTTCAGCCAGCTTGGACAATAGATTTAAAAAAAAAAGCTGTGCAAAAGTTTTCCATATTTGTTCAGGGTTCTCAGTCATGCAGAGAGTCTTCACTATCCTTTCTCAACCATTTTATCCTGAAGGAACCCTTGTAATAATTTTCAGAACTCAGGAAAGCCCTGCATAAAAATTATCGTATCCTCAGTTACAAAAATGTTTAATACTTTTTTTTCACTCACAATCTCTTGCAGAACCCATAGCAACCTCTCATGGAACTCCAGCATTCTGGGAAACCCTGGTTGAGAAACTCTGGTCTCCACAGTGGTGGCAGTTGGCTTCCAAACCGGTGGAGCTCTGAAGCTGCTTTGGGTTTTTTTGTTCAGACTTTAAGGCCATCTCCGCATTACACTGTTATAGTGTTATTGTTCCACTTGCAGCATTTTATGGAATCCTAGGGTTTGCAATTTAGGGAGAAGCATTTAGAATTTTCAGCCAGATAGCTCTTAGAACTCAGTAAACTACAAACCCCAGAATTCCACAGGATGTTGAAAGTGGAATAATAACACTATTATAGTATAGCACAGAAACAGCCTAAAAGAATCAATTTTGGGGGACTGAGTTCAGCATCTTGGTTAGCTCCTTTAAAGTTCAGACTAAACCTCTGTGCAAGTTCAGTACCCCACAGACATGGAAACCACCAACTGTTAAGGAATTTATATATGTGCAGACAAACACATAGATAGTGGTGAAGTTTGGGGGGCATAGAACATCAAGGAAAGGTTTAATTATTTAATTCATTCCCATCCACCCCACATGCTAGCTACACTCTAGCAGATTGTTCTCTGGGCACACTGGTGTATCTCAGAACACAGTTTAATGATTACTGTCTATTCTGCCATAGGTGGGTGCAGAGCAACGATTCTAGGCTTTCAAGTCCCTTGGTTCAAGCAAAATATAGATGGGAGAAAAATGTTTTCATTTGAGGCTCAACTGGAAAAAGGAGAAAAGTATTTCATTATTTGGAAAGACAGAAATTGGATTTGTTCTGTTTACAACACACATAAGGAAAAAAGATAATATATATTTGTTATATCTCAAATTGGGTAAAGAGATTATCTCAGCCTATAACAATAAGAAAAGAGGGCTAGTGATTTATATGGATTCTAAATTAAAACCTGAGAAAATATTGGAAGTTACAAATGATGGATATGCTGGTGTGGAAACGCACTGATAGAGAAAAAGGCTCCCCTTTTGGAAAAAGAAAACTGTCCCAGCCTCTCCTAGTTTTGTGTTCACCCTCATTATTAAGTTTTGCCATCTTAACCACACTGTGATGTTGCTTCACCACATGTATAACAGATTTCATCTGTGAAATGGTGGGGACTATAGTACCAGACCTCTTTGGCTCAGCATGAAGGTTTCTGTATGTGTGTCACAGTTGTGCACTGGTGGTGCTCTCTAATGCCAAGAGCAAGAGGGGTGACTGAGGAGACAGATGAAGAGAAATGGTGGGCAAATATACTTGGGCCCACTGTACAATTTGTATCAAGGCTGGGGGTGGAGTGCCAGCACTGTGACCTGTGAGCCTTCTTGTTGTATGGGTCCTGGAAGATAAGGAAGATGCAAGATCTAGCAAGAATGGCTGCAACTCCTGTAGCTACAAGGAATATTTTGCTACTTGCCCAGTTGCTCAAAATTCTTTGATTTTTTCCATGGCTTTAAGCTGCCACAGGCCATTTCCACACTAGACTGTTATGGCACTATTATTCCACTTTCAACATCCCATGGAATTCTGGAGTTTACAGTTTAGGGAAGGGCTAGCTGGCCCCTCCCTAAACTGCAAACCCCAGGATTCCATAGGATGTTGAAAGTGGAATAATAGCGCTAAAACTGTCTAGTGCAGAAATGGCCACATTCACTGCTTTTCTGGAGTTTACTCAGATTCTTAGCCTTTTACTCAGATTGCTTTCGGCCTGTTTCCACAATCAACTGACACAAAAGCATTTCCAGAGGCCTGCTAGCCCTTGCCTGCTCAGTTTCTATGACATCACAAGGACCCACTCATCTGTGACATCCAGAAGGATCAAACACCTGAGTTTTGTCCCTGAAATCACAAGGCTGCTGACCTGGCACCCCGTGACCTGGACCTAGGCCCTTTCCGCACCCTACCTTTTCCAGTAGTCTTCCAGTTGCAATCCCAGTAGTGCCTCTGCTGGGAAGGAGTGCAATGGGAATGGACCCCTCTGCACTGGACTGCATCCTTGTGCAAGGGAGTGTGAGGGACATGCCTCTTCCTTCCCCAGTGCAGCTGGGCTCTTTCCCGTTCTGCACTGGAACAGGAAGCACCTCTATCGCACTCCCAGGCCTTCTGCAGGGCAGGTAAGTACAGGACCATCATGTGATTGGAGTCAGTGATGGAGAAAATCAGTCAATGATTTACCCTGCTAATGTGCTGGCTGGTGATGGGAGACCACGACGATATCTTGTGGAAGCATTGTTGCAGTCCTGCTCCTCTCCCATCCCCATGCCGGGATGCCGTCCTCCTGCAGAAAGGGCCCTAGTTTCATTCCAGGATTTTGGGAGTTTGAGAAATAGGTTCCCGCACCCTGAAAAGTGGAGAATATTACAAGAAAATATTGAAAATTGGTATTATTTTTCTTGACAAGTAAGAAAAGTAAAGAAATCTGAATCATTACATTGGCCATTCAATGTAAAGAATAAAATAGGAAAGCCAATGAGACTGAAGTCTAGAGTAAATAAAGCAGTTATGTACCTGGAGAATTTCCACAGAAGAATAGACAATGGTACTTGGATAAACATTAGAATGATTCACATCTGTTAGAGCCTATATGTAAAGAAACTGTGATTCTGTCTGAAGCAAGTAAATTACAACCAACCTTCCTATTAGTTTCCTGACTGAATATTAAAAAGTTACTCCCACAAGGCCTAGCCAGCCCACACTGACTAATTATGTATCGTAGAAGCCTGGCAAAACATGCATCAGAAAATGGATTTGGATTCATGGCCCATGCAGACACATAGGGTTGATAGAAAACAAGATAATTATCATTTATCTCAGTCGTATCATAAGAAAGTTCCACTAGCTATTAATTCTGTTCCTGGTGACAGAAGCTAACCTGCTACTTTCCTTTTAAAAGAAACAAAGGTGCATTTTGAGAATATGAAGATATAAGAGAAGATATGGGATGCAAGTAAGTTATGTGCAAAAAAGGATGTTGTGACTGCTTGAAAAACCAATATCAAATAACATCCAGAAGAGCATTTTGGAGGAGTTGACCAGTAAGCTGTGCAAGGAACAATTCTTTTCAGTAAGTTACAGCAATGCCTCCATTTCATACTATCCCACTCCCAGATACACTGGCCCTTTCCACATGACAGTGTTATAATGCTATTATTCCACTTTCAACATCCTATGGAATCCTGGGGTTTGTAGTTTAGAGAGGGGCTTTTAGAATTTTCAGCCGGAGAGCTCTTTGACCTCAGGAAACTACAAACCCCAAAATTCCACAGGATGTTGAAAGTAGAATGATAGTACCATAACAGTGCAATGCAGAAATGGTTACTCTTTTCCATTCCACCCATAACAGCAAATTTAATCAGCATATTTTAGGGAAACCTTAGTTTTAAAATAACCATTTCCTTACTACCACTGCACATGATTTCAAATTAAATTTAAATATACAGATTAATAAACTTGATTGCATGGTTTAACATATGCCTTACACACCTAGTTCACAAATGTCTGACAATTCAAAATTTTAATATTAGACCTGGCATTTTACAATGATGAGGTCCAGACTTCATAAAAATGATCCAGTAATTTGAAGAGAACCAGTTTCGGGAAACTTATACCCCAAACTTTGTTTTCCTGAATTATCTGTATATTTATATGGGAATAAGTCCTAGTGAATTCAGTAGAAATGACTTTTGATTAGATATGCACAGGATTGCAGACCTGGGACCTAAACCCTGTCAGTAATCCCAGACAGTCTTGAATCTACTGAATCAAGATAATTTCCATAAATGTTAACAGTTGATTCAATGGGGCTGCTTGAGTTGAGACTATCAACTGGATTCAGGCCTTAATCTTTTATTCCTACACTTTGATTTTACTTTTGAATATCATAACTGAATTTTTAAAGGTCTTAAGTAAAATATAATATTAAAGTTCTTAGTACTTCATGTTCAAAAATATGGTTGCATAAAATAGCATACTGTGACTTTACTTTTGACTAGCCTACTGCAATCACTACCCCTTCCTTTGGCAACTACTTAACACTGGACTTCTTGACCAAAATAAAGTAACACGCACCAGTTCTGTAAATTTCCATCTGTATATAAATTAAATTCTTTTCCATTCCAGTTGTGACCCATGGAAGTGGCAACAGTGACAGTTTTTGTTTTAATGAAAACCGCTGTTTTTAATTTCCCCAAATTTGAAAGCATCCCAGAAGAGGCCTCTCTGGGGAGGAAAGAACAAACAGAAAAAGATAGCAGCTTCAATTCTTTTCCTTCCAAATGAATTTTGCCTCCTGAAATTTGATGGAAACAAACTTCTAGTTTCAAGATCAGTGTAAGACCCAAGGAAATGATTCCTGACAATTCTGTGCAGCCCTATTAATTTTTTTTTTTTTTAAAAAAATCAGTGTTCTTGTAATTTTATTTTATTTTTTGGCTAATCCACTACCAAAACAAGAACGCTAATATATGTTATCATTCAAAGTTATTCAGACAGATATTGCTTTCCACATTTAGATATACATTTGCCTTCCATATTGCCTCATATTTAATTCCTTATTTCTTCTCTGGACTACTGTAGGACCATCTTCCCAGGATGTTGCCCTTTTTTTCACAATGTACTGCTATTAATATTAGTATCAACTGCTTTTGGGATTTTTTTTTTTAAATGTGGGAATGTGTCCTAGCTCACTTCATTCCCCTTCACAACCTTCCCCCAAACTGCCCCCCCCGCCAGCATCAGGCAACAAAAAATTTTGTGAAGGGAGGAGACAAGAGGGGGCTGTCTCACTTGGAAATGGTCAGTATTGGGCAAAACTGTTGGAGAGGGAGAATACCATACTAAATTACTTTTGGCTAAGGTCAAGTGTGTGTAATTACTGTGTTTCTCTGCATTAAATGCTACTAATATTGTACAAAGATGGAAAATGAATCATCTTGTGGGCTGGGGGGAACACTGGTACTTATTGGCGCCTGTTTCTGAGTATACACATGCAGAGTTTAAGGGTGCCATGGCACCATGTAAGAAATAGTGGCAGAAGGGTTTTAGAACAGTAATTCCCAAACTTGGTCCTCCACATTTTTTGGACTTCAACTCCCAGAAACACCAGCCAGCTTGGCAAACATTCAGGAATGCTGGGAACTGAACACCAAAGTTTGGGAATCAGTGTCCTAGAAGATAAATAGGTATTGATTTATCACCAGTATTTATACATCAGTATTTATAACTGGTGTTCCTTGTCTATTGCACTTGATAATAAGGCTGAAATCTTATGCACACTGATCTGGAACTAAAGCCTATTGATCTCAATGAGTTTTGCTTCTGGATAGAGTTTTGCTTCTACACTATTGCTCTAAGTTTGTACATCATCATAATCTTCAGTTGCAACTTCGATTTATGCTCCTGGTATGTTTAGATGAACCATACTTAACCTAACCACATTTCTAGGTTTGACCATAACAATTAATTATGATTAACTATGGTTAGCTGAAAGCATAAAACAAATGCTTCCAATTTTCTTCTTGCAAGAGGAAGAGAATTATCCAACCTACTTGCAGAGAGGAAGGGAAATGGAGTGCATGGTTCAGAGGCTCTCCAAGGCTCATTCCTTTAGTGCCAGGTTATAATTAAGCTTTATATCTGAGGGAGACTAGGGTCAAAAGAAACATGTGCATGGAAACATATATGGAATCTTACAGCACTGAGATATCTGAAAAGCTAGTGACAAAAACTGTAAACTTATCTAGTTTGTAGGAATCAAGATTTTTTTTCAAATTTTCAAATTTATTTAATTTAAAAGTTACATACAATAATGTTCCAGTATAACAAAACAGGAAAATAAAAAATAAGAGGAAAAATAACCACATTAGTCATAAGTTCCTATAAAAGCTAACCAAATATCCAAATATGTCCATTTATAAATTTTGTCTATACATTATTCTTTCAAATGTTACAAACATTGTTAGATCTTTTAGCTGTAGGATCACAGGTGGAGAAAAATGATCTATCCAGTAACAAAGTATTAATCTTTTAGCAGTCAAAGGGGTACAAAATATCCACTTCTATTGGCCATTTGTTAATTTCCAAGAGACAGGTAAATAATTGAAGAGAACATACACATCCTTGAATATCAAGGAACTTTCCAAAATCAAATTTACTTCTGTGATTACTTCCTCCCAAAATGTAGCCACTATGAGACAACTCCAAAACACATGCATTAATGAAGTATTAGCAGCATTACATCTCCAACAATTTGCTGATTTAGAAGCCCTTTCTTTAATACGTACTGTGGTGATTGTCATGGACCGAGATTTTTGGTACGTTTGACCCAGAGAGAAATTCAGCCACCTTAGACTATAGGATCCCAACAGAAGACACATAGGAAACCAGATCTGGGTTTAACCACTATGCATGTAACATTTATTAAGACATGAAATACACAAATCACATTTCCATATCAAGAGCTTTCTTTCACCCACTCAATCGTACAACATACTCACGAAAAGCCGGTCCTTCGCCAAACGTTGGCCAGATGTCCTCGAAGGTATGGATGCCCTCTGCTGCAGCCAAGGGTCATGAAAGTGAGTCGAAAATCTTCCCCTCTTTATAGTCATATTCCCCACTTCTTGAGGAAAAGGACATGTTTTGCTGGTTGCTAGGGTTCCAAGTACTTCCATTGTATAAAGGCAATCAAGCAATTAAAAGAATAGTTCATATCATCTTGTACCTTATTAATAAAAGGTTGCTTGCAGAAGAATTGGTCATATATCATGTTGTCAGGAAATGTATCAAATGCCTCAGTGGTTCTCGGCCATGCAGGGTAGGGTACGGTCAGAAATACATCACCGCTGGCCCGTCTGAGGGTGTGCCAGGCTTTTCACGGCTCCTCGTTTCTTCTGCCTTTACACATAAGAACTTAACTGTTTTCTTAATAAAGGTATTGATCACTGTTGAATATCGTGAATTTGTGAAGGTGGATGAAACATAAAGACAATCAAAGAAGATATGCATTGTAGGCAACATCACATGGCAATTAAGGAAGCCACACTTCTGGATCTGTGCATCTCAAGAGTACATTCTGTTGGTGCCAAGTCCTTATTGTTTTGCAAACTTTCTTCTCAAGCCAAATCGGCATTCCGTGTGTTCTCAATTTCACAGTTCAAGGAATCCTCGCTTCACAATCCAAACCCCTCCTTCCAACAATGCACTGAGCGCGGCCATTTCAGTTTGGTTCAGGACCGTGCTTTTCCTCTCTGGAACTCATTCGTTCATCACATGATCAATATACACAAAAGAGCAATTTCTGGTCTATAAGACAAATAGTCAGAGATCTGTAGTCATACTAGTTATAGATGTTAACAATGATGGCCATTGATTGGATATTCCAATTCTCTATTCCATTCTTGCTGTAAACCTTGCATGTCCTACTTATTTATAGATAACAGAAATGTGTGTGTGTGTGTATTGTTGGTTTGTATACCTGGTTGGCTTCAATGCATCTAATGTTAAGGGAACAGATGCACTTAAAGCTGCAGGGCTAAATCTGGATTGTAACAGATGTTTCAGCTGTAAATATTGTCATTTACCTGATAGAGGTAGTTTAAATTGCTCCTGAAAAATTTAAAGAGGCAAAAACTCATCAATAATGCCAACTATCTGATTTAAGTTAACAATTCCATTGTCAGCTTGTGCTCTCCATAAAAATGGTTCCTTATCAATTTGCTAATTTGGATTACCCCATATGGGCCAAATTGCAATTGACAAGACAATATTTGCCACACAGTTCTAACTGCTGAAATTGTTCAGAAAACAAAACACACACTCATACAAGTAATGTCCATTTGAAGAGAGGTGCCAGAAATGAAGACTCTGAGGCTGACCATGGTGGATTACTTATTTTAAGTGGATACATTCAAAGATTAATACAAGATAACAGATGTACCCAATGTTATTTAAGATCTGGAAGGCTGAATCCTACCTCTGTGATAGGAATTTCTATGCCTTAAAAGAGAAATTCCATGAATAACATAAACAAAGCTAGTCATAGCATTCATTTTAATCATGTTTACTTTATTCCACAGACTCATCTTCAAGCCCACCCATCTCTCTAAATATTGTGCAATATCTTTTATCAGCTTACTTATATTAAGATTAATCATCTGCGACAAGTTCCTAGGGATAATTATCCCCAAAGAAGTAATCAAATTTGGACAATATTGAAACTGCCATGCTTTAAATACTCTAGAGCCCATATTATCTCCCACTCGCAGAATTTCTGACTTGGAACAGTTAATTGAATACTCAGATATTTTACCAAAATCATCAACCTTATCAAAACAGGGATCAGCTACTAGGCCTTTGAAATGAACAACAAAAGATCATCTGTGAAAAGTGTGTTTTTAAATTCTAAAGCAACATCCAGAAATCCCTTGATCCTGGAATTTCTTTAACAGCACTTGCAAAGGTTTCCAAGCACAAATTAAATACCAAAGGAGACAATGGACATTCCTGCCTTGTACTCTGTTCCAAGGTTTAAAAAGATGAGAAAAAAAGCATAGGTCATAACCCATGCTCTTGGAACTGAATATAAAATTTTATCAATTTCAAAAATATTCTAGGAAATCCAGAATTAGTCAATACTGTGAAAATGACTTGACAGTCAATTTTACCAACGGTCTTCTCAGCATTTAAAGAAATAACAGCTGGCTGATCAGTTCTATCCTAGTTTAAAGCAATCAGGTCCACAACCAATATTATCAGCTTCCTGCCTGTTTTTGATAAATCCTGCCTGATCAGGACTTAACAAAGATGAAATTACTTCTTGTAATTTATTAGCTGAAACATCCATCACTATTTTGATGTCAACATTAAATAAGGAGGAATCAAGTTGTTGGTTGGCATGATCCTGCCTGCAGACTGAAATGTCTTCTTGCTGTTTTGTTTTATAAAGTTGTCTTTAAAAATTAATTTTGATTAAGAGCTTATATTTTGGTAGCCACCCTGGGGCTCTTACAAGACAAAATGGGGAAGTTATTCATATATATTTTAAAAGGTAAACGCACAGTTCCCTTTCCTGCTCTAAATCTGCCATGTGCTGCCATTTTGAGAACCAGCTTGGTATGGTGCAGGAACAAGGACCTTCCAGCTCAAGGGTCAGTTCCGTCCAGCAGGAGTTGTTGTTTTTATTATCTGTATTTATATCTCACCTTTTCCCCAAAAGTGAGACTCAAGGCAGCTTAACAATTAATATGATTACTATAGAGTTTAAAACATTCAAAAGGCCTACATTTAAAACAGAATTAAATTATTAACAATATTAAAACAGTTTAAAATAATCAGGACAAAATGCAGTTAAAAACAGTACAATTTAAAATAATACGGTGCCCTTGTAAAAGCTCTTTCCTTTAAAAAGTTGTATTCTCAAGCTTGACAGAATTTTTTAAAAAAACTCCTTGGCTAGTGGTGAGGAGGAAATAAGAGGATATATAAAGATCAGATAGTGTGGTATTGTGCTTTAAGCATTAGATTATAACGGTGAAGACCAGAGCCATTTCTACACTATGCTATTATAGTGCTATTATTCCACTTTCAACATCCTGTGGAATTCTGTGGTTTGTAGTTTACTGATGCCAAAGAGCTCTCTGGCTGAGAATAATAAATGCCCCTCTCTCAAACCCAGGATTGAACTGCCCTCTTGGCCACAAAAACCTACTGGGTGATCTTGGGCAAGTCATATTTTCTCAGTCTCAGAGGAAGCAAAGGCAAACTCCGTTTGAGCAAACTTTGCCAAGAAAACTCTGGGGTAGATTCACCTTAGGGTTGTCGTAAGTTGGAAACCACTTGAAGGCACAGAACAACACAAAGGCAGGAAACTGCTACATGAAGTTGAGCTGTGCTCTGCAACCCTAGGAAGCTATTATATTGGGACTTCCTCATAAGCAGACATGCTCATAATTAAATTATGCTTCTCACTCCTGAAAACCATGCCTACATCCCAGCCCATTGCTGGAACATGATTTCGCAAGATCTTTGCCACTTCCGCCCTGGCTGAAGAAGACTTGAGAATTGAAGAGTTGAGAATTTCATCAGTTTAGGACCTAGGTTTAAATCCCCATTCAGTTTTTAGGGTGATCTTGAGCCAGGCTTTTAGCCTAACCTAGCTCACAGGGTTGATGTAAGGATGGAGTGCTTGGAGAATAGATCAGGTAAACTGGTACTGTCTCCTTAGAGGAGGGCGTGATGAAAATCCTGTAAAGCTAGGTTAGCAAGAATTACAATATTCCTAATTAACAATATTCCTGAAAGGTAGATGAGCTCCAATCCCTAGGAACATTTTGTATCCTGGGGGTGCTGGCCTGCCAGGTACTTGGGTCACCTCTGTAGGAAATTTGTGGGTCGTGCTCAATTCCCAGTTTAACTACATTTACTCTTTGCACTCAGATGAACAGCTGAGTGTCAATCATGTTATTCATAAGATAAAATAATGGAGCTAATTAGCAACATAATGCATTGCCAAGTTTGGAAATGCAGATGAATTGATATGATCACTATGCACAGCAAGGGAAAGGTAACATCATAGATAGTTTCGTATCAGCGTTATTAGAAATGACAGACCCACATAAACAAGGCTGACAGTTAGCATGTAAAACACATTTCAAGATGACAGTAATTACCAGGAGTGATAAACTCCTTCGGGTTACAGCACAGCACCTCTTTGATCTATAATTTAAAAATTGCCCTACCCCCCCAGTACCATGACTAAATATTGAGTGTGGGGATCACATATCTGGAAATGGTAGAGGTGTCCAGTCTAATAATATCCATATTCTCTTTAAGAAAATCCATCTCTTCCACAATTCTAAATACCCAGCTAAGCAGTGGTCATTAGAGAACAACAGCTAGCAACTTGTTTGTTAGTCCCAACTAGAGTTCTATCAACTGCTGAATGGTGAGTCAACACACAGATCAATCTTATGAATTCAATCAGTCTAATGTAGTCAGAACTAAAAGAGAATGTAGGCTAACCTGTGTCCTGAAAGACTCAGTGGTTCCCAGCCTTGGGTTCCCATATAGTTGTGCACTTCAGCTCCCAGAAGATCTATGGAGCATTGCCAAAGAGCAGGGGTGTGGGGAATTGTAGTGCAAGAACATCCAGAATCCAAAGGTAGGGACCATTGAGCTGTTAACCTCTCTTTGCCCCATATGCTTTTAGTAATCACAAAACACATAGAAGTGCATACTTCGTAACTGATTTCTCCATTCTCTTGTCCCAAATTTAAACATGATACTGCACCTCAAACCCCAGGTAGAAAGGAATACTCTGGCCTACCAAAAGCAGCCTCTTGAAAAAGATGTGGTTTTTCTGTGGTGCAGATTTGGGGATAGAACCTAGGCACTTATTGCACTATAGCCCAACAGCGCTTCGTCCCGATCTCATCCCAGCAGTGGCATTGCTTGGATGGGATTGGGACCTGAATGCTCCCCACTGACCCAGTCAGCTTCTGGCAGATGGGTAGCATTAGGGACACTCTTCTTTCTTCCACAGTACAGCCCACCTATTCCTGCGCTGTTCTGTGGAAGCAAGTGCTTGATAGCACTTCAGCCTTACCACACGCCAGCGGCCAAAAGGATCGTTGTGGGAAAAGGGGTCTTTACCAGATTTTTTCTAGTAATGGTATATGGTGTGACAGCAGCAGATGGGGCCATGACAGCAGTGGGACCACAACAATATTGTGTGATGGCACGCATCGCAGACCAGCAGCAACACATTGCCATGCCAGGATGGCAGTGTCATGCAGTAAGGGCCCTACTCTGGGGAAATGGCTGTCAATCACATCTCAATGACAGAGGTAAATCTGCTTCTTCTCAGCCTCATGACTTTCTAGGTCTTAGTAAAATTACCAACTTTGAAGATTGCAACCAAAGTGTAGAAGCTGACTCTAGTTCCCTTCTAAATGTCCTGAAATGATTTTATCTCCAATTAATGTACCTTTTGTTGTTGTTAAAATGGTTTGAACTGATCTGTGAGCCCACTTAATCATCAAGAGGTAATCAGCAGAGTTTGCTATTTCCTAAACCATTTCCACTGAAATTTAACACATCCCAATGGAAATCAGAAGCCTGTTTTTTCCAGAGGCTCCTCATTTGTCACATGGAAGTCATACAACAAGGACCTTCCATATTAGGAACAGTGGATAGAATTTTTCATTTATGAGGAGTGTTTTAAGAGCTTCCTTTTTTGATGGCTTTATGGAAAGAGTGCAAACATATCTCTTTCACCTTTTAACTGGAAAGTGCGTTTTACAGCTGAGCCTGTTTTGTAAAGGTGTTTTAAATGATGTTGTGGGTTCTGATTAGTCTTGCCAGTCTAATTGGCCTCTTTTGGATAGAAGGAAAAAAGACAGTGGAATAAAAGATCAAAAGATCTTACTAAATCAAACCCTGAAAACTTTCTTTTCTTTCCACTTAAAAGAAAAGCATATTGTTATTTACAAGTTTCAGCCTGAGGCTATACATTTATGGTTCAAAAATGTTTCTTGAATAGATCATTAATGAATACATAATAGATTTTATAATAAACTAGCGTATATACCCGGTGTTGCCCAGGATTTTATTTTCTCATAGGTAATACTTGTTAGAAAGATTTGAGATCCTGTGTCTCTGATCCCCCGAACTGTTTTGTCCAGTACCTGTAACTTTTCCTCATATTCCCCAATCCAATCTGAATTCAGAGTTATTAACATACACAGGATGGATTCCTGAGGGAATACACGGTTCTCCTCCTTGCTGCTAGGCCTTGTCTCCATAGCAACCAGCCTGTTCAAGACATGATTGTCGATTGAGGCCCAAGAGCTCTCTGGCTGAGAACTCTAAAGGTCCTTCCTTAAACTAAAATTCCATAGAATCTTCTTAGGCAGCCAATCATATGAGATCTTTGCCTGATGCAGACGATCTTTGACTTTTATATATTAGACTAGCGTATTTACCTGGCGTTGCCCGGGAATTTATTTTCTCATAGGTAACACTTGTTAGAAATACCTTAGGAACTACCCTACCTTACTTTAGGAATTAGATGCAGTTGAAATACACAGGTTTGAGATGTTGTATCTGTAATTCCCCACACTACCTTGTCCAGTACCTGTAACTCTTCCCCATATTCCCCAATCTAATCTGTATTCGGAGTTGTTTACATAGAGAGCTTGGGTTCCTGAGGGAAATACAGTGTCCTCCTCCTCGCCTGCTGGGCCTCATCGCCATAGCAACTGGCCTGAACTCTCTGCCTGAGAATCCTACAGGCCTCTCCCTGAACTGCCAGCCCCAGGATTCCATGGAATCTTCACAGCCAGCCAATCATATGAGGTCTTCTCGCCTCACATAGCCAATCATAAGAGTTCTTCACCTGCCTGACTCAGACAAACAGACAAACTCAAGACAAACTTTGACTTTTATATTGCAGCTTAAATTTCCCTTAATCACCATTTTGGAACCATTAAAAGCCAAAACGAAAGAATGTAAGAGACTATTAGAATAGTTATTGTAAGTATTTTACAGTGTTGGTATAAGGAAGCTGTATAAAGGATACATAGAGGATTGTATAAAGGATACATTTTGTACGGAATAGTTAAAGACAATGGCCTTTGGTTTGGCAATTATGTCGTCGCAAACTGACTTACAATCACATTAAGTTGAATTACACCATAGCACAATGTTCATATTCTGAAGAGGGGAGCAGATATCTAGTTGTATCTTTGGGACCATTGCACACAAGTGCAGCCACTACAGTGCCATGGGTCCCATTGCACAAACGGTCCTGTTGCACACTGGGCATATTCACATTATGGGCCCCATTGCACAATGGGAGTCCCACTGCATAACAGGGTGTGTCATGCAGCACCCCATTGTGTAACAGGGCCTCCCAGTGCACAGTGGAACACCATGTGGGACAGCTCAATATGCATCATTGCAGTTCACTGGAAGAGTGTATCATGTCATACAGTTAAGAATCACAGTTTCTGATATAGGATCTTGGCTGATAGCATTAATTACTGAATTTCTACAATTAACATTACATTACTAGACAAAAAATAGCATGTACATCTTGGTAGTTTGTACATTTGCTTAGAAATTGTCTTAACTGAAATCAATGGTACGTTCCCCTTTATTAACGTGTATACAATTTTTGCACAAAAATTTGACATAGCCAAAAATATTTTTTTAAAAAAATGAAAACAGTTTCTTCTTTGAAAAAACTTGTTATGCTGAAGTCGTGCTTTTAATTACATTTGCATTGCCATCAAAGTGTTCTGGAGCACTTGCAGGAAGAGTTTTATCAAATAAAATATGCGGCTGGTTGAGACGTGAGAGGAATGAGTTGCTCAGATGCAATGTGATGCATTTAAAGCAGGCGCATCAAATTTATGTCTAAATGGGTCTTGAAATGTCATTCATAGCATGAAAGAAATCCAATCAAAATGTCACGTTGCCAAACATGATGAGACATCTAATAGAAAATATTAGCAGTCATTATTATGATATAATTGCAGTTCTGGATTTCAGATGCTGTACTTTATTCACCATTTCTTTGACTACAGAAACCTTCCAGCCAGATGACATCAATTTTTTTTCTAACTCTTTGGACATGTGAGCCCTCTTAAGTCAGAATAACAGAAGCACTGGTTTTCAAAAATGCTCTGGGGTTCTCATATAGTGAGTAAGCTTGGTATTGTTGTTGTATTATTAAATTATTCTCCTTTGGCCTTAAGTTTGACCCATATTATTCTTTACAAGTGTTTATGCAAAGTAATTTTCAAGTTGCTATTTTTATATATTTTGGTGAGCTAGGGTCCCCTGAAATGAAATATTTGTAGAGTGTGTATTACTTGAAACCTCCAAGGAAGATGTCAAGTAGCAGTGGATCAAAAAAAGATTGCCGGCAGTTTTATTTAATATAACAATATCTCCGGCTTTGCAAAGATGGGTGTAGTGAGGGAGCTCATGCACAAGGCAAGGATCCTTGGAGGGATGCAGTTTGGAAAAGATACCTATCAACTATAGCACCCAGCATCCCACAGTCGTGGGGGAGGGATTCTAGAAGCTCTTGCTCAAGAGTAATTTTTCTAGACTCTGTGATGTGAGCTAGCTCATTACAAGAACTTGGCAATGAAGAATGGGCCTATTAGACATTGAGGGTTGCTTTTGGACTCAAAACACACCCCCAAATACAGTTTTTTTCTTTTCATCATAAAATGATAGGGTTATTTTGGAGACCTGACTGAGGTGGGTATTGTTCCTTGTTCCAGTGATCCCAGTCATCAGACCAAGAACACACAAAGCCCCATCTGGACAGCAATAATCCTGGCTTCTGTTTCTTGTTTACACTAAAGTGTGACAGAGTATTTGGAGTCTGGGGTGGAATGTTTGAGATGCGTTCACTTTTAGGGCCATAGTTGTCAGACAGGTTGATTCTCTCTACTCCATGTATATATAACATGGAGGTGGAGTGTATGTACAGTTTTGACAAGAAAAAAACAGAGAGGTTCAAGAAAAATGAATACTCCTTCCCCAACTCTCTAGTTTGTATCTCCATATTTAAGACATGGAGTCCCTCTTCTTCCTTCCGCTATGCTGGGGCAGGAGGTGTGAGCCCACAGCTCCGGAGCTACGCACGCACGCATGGCAAGTGTGTGCAGGGCCCTGGAGCAATGTGTGATCACACACCATTTTCAACTCAAAGCTGAAAATGAAAAGTGCATGTTCAGCACCTGCCAGGCCCTGGCGCGTTGCGCGATTGTGAATGCGTCATGTGGACCACTCTTTGCGGTCACGCAACACTCCAGGGGTCCTTTCGCATGACAAATGCCTTGCGAAAAGGGCCACAAATTGCCACAATTAAGACTATCTTTGCAATCAATAACTCATGAGGGTGGTGGGGAGAGTCTCCAAGCAAGACCGTGATAGATGGGCAGGCCTACATAGGAGAAAGCAGGTTTCCAGAAATGTCTGTGCAAGTGGAAGAATGTATTTGGATTTACCCCTGCGCTTCTTACAGATTATTCTGTCATGAGGCATAAAATGGCTGCACAACAAGCAGAAGATGACTTTTGTGTGCTTAAGAGTACCTTTCTGTTCAACCCTAGACCTCTAAAAGGAGCCATAAATAAAACTTTAGCCTGTGTTTTTCTGCGAAAACTTGAAAGCAGCAAAAGATGAGGCTTTGAACTATCTCAGATTTGATCAGAATAGACCAAAGGGAGAAGAGGAATCAAACAAGGTGATCATTGGTTTCATTAGTTGACTATAACTTGTGAAGAAAAGCAATTCAGTATCACAAATTTTCAGTTTTATGATACTCCAGCAAAGTGTGCCAGAGAGTTATGGAAGCTTTTTTTTTTCAGCTTAAGGTTTCTTGAAATACTTTTTCTTTCTTTTTTTCCCCTCATACCTCAATGAAACAAAGTTAAACAAAGAAAATAATAGTTTTTAGGTTAAGTCTGATAGGTCCACCATACTATGTACTAAAACTGAAAATACAAACTAAAATCAATTTTTTTAAAACAAGACAGAACCATTATGAGACATTTAGTTCCCATAGTGATAGAGCAAATGCAGCACTGTTGCTAAGTGCAGAAATCTGGACCACACAGAAATATATAAAACACTTGCAAAATCACAAATGTATGTTCAGAAATGCAAACTCCTTTCATGTCATATAGGACGTATTCAGTGACTGAACCACAAATCTCTTAACTCAGCAAGACCTAAAAATGACATGGGTGGGGAAAGGAATAAGTATTGATTCAACACTAGGAATAAAGAAGACAAAAATATTTTTTTCACAAAGCAGCAGGAATGGAGTTCTCTTTGAAGCTGACCAGCAGGCCTTTCTTTTCTTTTTCTTTTTTAACATTTTCACATAGATGAATTTTAAAACTTGATGAGTTAGAACTGACTTCAAACAAAAGCAGTGACCTATTTTGACCTAGCTGAAAACATTTGCTGGCTTTGGTGCAACCTGTGAAATGTTCTTTCATGGGTTTAATAATTTTACCCACAGTTCCCAGATTCATTGTTTTTGTTGAAATTTTTCAGCCTGAAGAAAGGGCGCAAGCTAACCACGCTGCAATTAAATTAATCCTCCCGTCTGGAGCAGAGGAGGTGAGGAAAAAAGAGAAAAATCAAGTATAAATTATTTGAAATAACAGTAAGTCAGAATCCAATCCTCACACACCACAGGTGCAAAGACTGCATGTGTGGATAATAGTTTTCTCCACTCTCCCCACCCAGTGATGTAACACAAACAGCATGATGAAATATTAGAGAGAATGAGAAATTAGTGTGCACTCCACATATCCCTGTCCAACCCAATCCATTCTTCTGCTTGATGCATGTTATTTATGCTCAGGGCATGAGTAACCTTTAATGATCAAGAGAAGGATGAGGATATAGAAGGTAAGGTGGCCTGTGCAGAAATTTCCCATTCCCCCAAGTTCATTAATTCATTTATTTGCATTACTTAGCAGAATTCAAATCTAGAGTTTGTGCCCACCATTATATCAAAGTATGCAGCCACCTAAGGCAGGAAGTTTGGGTGCCATGAACAAATAGTATATTGCTATTAATGCATTAGTATGATGCTTGTGAGAGTCATTTTCTGCTTCGAGGACCAAAACTTGGACATTCTTTAGTCAGATCGGTGAAAATGCTATTTCTCCCATAATTCTCTACCTAACCTGTCTAATGACCATGTTGGCTGGGGCATTCTAGGAGTTGTGGTCCACAGAAGTCGCTTGTCCTACCTGTACCTTGGACACTGTGCACCTTGATGTGGTATAGAGAGGATGAGCCATTTAATGCACTAGTTCTGGCAGAAAACACTTGAGATCAGCTTGGATCCCATTTTTCCACCCATAAGCTCCAGGCAATACATATAGCCCTATTTGTCACTTTTCTATTTCCACACCACCAGTGCTCAGAGTGAGCAATGGTGACTAGTTGAACATCACCCAGTGAGTTTTGCAGCTGAATAAGGAAGTGAATATGCCTGTCCTCTTTCCTGCTCTGAAATCCAGTGGCAACTGTCCTGTTTCATGCTCTCAGCACATATGATTCCATAGGTGGAGGACAGTGGGAAGTATGGGTTCTTAAACCCATGCAGGAAAATGTAAATCTGGGTCTGCTGGTAGATCTCTGGGTAATTTGCAATAGATCAGTAAGGATTTCTTACCAACAATTCTTTGAGAATAAAAAGAGCAAAAATGATCCCCACGTCAAAATAGATTACAGAAATGTACAAAACGTGGCGTAATTAGGAATGGATGTGTATGTGGAATGCCCATGAGCTTTGCTCAGTTCTGTTACTCAAAACAAATTCCTGTGCTTGACAGTTACTCAATGGTATCAGGTTCTTTGTATGCATTTTTTTTTTACTTAGTTCCAGTTAGCAGATCTCAGGATTTCAGTAAGAAGCAAAGTAGGGCTATTTCCACCCTACACTGTTACAGTGCTATTATTCCACTTTCAACATCCTGTAGAATTCTGGGTTTGTACTTTATTGACACCAAAGAGCTCTCTGGCTGAGAATTCTAAATGACCCTCCCAGAACTGCAAACCCCAAGATTCCATAGTATGTTGAAAGTGGAATAATAGTCTATAACAGTGTAGTGCGGAAATGGCCTAGGTCTTGAAAATCTGAAACCTGCCTATCCCTGCTCCATATAATATGTGTGCTGCTTGTGCTGTGAATAGATTTTGCTATATATGAAATTATCAGTCATTCTGGAGGCTCCAAGGTTGGGCACGTGTGCAGAGCAACTAGGAAAGAAGTGCCAGGGTTCCAGCTGAAGTCTCAGGAATTTGTAATACTTCACCAGGCATCCAGGTGGGAAGACAACTCTCAGGGCAGGTGGCACTGGTGGTGAAGACTGATTTTTGTATGTAAGGCACAAACTGGTCTTTTTATTAGATTGCCCTTACTTCTCTTTCCACAATCAGCTGATCTAAAAATAGTGCCATCCAGTCTCCCAAAACTTGACTGCCATTCCTCTCTAACTTCATAAGGACCCAACCTTGTGACATCATAAGGACTCACTCTCTGGGCTTATGTTTTGACCCTCAGATCTCAGGGAATGGGAGGATGCTACTGGTCTGGCAACTCTAGGAAAAATCTTTTGGTTTCTTCCGCAAAGATCCTGAGAATTCCAGGCTTACAGTATTCAATATTTTTTACTATATGTCAAAAATGGCATTTGGAATTATGTATAGAATAATTCAGTGAAGAAAAAGTTTAGCAGATGCTTACTACAAAGGCAAAGGACTGCAGTTTACAAGAAAGGCCAGACTGTTTACAAAGCACTTTTGAAGACATTGGTATACATAAGTTTCTTTAGATACCTGCCTCATTTTCCTGTCCAAAACTAGAAATGTTAGAAGTCACAGCTGTAGATATAAGTTTGAGAAGAGGAAAGAAAGATGTTAGGGAGATAAATAAATGGAAGCCAAAGCCATTTTGTGCATGTGTACCAAGTTGATGATAAATTTATTTTTCAGGGATTTAACGTCTTTGTTTTTGAAACGTTTAAATGTAGAACAAGATCAGCTCATGAATACTATGCATATTTTAAGCAACTAAAAATTGGCAATGGCATTTTGCCTCACTGTGTGTTTCCAATGTGTTTTTTAGTGCTTTACAAGCTGCCCACATCTGCTTCAGCTGCAGTCTTTAATATGAAATGCAATGTTGTAAAAATTGAATTTATGATAATCATGTATTAATAACATTGACTCTGTACTGCCACCTACTGATTTTTAAAAAGCAATTTAGTGCTCAATTCTTTCAAAATGTTATTTTTTTCCTCTTTTGCCACACTGCTCATAGTATGTACAGAAAAAATCTATGTGAAACACCCAAGGTATTATCCTTGTGATAGCAAGTGGAAAGAAATCACAACTGCTGTTTCCTTTTCTGTATTTCCAAGAAAGGATATGTATACAATTTATGTCACTAGAATTTTTTTTTTCTCCCTCCTCCATGAGCTCTGAGTAAATTATCAGCTTGTGTTCCTCTCAAACACAAGCATCTCTACCTGTGGTGGACTTACCGAATTTCTCATTGGGAGAGAATACTCCTCTTAGATTCCAGCAACACAAGTCTCTAGAAAGTCATATCACTGAGATGTTGAGTCCAGGCCTACTGTATGTGAGATTAGCAGTGGTAGACTTTTGAAGTACATGAGCTCATAATTACAGTCTCCATAAAGATGAGCCACCCTAGAAGAATCCAAAAATGCAAGCCATTCTGTCGATCTATCAGGTATCAGTCTTTATTTTTACAATCAATGACCCACTTGGATGTTGTAGCTGATATAGTTCTAGTGTATGTAACCTTGGCTCCTGCTTGTCCAGTTTTATTGGATACTTTTCAATTTGTGCAGCCCAAGGATATGGACAGAATCCTTGGAGAAATGAGAGCCACCACATCTATGCTAGACCCTTGCCCTTCCAGGCTTATTAAACAGGCCACTGGATGGCTGACTGACTGGGTGAAGAAGGTAGTCAGTGTCTCCTTACAACAAGGCAGAGTTCCAACTTGCCTAAAGGAGGCAGTTGTGAGGCCTCTGTTGAAAAAGCCATCCCTGAATCCCTCTATAATTGTAGTAGCAAACTCCCAATTAATGATTAGTCAGTAACACCAGGATCATAACAAACAGGTTCTTTTTATTTAATTTGCACAAGCAGGGAGTAGCTGTGCTCATGCACCCAAGATAAACCACTCCAAAGAAATTACTGTATGCAGGCAGCTATATACTCTGCTAAGCATGATTACAGAAGCAGAAAATACTAGTTAAAATTGGCTACTTCAAATACATACGAACTATGGCCCTTTTCACACCTTATCTGGTACCACTGGCATCACGCGGGGATCATGCGAAAAGCCTCCTCCAGGAGGGAATCGCATCCCCTGCACTTCCCTCCACACCAGCTCTGTGCTGGATGGAAGGAAGCACCTTTGCAGCACAGCTGGGTACTTTCCCAGGCCGTGCTGGGGGAGGAAGTGCGATGGCCGCACTTCCTGACGTTCCGCACACAAGGTAAGTGCAGGAGGGACACAGGAGGGATGCGCAATCATGCATCATTTTTGGCAAAGAGTCAAAAATTATATACTGTACGATTGCTGCATGATCGCTACGGGAGCGACACACAATCGAAAGGACATCATGCAGAGCCGTCTGCGTGATCCCACATTGTTCTCGTGGCCATTTCGCATGGGAAATGGAATGCGAAAAGGGCCTATGTCAAGAATACATTATTATGTCAGCATTCCAGCATTGCACATGTCCATATAGGTGGTCCCAATTCTATACCAGATCTTACCTTGGATGTGTCTAACTTAATATTCTAATGAAGCATAATTAAGCCATAGGTCACTAAAGTTCATGGTTAGCTGCACCCCTTCCCCTCAATCTGATTTCAACTGCTTCTTGCTGGCATTTCTTTAAAATAACCTTTACATTTCCTTATCTTAGTTGACCACAAAGGAACCCTGTCTCTGATGTCCAAAGGTTTTCACACCTGTCTGTGGCAGACAGACTTACTCATTGTGTTCAATGTAATTTTTATCTGTGTCTGCATTCCTAGGCCCACTTTCCAGGACAAGACCAGAAAACAAGGCCTTCAAGGACTATCAAGCTGGATTTAGCATGAGTTTTAAAGGAGTATTTGACTGTGTGACCCACTGTGTTCTAACTATAACTTAACAAATTTCCCCTTACAAAATCCATATTTTTATTTCATGCCATCATAATGGATTACTATTGGCTAGTATCCAACATACCATTTTTAGGCAAGGTATTAGAGAGTGCGGTGGCTTCCCAGCGTCATAGGTTTATGGATGAAATTGATTATCTAGATTCATTTGAATCTGGTTTCAGACTTGGTTATGGGACAGACAGCTTTGGTAGCCTTGGTGGACATCCTATGCATGGAACTAGACAGGGGAGTGTGTCCTTGTTGGTTCTGCTAGATGTCTTAGAGGCTTTTGATACTATCAACCGTGGTATCTTTCTGAGCTGCCTCACTGGGATGGGAATTGGAGGCACTGTGATGGGTTCCTGGCCATTGGCATATGAGGTCCCTCAGGGTTCTGTTTTATTCCCATATACATGAAACCTGTGGGAGAGATCATCCAGAGTTTTGGGATGCGGTGCCATAAATATACGGATGACGCTCAATTCTACTACTCCTTTCTACCCAGATGGAGACTGTCTTGGTTCTAAAACAGTGTCTGGATGACAGATTGAAACTTAAGACAGAGGTGGTCCAGGTCAGTCAAAAGGTAGATCAGGAAATAAAGATTCAACCTGTGTTAGATAGGGTTACTCTCCCTGAGACAGCACTGTTTTGTAGTTTGGGTGTATTCCTGGACTCAGCTTTGAATCTGGAGGCCCAGTTTCTGCAGTGGTCAGGAGTGCTTTTGCACATTTAAAGCTTGTGTGCCAACTGCACAAGTTTCTTGAGACATCAGATCTTAACAGGGTACATGTCTAAGCACTATATGGCTCAGCTCCAGGCTATTGAGCAGACTGTTATCTCCCTAGAAAAGCCTACCCAGTTCCTGAGATTATCAGAAGAGGCCCTCTCAGAGGCCTTTTCTGCATGGCATTTGCCATGAGAAAGGGCTCCTGGGGCGTTGCGCGATTGTGAGAAGCGATCTGCACGACGCATTCACAATCACACGATACTCCAGGGGCTGGCGGGCGCCGATCGTGCACCTTTTCATTTTTGCCTGAAAGCCGAAAATGGTGCGTGATCGTGCATTGCTCCCAGGCCCCGTGTGCACTAACCTGGCATGCAGAGCCTCTGGAGCCACGCCAGTCACGCTTCCTGCCCCAGCGCAGCCTGGGAAACTCCCAGGCTGCACTGCAGAAGGAAGAGGCGGGGCTTTCGCATGAGCAGGCAGCTTGTGTGGAGCTGAAGCAGCAGGAATGCGAGAGCCTCTCACCAGAGGCTGCTCGGGCGATCCCCACACCCCAGTGCCAGAAAAAGGTAAGGTGCAGAAAGGGCCTCAGACTCACTACCATCCTAAAAATAGTTAGTGGGAATGCAAGAGAGGCTTTTCTTGGTGGCTGTCTAGATTGTGGAACATCCTTCTTGGGGAAACCAGAATAGCTCCCTCCTTATTGACCTTCCATTGGCACATTAAAACCTTCTTATTCCAACAGGTTTTTAAAACAGAATTTTATGAGTCAGGTATGCTGGATTGTTTTAAACTGAACTTTTTAAACAGCTTTTTATCTTTTTAAATTGCATTTTATTCTCTTAACTTGATACTATGTTTTAGTACTGTGAATAGTTTCATTTTATCTTAATTTTGGGGTTTTTTTGATATGTTTTAACTGTATTGTTCTTTAAGTTGTAAACCACTTTGAGTCCCAATTTTGGGAGAAATGGGATACAAGTCATTATTATCATCATCACCACCATCACCAGCAGCCATGAGCTTTGAAATAACTAGTTCCAAAAAGTGTGTTGTTTTGTGCCTTCAAGTCAATTTGTGGTGACTCTCTCACATGGTTTCTTGGTAAGGTTCCTTCATATGAGATTTACCATTGCTTTCCTCTTAGCCTAGGAGAGTGTGATTTGCCTAAGGATTTCCATTCTTAAGAAGAGATTCAAACTTTGGTCTCCCAGAATCATTGAAGTCACTATACTCTACTGGCTTTTCACAAGTAACTACCTATAACTACCTACTTATAATTAGTTCCTTATCCCAGTGACCAGGATAAAACTGCATCACATTACAAATGTAAGGTAATGACAGATAATATCTCTACTTGTGTCATATAACTATAACTTCTGCTTAATTCAGTTAGTTATTTTTTAGACTTGGATGCACATGCACAGTTTGGAAAAATGTAGTAATACACACAAATGGCAGCAGTCTACAACATTTCTACTGCTAATAACATAGGGGACCAAGTTTCTTTCATTTGTTACAGCTGTTATATAGCACAATATAAGAGATGCCAGGTTTGGATCTGTTATCCTTGCTTGTGGTTCTATAGATGGTCTTCTCTGTGCCTATGATTGTAATAGTTGGACATAGTTGTGCCTTCTTTTCCTCTTTCCTATATTTGAATCTTAAAGTTTAAATTGTTATGAATATATATGTATATATAATTTTCATAAATACTTTGTAAGACATCTGATACATATTATACTTCTGGAGGTAAAGAAATAACATTGATATTCAAAGATGGCCTCTGGAACAAGAGGAGTAATTGCTCAAACCCAACTATTACAATCTCAGACATATAAGAGATATCAAGTTGACTGGAATTTACTCAACGAACTTTGTGTTATACCCAGTATATTGGAAAGATCCCAATTATAATCTGAAATAAAAAAAGCTTGGATTAAGCAGGAATGGATTTTGGCTTGACCATGACTTCCACTTGATTTTGGTATGCAAAAACTCACTAGGATCTTGAATTCTATGCTCCAGGATATGGATCTTAGAGTTTTATATAAAACATCAAATTAACCCCTGTCTTGGTTTACATTTTCTTCTGTTCATCATATGGACAATTGGAAATAATGGCTGAATTGTTTTACAAGGAAAAAAAAGACATGTGCAATGCTGTTATTTATTCCACTTACAAGGTAAGCATTCTAATTTTGTACAGATCTACACACAGCTTGCTCCATAGGGATCTCCATCTGTGTTCATGTATTTTTAATAATTTAACAGCTTTTGTCATATTTCAGAGTCTAACATTTTTATTTGCCTCAAACAGAAAGGATGGGTGAATTGCTGGAATGCAACATTTAAAAAAATATTTATATCTGCACAGCTACTTAAGAATCTTTTTTAAAAATATATTTTAAGAAAACATTATCAGATATCATAACAGATATTCAAATTTCAGCCATTTCTGCACTAGATTGTTTTAGTGCTATTATTCCACTCTCAACATCCTATGGAATACTGGGGTTTACAGTTTAGGGAGGGCCAGCTTTGCTTGGTTCCCCACTCCCCAGCCTGTTTTAGGCACTGAACGGACCGTTCTTCCCATATTGGAAATATCCAAAAATCATTTATATAGAGAGAAACTTTATATATGTTGCTACAATATCAAAGAAACTGAGAAAGTTGTGCACCATGATGGCAAACAACTACTTTCTCTGAAATATTATAAACCATTTTGACTCATCTGCCAACACCTGCCTAAAACTGCCTAAAGTACTGAAGACGATTCAAGAACGATTGGGTAGTTCATCCCATGAAAGCACTGTTGTTGGAGTCATGACCAGCAGATATGTCAGCATCAAGAGTTATATGAGTGGAGCAGAAGGTCTGGATTGACTTGCCATTAATCATGATTCTAGTCCCCATGGTCACAGAAATAATCCTGCCAATAAAATGACAAGTTTTGTCATGCTTAGTAATTACCTTGGGATCAGCACTGCAAGACTTCCATTGGTCAGGAAAGGATTTTTATACTTCTTTCTTGAGCCACTTTCTCCCCTATTAACCCTACATTTCTATCATGTCCTTCAGTCTTCCCTGCTTCTGGCATTTGCCTGAAACTGTTTCATCCTTGACATGTTATTCCAAAGTGCTGAACTCTGATACAAAATGTGTAAGTTAATACATTTATATGGAGTTTCATATTTTGTTTCTTCACAATTGCTGTTGTTTTGCACCTTCAAATCATTTCCAACTTATGGTGACCCTAAGGCGAACCTATCATGGGATTTTTTGAGGTTTGGGGTTTTTTGGGTTTCCATGGCCAAACAGAGAATCGAACCCTGGTCTCCAAGGTTGTAGTCCAACATTCAGACCACTACACCATGATGGATCTCAATACAGCAAATGTGAATTTAACACACAGTTTGATTTGTATTTTTAACTAAGAGTTTAGTACATTCCTCCTTTGACAGGATACTATTGTCAGTAAGTTTCATACTGATTGACTGCAGAGCTCATGGCGTGTGTGAATAATCCACCACCAACTGAACATGACAGAATTTTGAGATCATCTCAAGTGCGCCTGATCATCCAGATGACACCAAGAAATCAAATGCCCCCGCACAACTAACTTTGTAAGATGTTAAGAATTCACACACATTCACACTCTAAACAAGTCTGATCAGAACACTCCACAGTTTCCTGCTGTATAAACAAATTGATTTAGCATGACAAACCTTTATTAGAAACATGTAACTGATTTGTTTATTCCTATTGTGACAATAAAAGCCTCAATCCTTGCTAAAGTCTTTCCCAACCTGGTGCCTAACCCATGACTCTGGGGATGGTGGGAATTTTGGTACAAAACATTTGAAGAGCACCAGATTAAGAAAAGCCGCTTACATAAAGTATATTTATACAGATCTTACCTAACAGACTTGGATCCAGTCAAGGCGGAGGGATATCATAAAGCAGTTGGCTGGCATGTTTAAAGAAAACCATGAATTGTTTCCTTGCAAGTCTCAGTGAGTTGGTTCCAGGATTAATGTGATCATGACTAAGTCAACTCTGAAGTGGATTTTGGTGGGACTGATCTAAATATGACTAGGGCCATTTCCACACTACACTGTTATAGTGCTATTATTCCACTTTCAACATCCTGTGGAATTCTGAGCTCTCTGGATGAGAATTCTAAAGGACCCTCCCTAAACTGCAAACCTCAGGATTCCATAGGATATTGAAAGTGGAGTAATAGTACTATTACAGTGTAGTGCAAAAATGGCCTAAATCTAGCTTCAGCTCCTTTCTTTTAGGCACATTTTATACCCTGAATTTATTCTTATTATTGTCATTAGCATTACAAAGATGGCTCAATGGATCGGTTCCAAGGCATAAAAAAACAAACAAAGAAAAACACATTTTAAACGGAAAACAGGCTGGCAGTGTTCAACATAGGGAACTGAGAATCAATACTCAAGCCAGCATGAGCAATGGAAGAGATATGAATAATGTATGAATTCAAGTGATTGCTATAACCCCATTCAGAGCCTCTTTTATTTGTAGAACTGATTATATTTTATGGAACTTTTTTATCAAGTGAAGGAAAATAATCATGATTTTGCCATATAAAATGCTTTCCAGATATGACAGAAGAGGCTTTGAAGCATGAATGTTTAAGTGTTTCCTGTGCTTGAAAAGGAGCAGATCTGAAGGGAGGAACTTTTTTAAAAAATCAGAATACTGAACATGTGGGATTTGGTAAAATATCTTAAGTATTCAGTGGCAATAAATTAATTCATCAGAAAGAGATGATTTATATCATTCTTATATTACGTATTTTGAGCTGGGACTTCATCATGGATGAGCTTTGTACTTTGCCACATTTATACCACGTTTCTATCTATTGTACCACTGGATAACACATATTTTGAAGAGAGGAAGGCTTGGGCTACCTAACAGGCCTCCCTTAAGACATTTCCCTAAAGGAGGCAGAGCTAATGGTGTCTCTCCACACCCTACCAAGCCAAGAAAAATAGTACCCAAACCCACCCTGTTATTTCCGCAGCAGATAGTAAATGCCCACAAACATCTTTTCCCATCCCAGTTGTAAAATGCAGTAATAAATTAAATAACTAACCTTTTCTTGCCTGTTCATGGCATCCCAAGTCATCTGGGTGTTTCTGGCAGACCAAATCAATTGAGGTAGCAGCCTCACTCTTTGTAATGCTAGGGCCAGACCTACTAGCCAATAACATTCATGTATTTGAAGTTTCTGAGAAATTCTAATTTCTATTCTATTATGTCATGAAATTCCAGTGGCAGGGTCTGGCCCAGTCACTCACCCTACATTATAGGTTTGCTGTGAAAATAAAATAATCCCCATACCTAGTAGGGACAGCATCGTAAAAATAGCATCCACAGATTGTGATGCTAAGCACAAATAGTTAAGGTTTTTCTTCAAGTGAAGCGCTCCTTCCATTCATTTTGCTGTTGTTCAAAGTTGTTTCTAAATATGTTTACAGGAATTGGAGTTTCCATCTGAGAAATTTATAGGTGGCCATTTTGTTTTCATTGACTAAAAATATCACTCCTCTCATTCAATTATTTCTTGCCTCTGTTTGCAGTGTTGTCAGCACATGCACTCTCAGTTGCTCCTTTATGGAAGCTGCCAGTTTTTTAAAACTTACAATGACTGAGAAGAGGTACCATTCTAGGGCATGACTGAAGAATAATCTTTAGTTTTATCATGATATTGGAAACAGCAGATCCAGAGGGTTAAAGGGTTAGTCCAAGATTAGCAAAGGATCCAACCTCTCAAGAAGCACCACAATATTCACTTTTTAAAATGAGCAGCTAAAAGGGGTCAGAAACAGCATGAAAGCATCCTTGATTTATACTAGAGATGTACATATTCATTAATTTCATTCTCACAGGAAAGAACTGAATAATTTAACCAATCTTATCACTGCAAAAATCTTTGAAAACAGTGCAGAGGTGCTCCTGGTCAGCCAAAGGCAGATCAGGGAACAGGAACTCCACCTCTGCTGGATGAGGTTACATTCCCCCTGAAATCTCAGGCTTGCAACTTGGGTGTTCTCCTGGACTCACTCCTGTCTCTGGATGCCCAGATTTCAGCAGTAACCAGGAATGATTTTGCACAGTTATGACTAGGGTGCTAGTTGCACCCATTCTTTGAGAAGCCAGATCTGTCCATGGCAATACATGCCTGGTTAATATCCCATTTTGACTAATGTAATGCACTTTATGTGGGACTGCCTTTGGACACTGTTCAGAAACTTTAATGGGTCCAAAATGCTGTGACCAGAATGCTGAGGCCAGTTACCTGAAGCATGCAACTCCTTTGTTAAAACATGGCTACCAGGGGGCACGATTCAAAGTGCTAGTCATAACCTATAAAGCTCTATATGCTTAGTTCCAGACTATCTGAAAAACCATATCTCCCTACAAGAACTGGCAGAGTCTTAAGATCCACAGGAGAAGGCTTTCTCCCAGTTTAGCCACTATTACAGTCTTGCTAAGTGAGGACATGAGAAAAAGCCTTCTCAGTGACTGCCCCCACGCTGTGGAATTCTCTTCCATAGGAAGCTATCCTGGCCCCCTCCTTGCTCTCTTTTCACCAGCAGGCAAAAACCTTTTGTTTAAGCAGGTTTGCAAGTGTAATTGCTCACACGGAGGCTTCTTATAGGGATGTGTGCTTCACGTTCAATTTTTGTATGCCTTTTAAATGATTTTATACTCTTTTAACGAGATTATATTTAATTGCTTTTACATTTTTATTATTTGACTAGCGTATTTCCCCAGCGTTGCCCAGTTTTATTTTCCTCTTAAGAACTCACCCAACTGTCTTCTCCAGTACCTGTAACTTATCCCCATATTCCCCAATCCAATCTGTATTCAAAGTTGTTAACATATAGAGGTTGGGTTCCTGTGGGAATACACTGTCCCCCTCCTTGCTGCTAGGCATCATCTCCATAGCAACCAGCCTATTCCAGTATCTGTAACTTTTCCCATAGTCCCCAATCCAATATGTGTTCTCTGGAGACGTTGATGTACTGGCCTTTGGGGGTTTTTTTGCTTTCAATTGAATTTGTGCAATGGCTTTTATGTTTTTCTGGAAGCATTTTTTGTTTTGAATTTCAACTTTAAGATTCCTCACATATGGAACCCATACAATCTACTGTATGAGGTGAGAAGACCTTGTAACTATGTTGTGTAGGTCACTTTAATTTTTCTCACATATGCCTCCCAAATGTTTTCTGGTATCCTTATTGATGGTAGGCCTCATCTCCATAGCAACCGGCCTGAGGCCCAAGAGCAATCTGGCTGAGAATTCTAAAGGCCCCTCCCGAAATTGCCAACCCCAGGATTCCATAGAATCTTCACTGCCAGCCAATCATATGAGGTCTTCTCACCTCACACAGCCAATCATATGAGGTCTTGGCCTGCCTGACACAGACAAACAGACATACTGTGACTTTTATATAATAGATTTGGTTTATTCTTTTTCTGAGCTGACTTGGATCACGCTCTGGGGGAAAAGGCAATATAAAATGAAATAAATAAAACAAATATAATAATAAATAAACTATTTGCAGCATGGGGCTTACTCTGTGCAAAAATGGCCATTTGGTTTTCTATGCAGAAAAGAGCATCGTACCTGGTGGGATCTCACAGGTGTGTTGTTTTCTGGGTTGAAGATTGTTTTCTGAACAGCACACATTTTCTGTGCAATAAACAACATTCCTGCACAGTAAACGAAATTTTCTGGAGAAAAAAAGTGTATCTGATGGTTTTTTTCATGCAAAATAAGTCTTGAACTGGGAAGAGTCTTACTCCGCAGGTGTCTCCTCATTAGGGTTTCCTAAGAAGCCTTTTTTATTTGTTTTCAAATATTTGTGAATATTTGTGAATATTCTTTCCATCCCACTTGTACACATGAAACATTTCCAGGTTAAGGTGATCCCAGGAAGATTGCCCTGCCCAAGCACCCACGTATTTGAAAGATTCATCCTTGGTTCTGTTATCAGGCTGTGCTGGATGTCCACCTGTTTTAAGGCACATGAAGGATGGGGTAATGCTTAATGGGGAAAAAAAGACCTTGAAGGCTCTTTATTCGTGATTATATCCCTCCTTCAATCATGGTTGTTCTCATCCATTATTTTCTATCTCTGCAGCATGGATGCAAAGTTTTATCTGATGGGATCTCAACTACTTGGAGATCATAGAATCATAGAATCATAGAGTTGGAAGAGATCACAGGGGCCATGGAGTCCAACCCCTTGCTATGCAGGAACACACATCAAAGCATTCCCAACAGATGGCTTAAAAACCTCCAAAGAAGGAGACTCCACCACACTCTGAGGCAGCATGTTCCACTGACAGATAGCTCTGACCGTCAGGAAGTTCTTCCTGAGGTTCACATGGAATCGCCTTTCCTGTAGCTTGAATCCATTGCTCCTTGTCTTAGTGTCTGGAGCAGTGGAAAACAAGCCCACTCACTCCTCGACATGACATCCCTTCAAATATTTAAACATGGCTATCATGTCTCCTCTTAACCTTCTCTTCTGCAGACTAAACATACCCAGCTCCCTAAGCCATTTCTCATAGGGCATGGCTTCCAGACCCTTCACCATTTTGGTCACCCCTCCTCTGGACACCCTCCAGCTTGTCAATATCCTTCTTGAATTGAGGGGCCCAGAACTGGACACAGTATTCAAGATGAGGCCTAACCAATGCAGAATAGAGTGGTACCATTACCGCCTTTGATCTAGACACCATACTCCTATTGATGCAACCACGAATCGCGTTGGCTTTCTTGGCTGCCACATCACACTGCTGACTCATGTTCAGCTTGTGATCTACCAAGACTCCTACATCCCTTTCATACGTACTGCTATCCAACCACACGTCCTCCATCCTATATTTGTGCATTCCATTTTTAATGCCTAAGTATAAGACCTTACATTTCTCTCTGTTGAAATTCAGTTTGTTAGCTTTGGCCCAGCTCTCCAATCTGTCAAGGTCATTTTGAAATTTGATCTTGTCCTCTGGGCTATTAGCAACCCTTCTCAATTTGGCATCATCTGCAAATTTGATCAGTGTGCCCTCTACTCCTTCATCAAAGTCATTGATGAAGATGTTGAATAGCACTGGGCCCAGGACAGAACCCTGTGGCACCTCACTAGTCACTTCTCTCCAGGATGAAAAGCAGCCATTGGTGAGCACCCTTTGGGTTCGGTTGATCAACCAGTTACAAATCCACGTAAAAGTAGCCCTGTCCAGCCCACATTTTACTAGCTTCTTTGCAAAAATGTCATAGGGAATTTTGTCAAAGGCCTTGATGAAGTCAAGATATGCTACGTCAACAGCATTCCCTTCATCTATCAAGCTAGTAACTCTATCATAAAAAGAGATAAGATTAGTCTGGCATGATTTGTTTTTGGGAAACCCATGTTGACTTTTAATGATTATGGCATCACTTTTTAAGTAATTACAAACTGACTGTTTAATCATCTGCTCTAGAATCTTTCCTGATATTGATGTCAGGCTGAGCGGACAATAATTATTTGGGTCCTCTTTGTTCCCCTTCTTGAAGATGAGGACAACATTTGCCCTCCTCCAGTCTGCTGGGACTTCTCTTGTTCTCCAAGAGTTCTCCAAGATTATTGCGAGTGGTTCAGAAATGACTTCTGCCAGTTCTTTTAATATCCTTGGATATAATTGATCTGGCCCTGCAGGCTTGAATTCATCTAGTTTAGCCAGATATTCCTGTACTACTTCTCTATTTATTCTGTGCTGCATTTCCCCCTCTTCCTCACCTGCTCCCCACTGCCCAGGTTAAGTACTTCTATCCTTTTGGGAGAAAACTGAGGCAAAGAAGGTGTTGAGTAGTTCTGCCTTCTCTCTTCCCCTTGTTAGTAATTGGCCATCTTTTCCACACAGTGACCCTATCATTTCCTCGCTTTTTCTTTTGCTGCGGATACATCTAAAAAAGCCCTTTTATTATTTTTAATGTCTCTGGCAAGCCTGAGTTCATTCTGTGCTTTAGCTTTTCTGATTATCTCCCTACATGTCCTAGCTATTTGTTTGAATTGCTGTTTGGTGGTTTCACCATTCTTCCATTTCCTGTACATGTTTCTTTTAACCCTTAGCTCGGCTGAGAGTTCTTTTGTCAATCATTCTGGTTTCTTTAGACACCTGCCATTTTTCCTCCTTATTGGCACAGTTTTTAATTGTGCCTTCAGTATCTCACTTTTAAGAAACTCCCATACGTCATGAACTCCTTTCTCTTTCAGTATTCTTGACCACAGGATTTCAGCCAGTAACTCTCTAAGTTTACAGAAATCTGCTTCCTTAAAGTCTAGGATACATGTCTTCTTCACTTGGTTTCCCCCTTCCACTGAATGACAAACTCCAAAAGACCATGATCACTACCCCCTAAGGATACCACTCCCTCCATCCCCCCTCCACCTTATCAACAAGGTCATCCCTGTTGGTCAGGATCAGATCTAAAATAGCCGATCCCCTTCTCACCTCTTCTACCTTCTGGACCATGAAATTGTCTGCAGGGCAAGCAAGGAACCTGTTGGACCTTGCAGTCTTGGCAGAGTTTGACTGCCAACAAATATCAGGATAATTGAAATCTCTTTCAATTACTGCATCTCTTCTTTTTGAATGTGTGGTCATGTGCTCCAGGAAAGCCTCATCCAAGTCCTCAGGCTGGCCCAGAGGCCTGTAGCAAACCTCCACAATCACATCCCTATTGTTTTTTGCTCCCTTAATTCTTACCCAGATGCTCTGAACTTGGCTTCCCAGATTTAAGTCATGGATCTCCTCACAGATGAAAACATCCTTGACATATAAGGCTACTCCTCCTTCTTTCTTGTTTGGTCTCTTTCTGCAAAATAGTTATACCCCCCTATCCCTACATTCCGATCATGAGACTCATCCCACCAGGTTTCAGTGATGCCTATTAAATCATATTTATTTTGTTGTATTAAGAGTTCGAGTTCATCTTGCTTATTTCCCATGCTCTGTGCATTAGTGCAGAGACACCTGAGACTATGTGCCCTTCCTGAAAGTCCTGTACTAAAGTTACTTTCCTTCCCCCTGTTGGTTTCTAGTACTACTTGGCCTGCCCTATCTATATCATTTGGGCTATTTTTTTGCAGCACTCACTGAATCCTCGCCCAGTAATACTGTCTCTCTCCCAGTCAAACTCAGTTTAAAGACCTCCTGATCCGTTTTGCAAGACTGTTGGCAAAAACATTCTGGGTGACAGTTGTGAGGTGCAGGCCATCTCTTGCCAGAAGAGTGACTATGATGATGTTATGATATCATGTAGCAATGTGTGACAAGGCCCTTTGAACAAAGAAGGCCTTTCAGAGGGAAGGTTTGCCTTCCCACATCACATTGCCCTTGCTTTGAATCAGCACACACTTGTCTCTGCCTTTGAATCTCCCTCAAAAATAGCCAAAAAGGGTCACTTTATGTTGCTGTTGAAAGTTGTCACAGAAAGCTCTGGACTGTTTCAGCTCAGCTTCTCGTCTCTTGGTTTGATTACAAGCTCTCTCTTCACAGGAAGGAAACCAGCTGCCAAAAGGCCTCTGCCAAATAAGACTCTTAAAAATAATACTTAGACTTGATCCTCAAGCACATCATATTTTCATTGTGGGTGTATGCACACACTTTTTCCTATTTTTCTTTTGAAAAATGTGCATATGCAAGAAGCCAGACTGTCAGTCATATTTATAAATATATGTGTTTGCAGTTCAACGACAACCTGTGGCACATGTATTCTGTGCTAAAGAATCACATATATGCACAGAAAGAAAGAGAGTCACTTAAGGTAGCCCAGAGACTAACTTACTTGCCAGGGCTGTCATATAACTCCTTCTTGGTAATGGTAAAATATCAGATAAAGATTTCAAATATAGGTGTTGTTATTATAAAAAATTTTTTTTTACAAAAAACAGAGGTCAAAGCATCTCAAAATCAATCAACAGGCAAAGAAAATAGTGTCAGATGCACAGGGAAGATATTTGGCCGATGGAGAGAGCTAGATAGCAGGTGGAAGTATTCAACTTGAAAACAGTCACTGAAGGAGAAAATAGAAAGTGATATGCTTGTGGCAGTGGCTGCCAGGATAATTTTAATTGCTTCTGCTCGAAGAAGAAGGAGGAGGAGAAGGAGGTGGAAAAGCATAGTGTAAAGTCTGAAAAGCTCACCTCCTCTGAAGAACTGATAGATGCAAGAATGGCAAAGCTATCACTTCCTCTATGTTCTCTCTTCCAAGATTATTCAATAAGGGGAAAGAAAATAAAGATGAAGACAAAAGCTAGATTGCTCTTCCCCAAATTTTTCATACCTCAAGCAAATTTTTCCCTAATTAAAACTAGAGGTCTTTACTACATTTGGAAAGAAAAGCATATATTTTTTACTACCACTCTCCCTTAAATGGGCAAACAGTCTCGTTGCTACTGTTTATATAGCCTTCTGAGCCTGTTAATATGACCTCCCAGTGTAGCTCACTCTCTCCTGTTCTGTGAGTAGCAGAGATTAGGGTTGAGAGTCCATTTTTCAGGGCAGAGTGGAAGCTTCTGGAATTCTCTTGTGCCTGTTACCTCTAGGAAGGGCAGCAGAGAGTTCCCATGCAACTTCCTTTGTTCAGGATTGTGTCACCTCATTCAAGCAAAGAGGAAAGGTCAGTGCTATATGGGTATTGCCAAAGCCAGGTCCAAACCAAGAAAGGTGAAAGGTTTGCCTTGAGTTGCAGATGCTAATAGACCTGGGGGTGTGGGGGGAGTATTTGGTGGACTGTATATGCTATGTGGCTTTTCTCTAAGTCCTTTAAGGACATATTCCATTTCCAGTTGCCATGAAATTTCAACTGTCAAGTATTGTCAGATTAATCACATGGAATAGGAGTGGGTGCCATCTTGTCCTTTGCCTCAGGTGCCAAAAGTCTTGGACGCCCTGCGAGAGACAGAGTAGTGGGCAAATCTTACACACTGGCTTAGTTTTTCATGGCGCAGTCCACGTTCATACCCCATCCCCTTCAGTACATTGGTATGCTCTGACACACAGTTTGCAAATCACTGAGCTGAATCAATCAGAATAGCCTCAGAATACAAGGAGGAAGCTGTCAATTCAGCATTTTGCTTTTGTCTGATACTCTTTGCCAAAAGGAAAACAACAAATGGAAAAGTAATAAGGTTTGGCGTGTTCAGAAATGAATGCAGAGACCTGATTCAGAACACGTCTCAGCTAATCCTTATCAGGAGTAGCAGAGCTTAACATGTCAAACAGCTGCTGAAGCCTGGGTAGGTGAAACTATCATGAATAGGATATATGAAAGAATTCATAAGGGGAAGGTTGGGAAAAGGTTCAAAAGACAAGGAGAAAACAGCACATTTCATCTGGCATCTGAAACTGCAACCTCATATTTGTTGTTAGCGCAGTCAAATAAACAACACAGCATTCTAAGTGGCCTTTTCTTGTTCCTAGATTTATAATAGTGGTAAATCATAGTTTACATCTGGAAATTACTTACAAAACTCTAATAATGCATTTAGCAGAGCTGATTTGGGCAGCAGTTGGGAATATTCCAAAAGGATCTTCCAGTCATCTTCAGATTTAAAAAGATGAAAGAAAACAGTTAAGTAAATCAATATTTATAGTATATGCAAAGCAATGGCATAAAAATGTAACAGCAATTTGAAACAGCTCAGTCTTTTGCAGCAGAGAAAAATAGAATTCTACAAACACTCATAGACATGCAGGTGCAGAAATATTCTTTGGACAGAAATAAATAGAAATGTATGTTCAAAATACTATTTAACTACTCTAACATTTAGTATAAAAATGGAGTTAAGTTCAGAATATTTTAAATGAGGCCAAGATTTTTTAAAAAAATATCAATCTCTACATCATAGAGTTTGTCTGAAGAAGCCAGTGAGATCTTAGCTTCATCCTATCAGCATCTTATTAACTTTCTGATTAATACAGGATACTTGCAATGGCAAATGTATTGCTCCCAGTCATGGAATGGAATCAAACAAAATGGCATGAAACAAAAAAGGCTTCCAAAAAAAAAAAACAACCCCAAAACAAAACAAAACAAAACAAACTTCTCCTGAAAAGACTGGTTTGCAGTTTTTGAAACGAGCGATTGAAGAAAATGCCATGTACTTGGTATTTTGAGGTCAACAAGGTCCCTCTGGGGTTTGCTTTCAAAGGACCAGTTCTGCATCAGCTACTATCTTTTTTACCATTCATGGTTCACTTACAGAGGTGGGAAGAAAACAGGGCAGCAGCTGACTAAGTTATCCTGAGAGCATCCATTCTAACAAATTCAGGTAATGGACTGGATATAACTCCTTCCATCCAGCTGCTCCTCTCATGACTGTTGTTTCTAAAAACATGCCAGTGCAAGGCACATCTTGGAAACCTCAAGGGGGATATTCAAACATCCTCAAACCAGCTGCAAATCTGCCTGACTTTGTACCATGTGACTTCACTATACATAAGACGGTGTTTGGTTTGTCCAGGGGTAGTTTTGTGACTGTTTCATCATGGACAGAGAGAGAGAGAGAGAGAGAGAGAGAGAGGGAGAACAGTGGCAGGCAGAGCTACCCCACTTTCTTTCTAGCAATCCGACTTTTTGGATTTTAGGCCTGTTTAAATCTTGTTGATCATTCTATCTTGCTGGTTGTTTTATTCTATGTTTTTATGATTATGTTGGTTTAAATGTGTTAAGTGCTCAGAAACTAGTCTCAAAGAATACCCCTCTCAGCTTCTTTAAAGGAGCAACTGTGGCACTCTAGACAAAAAAATATTTTGGACAGGAAAAGGTAACATTAGCAGGGCAAGAAGACTACTACTTTGGGGAATATCATTCTCCTCGGCCACTTAAATTGTCAGAAAAAGAAATCAAAGAAAGTGAAGTGAAACTTGCATTTGGTCACATTTGCAATCACAAATACAGACTGGGCAGAAGGAAGAATAAATGCCAGAGATATTTATACTGGAAGTTGTGAAGGAACAGCTGTTTAGAAATGTGAGGCTACTGTAGAAAAGAAGCCACAGCAGAAGGAAGGAACCTGGAATGATAGGTAGCAGAGTGACAGGTCACTGCACAGACCCATTGTGAAGCAGTATGTGTGTGCATGTGAAGCTGACTACTGAGCCAGCAGTAGAAGATGTAGACATAGTCCGTCAGTAACAAGAGTGTACAGCCCTCAACACAGAAATGCCAAAAGTTAGGAAGATATGTTAGATATCTTGTTGTTAACTGCCATCAAGCTGACTTTGACTTACAGCAACACTATGAATGAGAAACCTTCAGGTCACCCTAACACAACAGCCTTGCCGAGGTCTTGCAGACTCAGGGCTGTGGCTTTCTTGATTAGGTCTATCCATCTGAAATGTGGTCTTCCTCTTTTCCTAACTGCCTTCTACCTTAGCAAACATTATTCTCTTTTCTAATGAGTCATGCCTTCTCAGGACATGTCCAAAGTACAACAGTCTCAATTTAGTCCTCTTCACTTCTAGGGAAAATTCAGACTTGATTTGGGCCCTTTCTGCATGGCATTTGCCATGCGAAAGGGCACCTGGAGTGTCACACAAATGTGAGGAGCGATCTGCACAATGCACTTACAATTGCACAATGTTCCAGGTGCCAGCAGGCGCCGATCGCGCACCTTTTCCTTTTCAGCTGGATGCAGAAAATGGTGCTCGATCACACATTGCTCCCAGGCACCGCGTGCACTTACCTGGTGTGCAGCCACACCAGTCGTGCTTCCTGCCCCAGTGCAGCCTGGGAAACTCCCAGGCTGTGCTGTAGAGGGAAGAGGTGGGGCTCTCGCGCAAGCAGGCAGCTTACGCGGAGTTGAAGCAGCAGGGACGCGAGAGCCTCTCGCCAGAGGCTGCTCATGCAATCCCCATAGCCCAGTGCCGGAAAAAGGTAAGGTGTGGAAAGGGCCTTGCTCTAAGATCCATTGATTTGTCTTTCTAGCAGTCCATTGTATCCGTAGAACTCTTCTCCAGCACACCATTTCAGATGAGCTGATTTTTCTTCCAATCAGCTTTCACAACCATACGTAAAAACTGGAAATACAATGGCATGAACAAGACTAATTTTAGTGTTCAATGATATATCTTTACACTTCAGATCATGTCCAGTTCCTTCATACCTGCCCTTCCAAGTCCTAACCTTTGATTTCTTAACTGCAGTCTCTATTCTGATTAATAACTGAACCAAGGTATGGAAAATCTTAAATTATTTCAATGTCTTCATCATCTACTTTCAAGTTATCTAAATCATCTGTGCTCATTCAGTTTGTTTTCTTAATGTTTAACTGTAAATCTGCATTTGCACTTTCTTCCTTGACTTCCTTCAGTAATCATTCCAAGTCTTTGCTATTTTATGCTTGTAGTTTGATGTCATCTGCATATCTTAAATTGCTGATGTTCCTTTTTCCAATTTTCATGCCTCTTTTATCTCAAGTCTAATCCTGCTTGACCTATGATATGTTCAGCATACAAGTTATAGAGATTGGGTGATAAAATGCAGCCTTCTTTGACTCCCCTACCAATTGGAAACCATCCCATTTGTCTGCATTTTGTCCTGCTGGTAGCCTCTTGTCCTGAGTACTGGTTGTGTATCAGGATAATTAGGTGTTGTGGCACACTTATTTATTTAAGAGCGATCCATAGTTCTTCATGATCTAAACAATATAAGGTCTTGTTATAATCTATTAAGCACAGGCTGATTTCCTTATGAAATTATTTGATGTGCTTCATCATCCAATATATACTTGCAATATGATCCCTACTGCCCTTTTCTTTCCTGAACCAACTTGGACATCTACCATTTCTCATTCCATATATGGTAAAAGTCTCTGTCATAGAATTTTGAGCATCACTTTAACTGCATCAGAAATTAATGCAGTGGTCCTGTGGTTACCACAATTCCTGGTGTCTCCATTCTTGGGATTGGAATGTATGTTAACTATTTTCAATCTGTGAGCCACTGATTTGCTTCCCATATTTGTTGACAGATTTTAGAGCTATAGTAAATTCTGCCTCTATAGCCTGAAGCAGCTCTATTGGCATGCCATATGTTCCTAGTGATTTATTTTTCCCAAGACCCTGAGTGCAGGTTCCATTTCACTTTCTAAAATTGTGGATACCTCTTCAAATGGTTCTTCCTTGAATTATTTTGCCATCTTTTCCTCTCGTTCGTATAATTCTTCAGGGTGTTGCTTCCATCTTCTTTTTATTTTTTCTTGATCATGCAGCATATTCTCCTGCTGGTTGTAGAGCATCCCTGTTCTTGGTTTAAATTTTCCTTTGAATTTTTGAATCCTGCCGAAGAGGTATCTTGTTCTACTTTTTTGCTGGGGTCTTCTGTTTCTCTACGTTGATTGTTAGAGGTTTGTTCCCAAGCACAAGTGGAGGAACAATCACATTCACGGTTTTGATCCTATTTCTGTCACCTTTACTTTTGCTTTTGGCCTGTTGTTAACTGCTTAAGAGTTTCATCAATCAAACATTGAAGTTTCTTTCTTTTTGGCTTGAGATACTGCCTTTTTGCATTCTTCCTGCACAGTATTCCTGGCTCCCAGTCTATTAGGCTTAACAGTGCAAATCAGCATTTTACATTATCTTTAAACTCTAAAGGGATGCTCTTCAGGTTGTATTTTGGCACAATTATTGATTTAATGTTCTTTAGATTTACTCTAATTTTTGATATTAGCAGTTCATGGTCTATGTCACAATTTGCTTCTGGTCTTGTTCTTACAGAGAGAATGGAGCTTCTCCATCTTCTGGTTCCAATTATGTAGCATATCTGATTTCTATATTGGCCATCAGGTGATATGCATGTTTACAATTACCTCTTTCCTTGCCTGAAAAATGTGTTTGTAACAAACAAACTGTTGGCTTCACAAAATAGTCAGTTCCTATCCTGCTTCATTTCTTAATCCTACGCCAAAATTTTCCTACTATCTTTGATTGAGTCCTATTTTTGCATTCCAATCATCTATGATTAACAAGAAGTCCTATTTTGGTTGGTGAACAATTTCTTCCTGGACTTCAGAGCAGAATTTCTTCATCTGCTGCCTCTGTAACTGGAACATAAACTTGGAGTATAGTAATATTGATGGGATTTTCCCTGAAGTCTTATTGATCATATTACATTAGACTTTGCATTATGTCACTGTACTGTTTTGGCTACATCTTTCCTCACTATAAATGCCACTCCATTTCTTCTTAGATGTTCATTTCTTGAGTGAAACACTGTGTAATTATATGACTCAAAAGTCTCATTCCTGTCCACTTTAGCTCGCTCACCCTAAGAATTGCAATATATTGCAATGTTTACATATTCCATTTCTTGTTTTACTTGCGGCCTTTCATCCCTATATTGTTATAGTACTCTTATTTCACTTTCAACATCCTGTGGAATCCTGGGGTTTGCAGTTTAGGGAGGGGTGTTTAGAATTCTCAGCTAGAGAGCTCTTTGGCCTCAGTAAACTACAAACCCTAGAATTCCACAGGATATTGAAAGTGGAATAATAGCATTATAACAGTATAGTACAGAAAGGCCCTATGTCTAGCTTCCCCTGATTCATGCTTCTCACTTTCTATGTCCCTATTATACGTGTTGTGCAGCTTTGGCCTTTCCTTTTACTTCTGAGCATATCAGCAGCTGAACATCCTTTCAATTTGAGTCCAGTTGTGTCATTAATCACAGCACTATGTATACTTATCCTCTGCTCTTCCCAAGTAGCTCTTTGAGTGCCTTCTGACCTGGGAGCCTCATGTTCTTGTACTATCTCTTTGTTTGATTTTGGATTGTCTCACCATAGGTTTTCAAAAAAGAGGGCTTCAAAAGTGGTTTACCATTGCCTTCTACTGCACAGTGCTAACAAGCATTAGCTATGGTGCCACTGTTGTTGTCTCTGAGAGATCCTCTGCCAGTGTCACCTCCCCCACTATTGCTGCAGCCTAGTAGCTGTTTGGGCTGGCTTCTCCACAAAAGCCTGTCTGACATGTGAGATCCTAACAGCAGCACTGCTACCATCAGCATAGCTTCTCATTTCACAGAAGCATGTAATTCTTCTGTGGGGTGCTACAGAGTTCCGTCCTGGGCCCAGTGCTATTCAACATCTTCATCAATGACTTGGATGAAGGAGTGGAGGGCATGCTGATCAAATTTGCAGATGACACCAAATTAGAAGGGGTTGGTAATACCCCAGAGCACAGAATTAAATTTCAAAATGACCTTCACAGATTGGGGAGCTGGGCCAAAGCTAACAAAATGAATTTCAACAGAGAGAAATGTAAGGTCCTACATTTAGGCAGAAAAAATGGAGTGCACAAATATAGGATGGAGGATGTGTGGCTGGATAGCAGTACGTGTGAAAGGGATCTAGGAGTCTTGATAGGTCAAAGCTGAACATGAGTCAGCAATGTGATGCAACAGCCAAGAAAGTCAACGCGATTCATGGTTGCATCAATAGGAGTATGGTGTCTAGATCAAGAGAGGTAATGGTACCACTCTATTCTGCATTGGTTAGGCCTCATTTGGAATACTGTGTCCAGTTCTGGGCACCTCAATTCAAGAAGGATATTGACAAGCTAGAACGTGTCCAGAGGAGGGCGACCAAAATGGTGAAGGGTCTGGAAGCCATGCCCTATGAGGAATGGCTTAGGGCACTAGGTATGTTTAGTCTGCAGAAGAGAAGGTTAAGAGGATACATGATAGCCATGTTTAAATATTTGAAGGGATGTCATGTCGAGGAGTGAGTGGGCTTGTTCTCTGCTGCTCCAGAGACTAGGACAAGGAGCAAGGTATCCAAGCTGCAGGAAAGGAGATTCCACTTGAATCTCAGGAAGAACTTCCTGACAGTCGGAGCTGTCTGGCAGTGGAATATGCTGCCTCAGAGTGTGGTAGAGTCTCCTTCTTTGGAAGTTTTTAAGCAGAGGTTGGATGACCATCTCTTGGGAGTGCTTTGAAGTGTGTTCCTGCATGGCAGGGGGCTGGACTGGATGGCCCCTGGTGGTCTCTTCCAACTCTATGATTCTATGATTCCATGAATTCCACCACCATGGGAAGGTAGTGCCATGGTGGGAAGATAAGGAAAGTATATTTTGAAAAGCAAAAAAGAGGACACATTTACTGACTGGCTATTTCAAACCACCAATCACTATGATGACTCTCACTTTAAATACCCTTACTATATAAGCTGTGAGAATTGCTACTAGAAATATTTCTAACCTTCATTGTATTGAAATAATCATTTTAATTGGTTACCCTCAGCAACATCCCAATATAGCCTGGGATGAGAGGTCCATCCCTCATACCTGCACATCCACTACTAGAGCACTGCACATTCCCAGAACAGAGGCAGCAAGGAAAACTCTAAAGGGAACCAAAAAGAAAAGATAGTGAAAGGGACAATGGATGGAGGGTCTTGAGAAGGGGGAAAGAAAGGGAAATAAACATTCAAGGTATTCTGGAAGACAAGGGAAAAGCCCACAGCCACTCTGTACCCCTCCGAAAGTTCCTTCCTCATCAGAGCTGCTGTGCCTGGTATTCTCCTTTCCCCTTCCCACTTCTCCCCATAAATCTCACTGGCACAAACTGAGGATGTTACATACACATTCTATAATCTTGGTCATCCCTAGTGATAGGATATTCCCTATATGGCACTTTGTTTTGTCCCATAGATTCAAAATAATTAGACTTGCACAGGCTGATCTCTTCTGAGTTTTAGACAAGGGGGACCTTGTAAGAAAACCTGGACATTTAAAAAAGCACCCTAGACAGAAATTTCAGCTCTGAAAAAGAGGAGATGTCCAGAGAAAGATGTTCAAAGAGAATCTATGGAAGAAATAACAATTAAATGGCACTTTGATATTTCCATGCAAAAAATGCTTTTCATTCCAACTGTTTTTAAAAATAAACACTGTATTTCCTTTTCTGGTTGAGTGCTATGGTCACAGTTTTCAACAGCAGCTGTATATCTATCTATCTATCTATCTATCTATCTATCTATCTATCTATCTATCTATCTATGCCTTTATTATACCCCAAACTTCTCCACTACCAAAACTGGGACTCAAAGAAGCTTACAATGCAAAAAGTGGTTTACCTTGTTTACCTGAATCTCCAGGGTAACCTAGGTCTGCTGCTTACTGCTTTGACCACCAGGGGTATTACCTCCCCTCAGATTCATAAAAGCACCCTCAAGTGCTATAAAGTTACATACACATTCCCCTCTCACTTTAATTCCATATTGTTTCAGTATTCTCACTTCTTCTTCCTTCCAGATTACTTCTCCTCTTGCTTTTTAGTCCATTGCCTACACACTGCCTTCCTTCAACTGCCTTGCATCCTTCCTATTATCACATTGAGTCTCAAATTCCCTCCTGTCATACCTTATGGCCTATGGGAGGCTTTAATCTCACACTGACCATTTTTCTTTCTCTCAGATTGCAAGCATTCTGACAGCTTTGCTCCTGAGCTATTGGCATATTTGTGAAGCTAAGCAGATCAATGACAGAGACTTCACTGACACAAGTGCAATATGATGTACTAGAAGATTGCTTTCTGCTATTTCAGGATATAATGAGATGGGTGAACATAATGTTAGGCAGTTGTATGTGGGTTTGGGTATATTTGTGTTCCAAAAAAAAAAAAAAGTCAGATTGGCAACTGCTCATCAAAAACGATTCCTTCCAAATCAATAGTTTGCAAGACTCATGGCTCAGAGTACAATGCAGCATCTCAGTAGCACACTTGAATCAGTAACTGTAAAGAAATTTTACATGGGGGAGTAGCAAAATAACTACATCTAATATATAAAATCAAAGTTTGTCTGTTTGCCCAGAAGACCTCATATGATTGGCTGTGTCAGGCAAGAAGACCTCATATGATTGGCTGCCTGAGAAGATTCTATGCAATCCTGAGGTTTGCAGTTTGAGGAGGGCCCTTTAGAATTCTCAGCCAGAGCTCTTGCACCTGGCTGGTTGCTGTGGAGATGAGGCCTAGCAGCAAAGAGAAGGCCAGTGTAATTCCCTAAGGAAACCAACCTCAGTATGTTAATAACTCTGAATACAGATTGGATTGGAGATTATAGGGAAAAATTACAGGTACTGGACAAGACAGTTTGAGGAATTAGAGACACAGGCACTCAAATCTGTGCATTTCAACAGCATCTAATTCCTCAAATAAGGTAAAGTAATTCCTAATGTATTTCTAACAAGTATTACCTATGAGAAAATAAAATCCCGGGCAACGTCGAGTATATGCACTAGTTATCAATACAAATGAATATCTAGTTGTACAGAATTGAGCAGGCGAATGGCGTGACCTTGTCAAATTAATGTAGAAAGATGCTGAGCCAAAAACTAACTGCCTGGCTGCCTTCTTGGGAACAAGTCTATTCCTTGCTTATTTTGCTTTGAGAGTGAGAGAATGAGAATGAATAGATGAAACAATGGAGGTACACATATGATAATAAACACTGGCCCCTCTCCACTCCAGTTTCTTCTGGAGTAGGGGACACTCAGTATTTATCCATTTCTTTCCCCACCACCACCATTTTTCTGTTCTTGAAAAATAATATCATATACCTTCTAACCATAAGACCAAGAATGAAAAATAACTAACAGTAGGTTACTGGAGTGTTGCAATTACAAAACACAGATGGAACAATATTACTCATTCCCTGAAAAACAAGTTGAATGGAAATGTAATTTGCTGAATTTTAAAAGCTGTTGATGGAAAATGTATTATTATTATCTTACTTCATACTACTTCGGTTGTTTAAAACAACATATTGTTACCTAACTAATACTATTGCTAGATGGTGTATAAGTAAATAATGCCAATTATCTTCTACTTTTTTGCATAATATTTTTATAATATAAATGAATGTTAGCGTCTTCATGGTTTCCAGGAAACTGAGTTACAGTATCTTTTATACAAATATAAATCTTATTGACTTTCCTTCTCAACATGTGGATACAATATGGGAGAGGTTTGTGGAGGAGTCACCTGCATGAAGCATAGAAGGTCTTAAAACATCTTCCTTTCCAACCTTTCTTCCAACTACCAGAATGACCAAGCTCAAAAGTCTAGTGAGTAGGCCATTTAACAGGTATAGGTATAAGTATGTGGCGGGGGGAATATATAATACATTGGAAGCTTGTCTAGAATGTACAAGGCTATGATACCTTTTAGTTATTGCTGTAAGGATAGATAAATAGTCCCTCAAGAAAGAAAGTTAACATTCTTCAGGCCTGTCAAGTAGATAGGACAATACCATGTAACTGTTCCTTTTCCTCTCTCCCTCTCGTCTCTCCCCTAGTCATCCTCCCTTTTAACTTGCCCCTGTCTTTCTCACACACAAGCCTCTTAAAAAGTTGATAAGGTTAGCAGTTCCCAGACTTGAAGACAGGATACAAACCATAATGCCAAGGTATCAGACTCCATATAGTCAAAGTTAAAGATTAAACCAAGATTTCTGAAGAACACTTATTGTCAAAACACAACTCCACAAAATAACTGATACTAAAATAACTAATAACAAAGACCATGTTCCCTTCTTACTACAGAAAGGACAAAGAAAGCATCATTTTAAAAGCAAGCCACATGTACAGATAAACAGAATTTAGGATATAAATAACCCTTATCTTTTTGGGATGAAGCACATACATTAAGTACACAATGACCTGGATTCCAAAATTTCACTTTATAAATAGAAAACACTTCTGTCCATGGAAAGAGAATTACGAAGAACCCTTTCTGCACGCACAACTGTCCTCCGATGAAGAGAGACTCTTCTTCATCACTAAATGAAAAGTTGGAATCCAAGCCCCTGTAAGTAAATAAAAAAAAAGTAAAAACCTAAAACTATAGGATGAACCAGTGTTTTGCTCATCCAGCGAAAAGGTAACCAATTCTGTCCATTCTGCCATGTTTCCAAGATATGATACTGCACACTCAGGAACATATCCAGCTAGGACTGGTGGGTAGTTGAGGACAGGAACTGGTTCTTGAATAGTAAGGAAAGACATTTTAAAATCTTGGTCAGAGCTCTTTGGGTTCTGGACAATGCCTTGAGCTGTGTGTTTACATGCTATCTAGATGGAGAACTCTTTCAGCTAGATTTACTACTGGGATTTGGCATGCTACTCCCACATCACCATTTAGAAAACATCACAAATAGGCTTGTGCTCAGTCCAAATTATTTGAATGTGACATCTGCCTCACTACCTGATTTTAAAACCCTAGTCTTTCTGCAACGAGATCCAGTGGTTAGAGAAATAAAATCTTCAAACAGAACTAGTGAGATGTAGTGGTTTGAGTATTGGACTACGACTGAAGACTAGGGTTTGAATCCCAACTCAGAGAGGGAAACTCACTGGGTGACTTTGGGCAAGTCACATTCTCTCAGTCTCACAGGAATGCAAAAGCAAGCCCCCTCTGAACTACTCTTACCAAGATATGGTGAACCTATCATCGTGAACCTAAGGCCACCATAAGTTGGAAATGATTTGAAGGCACAAAACAACAACAAATGTTCAAATAAATAAGGAACAGCACAATGTGCAGTTAACTTATCTTCTCCCTCACCATCTCCAAGGTAGAATCTAAGGCCCTTCCATCGTGATCATCATCATCATCATCATCAATCATCATCATCATACCACCCTTCTTCCCAGCTCAAGCATCAAAGCAGGTTACAAAAGCAAAAAGATTAAAAAAGAAACATAGGCCCTTTCCGCACCGGCTATTAAAATGGTGCAAAGTGACCTCCGACGGAGGTCTTCCGCACTGTGGAGTGGATTGGGGCAGACTACTTTTTGTAGTTCCGCACCTCAGTCCGGTTTGGAGCGACCGGAACTGGTCGCGCAGCGTGCTTTTTAAAAACCTCTTTTAAGAAGTTTTTAAAATACACGGAGCGCGCGACTCCGTGTCGCTCCGTTGCCGCGCTCTGGTGCAGATTTGCAGGCGTGCACTAGTATGTGCCTGCAGATCTGCCAGGGGTGGGCTTTAGGCTGGCGAGCTTCTCTGGTTGGTGGAGAGGCTCCACCAACCGAAAGCCACCATTTTGGACGCCGGAGCAGTGCGGAGTGATGAGCTCGCACTGCTCCTTGTCCCGATGGACTTGCCCGGACGCTAAAGAAATCCGGTGAGTCCCGTTTTTGCGTGGTTCCTTTCCCATGTGCGGAAGGGCCATAGTTACAAACTCACTAAATAAGAAAGTTAAAAAAGGATTAAGCAATCAAAATATTAAAACCAGGTTAAAACATTCAGCATTAAAGACACACATGCACTCACACAGCAGCACAATAATTAGAAAAATCTAGCACATTGCTTAGACGGGATGGGTCTTATACAATCAATCATCAAATGCCTATCTAAACAGAAAAGTCTTTACTTGTCTGTGAAGAGAAAGTAGGGAGGATGCCAGTCTAACTTCTACAGGCAGAGAATTCCAGAACTGGAGGCAACCAATGAAAGGACTGCCAGACCTGTTCCCAGCAGGTGTACCTGTGAACGCAGTGGAACAGAGAAGAGCGCCTCTCTAGCAGATGACAGTGGATCATGGAACCCCAATTTTCCTTCTACTATCTTTTTTAATTTGATCAAAACAATTTAGATGAGCTGCAAGTATGAAGAGAAGAAAACCAGCCTGGGAAACTGAGACTTAACTGTTTCCTTTCCTGTTGTTTTCTAACTCAAAATCATTTCTTCAAGCTTCTTTTTTCACCTGCAGGGCAGAAGATACTGACAGAGATGAGGATCATTTATCTTTTTTGCTGCATGAAAAAGCAGTTTGGGAAGTGTTATTCTGAACTAAAAAAAAACACACCAAAAACTCCAAGATGTTAATAACCTCTCTCTGCTTGCCCTTTCAGCTGAGACTGAGTTTGACTTTAAAACATTTTTGTTTATTTAGTTATTTATTGAATTTATATCTTGCCTTTCTCCCAGGCTGCAACTGCACCTGGCAAATTTTTTTAAAAAGATTAAATTAAAAGCTTATTTTACAAAAGTCAAAAAAGAATTAAATAACAATATTATTGTTTAATAAGGCCTTAAAACAGTTAAAAATACATCTAAAACACTATTACTAATAAAAGCTTTTTTAAAAAAAAATAAAATACAGCACACCACTTCTCACACACTACTGCTATAGTTTAAATCTGAATGGACCGAGATAAAAAGGTCTTCACACTGGTGGAAAGAGAGCAGAGTAGGGGCTAGCTGGAGAAAGAAGAGAGTGCCACCGCCTAGGAACAATCACCAAGAAGGATCTCTTCCATGTCCTCACTATCATTGCCTGTGGAGGGGGTGATACTGAGACAAAGCTCTCTGCTGTAGATCTTAGTGCTCAGGCTGGCTTGTATAGGGAGATGCAGTCCTTCAGATAGTCTGGATCCATGCTGTGTGCGGCTTTAAAAATCAAAAACAGCACTGCTCAGAAGTGGAGAGCCGTCAGTTCAATTGTTCCAGTGCAGAGGAGGGGTGGGTCACATAATCCCCATAAGCAGGGATTTCATCCAGGAAACTCTTGGGCGGGGAGGCCACCAAACCCTCTAGAACTCTTCCCAAAAAAAAGGGATATTGAAAGACAGCCTGGAGTTCTCCAGCACAGTGAGGCCCAGGGAGTATTTTTTTTAACATAAAAGCCTCCCCACAGCCTCTTTTGGGCAAGAACCAGCCTTGCTGTAGTGAGTCATTCACTACTACCCTAACTCACTCTGCTAGTACCCCACAAGCTGCTTTTAAGAGGCAGGAAGGGCATGGATCCAGTACACACGTCATCATTCTCACCTCTCCAAGGGTCCTATCCACATCCTCAGACTGCACAAATTAAAATTTAGCAGTAGTATTAGCAGCAGTAATAGTATCCTGTCTTTCTCCCAGTTAGAGAGTCAAGTATTTTTCAAAAAAGAAAAATACACAAAATATAGAAGTTAAAAAGTGACTAAACAATCAAAAAGATTTAAAGCAGTAAAAACATGAACCACTGGTAAACCCACAATAGCACAACAAAGAAAATCCAGCACATAGTATAAGATTGGTCCTGCCTAAAAAAAATCAGTTCTCAAAGGCATGTCAAAACAGAAAGAAAATGGGGAGGGTTCCAATCTAACCTTTCTGGAAAAGGGGGTCCAGAGCCTGGTGCAGCCACTGAGAAGGCCTTGTCCTGTGTTCCCATCAAAGGTACCTGTGAGGGTTGTGGGACAGAGAGAAGGGTCTCCCCAGCTGATCTCAAAATGTGGGCAGGTTTGTGAGAGAAGCCAATAACATAGGACAAGCAGGAGCCAAGGTTACATCCAAGGGTTCTGCCTTCCCATGAGTCTAAACACCACCAGGCAGTGATCTATCCATGATGACAGAACTATAGAAAGTTCCTGCCACCCATATTACCATCATCTCTCCCTGAACAGAAAATTAGGTCCAGAGAATATCTTGCAGCATGAGTGGCACCAAATACTCTTTGGGACAGCCCCATGATTGCTGTAGAGGACATGAAGTCCTGAGCTCGTCCTGACAGAGAGTTCTCTGCATGGACATTGCTGTCTCCCAGCACAACAACCCGCAGAGATTCCAACACCACCACTGAGGCTAACTCAGCCAGCTCAGGAAGGGAGACGGTTGAGCAGCAGGGTGGGCCGTACACCAACAAATTATGGGATGAGGTACCTGTTGAGGGAGACAGAATCCCAATACACCACTACAACTCCACCACTCTCTGATGCTTCACAGAAAATGCAGATGGACCAAGCTGGGAGAAGTTAAACACCACCTCTCCCCTACACACAGTGCTTCATCCAACCAGGTCTCTGTAATACAAGCCAGGTCAGCATCCTCATCAAAAATCAGGTCCTGGGTCAACAGTGTTTTTCCATTTAATAACCTGGCAATAAGCATCAGCATTTTCAGCCTGGGAGGCCTGGGGGACGGAATAGGGGTAACTAACATTCTGTGGTTTTCTCCTCATGTTCACGTTTACATACATACAGATAGACAAAAAAGATGATGTATTGCGTAATGCCTGAGCCAGAGATTAACCTTCAGTTGTGAGTTTTCCCCAGAATACATTCCAGAAATAAGCCTGATTGGTGAGTTGTGGGTTGGGTGAGTTCTGTCATTAGCCAGAATGAGCCACGCACTTCAGGAAGTCTTGGACTGAGAAGTAGAAAACTGTTATTTAATTTGTTATTACTAGATTTTCACTGTTAGAGATGGAGAGGTGCTTATGGGGTTTTATGCCTCTTCTGCCAAAATAAGTTGGCTGGTTGTCAATAGTACATACCAAAATTTAGGTGGGTGGGGATGCCATTTGCTATTCTGCTTCAGACAGCAAAATGCCATAGGTTATCCCTGTGAGTAATGGCAGTAGAGCAATGAAAAATAACCCTCCCACCCTCCATGTTTAGCATCTGTTCTTAGTTTTCAGATAGTCCAGTGTGATACCAAATAAAATGGAGTAGCGAATGGATGCTTTCCATCAGTATTAGGTATAGACTGGCTCTTCATCTTCACCTAGGGACACGGTTGCAGCTGGGTTGTTTTGGAAATCATAAATAATAAGATATACTCCCTGATCTGACTTCTGCTTTGCACACATCACCACAAACATGAATAGCCAGAAGATACTTGAAACAGACATTTAGGCAGTGTAAAAGTCAAGATTAGTGCTTTGCATACTGGGGTGATACAACAATCAAAGTGAAGGCACACAGTTGAAGGAATCGACAAAAGAAACCTTAAAATGAACAATGAAAGGGAATGTCACACATCAGAAGTGCTTGATGGCTGGCAGTAGAAAAATATAGGCAGATAGGGCAAGAAGAGCACCTCTTTAAGCATAGGCTCTTGCATAATTCATCTGAAGGCACTTCAAAGGCTATTTCTCCCTATCTAGATAAATAAAAGAAGCAGCTTGCTTTATACTAAATCATTCCAATGGCTACTTAGCCCAGTTTACTACACTTGAAGAGACTCTAGTATCTCAGGGAAAGGTCTTTTTCAGCTATGCTACCCAATATTATTTTAATTGGAGATAAGACCAAGGATGGCATATGTGATCTTTGCCATAATGTTGTTCCCTGTAGTCATAATGAAGTAGCTCACCAAGAGTTGAGACCACCAGATTAGAAAGCAAGAAAAAAGGTTTATTTTACTGCAGGGATCTCAGTGGAATGAATTTCCAAAGTCTGAGAACCCCGATCCAGGTATTAGCTCTCTTTTTATACCCTCTTGTAAACAGGTTACAGGAAATGATTACATATGACCGTATATGAAGTGTTTACAGGTTATACAGACCTAGGTTACAGCTTTCAAAAATGATATATTTTGGTACCAAGGGAGTATTTCTCCAACATCAAAACTCCCTAGGTTCCCGGCACAGCTAAGCACATACCTAAGCCTCCTGATAAGATAAAGGACGCATCTGCTCACCTTATTTTTCTCTATTTTTCTACCCTTTCAATAGACCCACAGAAATTTTAACCAAGAAACAGCTAAGATACACAAATATGATGGGAATTTGTTCTGGCCCCTTTTGAAATGTTGTGGCCAAGAAAGAGGCGAAGACCAGGTTTCCAGGGAAAAATCAAAAAGCCATTTTATTGTTAACAATACCTTGCGCAAGGGCAACAGTTATCCCAGAACTGTTGTGTCAATTAATTGAGGTAGCATCACTATATACCTTTTGCCTTCTATGTCAGCAATCAATCATTTACTTAGCCCGCCCATCACTGGAGAAAAAGATCTTTAGTTAATTTTTCCATTACATCATTGACTGGCACAGAGGAGAACAAAAGAGTTAGTTATAAAATGATACAAAATGATGCCTGTAGTCAAAATGAGGGAGTATGCCTACTCCCATTTAGTTCCCAGACCTTTGAGTGTTGCAAGGCCATTCCTAAAATTTGAGATAAGACAGACATCTGCAATTTACTCAGAGGCACAATTCAATTCGCTTATTTTTCCTATTCCAGTGGCATTGGATTTAACCCCTTCAACACCAGGGACAAAAACATTTCTTAAAGGTACACCTGTTCTCCAAACATCTGCTGATCACACAAGGTAAAACAAAATGAGGGAGATGAGGGTAGTGTTTAAGTAGAAAAATGAAATGTCAGGTGGTATTTGCTGGAATGTTTATTTTTAAGGTAAGAGGAATTACTGTGTGTGTATGTGTGTGATATGTGCCCTCAAATTGCCTGTCAACTTCTGGCAACCCCTCGATTTCCATAGGGTTTTCTTAAGCAAGGAATATTCAGAGGTGGTTTTGTCCGTTCCTCTACTACAATTATACTGAACCTGATATCTTGAAGGATGCAGATCCATAGTCAGCGTGGGCAGCAAACTTGCTTGACTAGCCTAACTAGATCTTCAGGAGGTTCCCTTTCTTTCCCTGGTGACTTTCATCAATAAGCCTGACTGCACTTTCAGTAAACTTTTTTTTTAGGGGAGTGTTCTGGACATCAGGCTATCTTTTAACTGAAAATTTAACAACCATGCTGACTGGATCCATATTCCCACCCTTTTCCAAGCAGCCCTCTGTTCAGGGCCTCTGTTCTGCTCTGTTCCTGTGCTGGTGCTGAATGATTGCCCTCTGAAGCCATCTTTCCTCATGCATATCCTTCCTGCTGTGGTTTAACTTCATGCCCCACTTTTCAGCATTGCCTTTTTTTTTTAAAGCCTTGAGCAACAACTTTGTTGAGATGGGCTTTGCAGATCTATTAGCTCACTATCTCCAGCATCTTTCCCCAAGGCCAACCCTCTCCATGGAACCAATTCTGTCTGTGTGATAAAGTGAACTGTATTGATAATCTGCAGATAGAAATTATTCCTTATGCACTTTCTTCTATAGTCAGAGTCAACTGCTGCAAAATCTCATCTGCAAGGTTCAGCCAGCGGCTTCCAACAACAGAATGCTTTTCTCAAGTGCATTGCATGCAATATTATAGGAATAAAGCTCTTCCTAAAATAAATTTTAGTTTTTTTCTGAAAACCTCTCTGTATTCTGCCATGTGCAACATAAAATTCCTTATAGATTTTGGCTATGATCCAACTATAACACATGCTCTAACAGTTGGCTTCTGTCTCCCTCTCTCCCTTCTTTCTCCCATGTTTCTTCCAACTGGGGGACAACAAAGATGCCAATAAAACACAAAACTAGATGTAGCCCACAGCCCACATTATGCCCATGGAACTAGAGATAAATGAATCTTATGTTTTTCATTCATGCGTATATGTAAATGCACATACATGAATATTAAGGCCTCACACAGCTCTCCAGAATGCTAAGACTGCAAGCTTCTACAAAGAAAAAATGAAGAACATGGTATTTGGTAGTGACTTCAATTTTCTTCATTCCTATGTAAAAGAAAAGCAAATATCTTTTTGCAAAGTTATGTTTAAATGAATGTTGTCAAGGGAACTAGATTAGATTATGAGCAAAGCATCGGTGTCCTAGCTCTTCCTGTGACCAGCTATACCACAATAAATTATGCAAAACTGCAAAGAATGCAGAATAATTTAAAGTGCAAACATCAAATTATGCAAAGTTTTTCTGCTTTCATGATTTATATTTGGCATGGAATTCTGGTTTTCCTTCCACAGGATTGTAATTGGTTGGTTTTCCAAAGCATGGAAAAACACACATTCTTGAAAGTACGGCAATTAAGTCTTACAAACCTACTGGGTAAATGCATAGAAATTTGTGAATGTCAGCACTGTAAAAGACCTTTAAAAAGTGTACGTTATCACCATTGAAAATAAACCTTTTTTTATCCACATCAATTAATTCTGGATGCCAAGAATTGCTGATCTCAATAAAATGAATACAGCATATAACACACAGTATTAGACATGTTCTTGTCCCCTGAACCAATTCTACTGAATTTTTCTTACATCAAATCCTCTGTTACTGCATAATCTGCCTATCCCTGAGTTTATGAAACCAATGAAATAACAACTCAGAGAGATTGAGTAAGGTAAGAAGGCTTATTTAATTAAAAGGGACTGACTTTTAAGTTTGTGTCCCCCAGAAAAAGTCGGTGATGAACACAATGATGAAATTTATATTCTCCTTGTCCCTTCAAAAATGCACATTACTGGTTAAAACTTTTGCATAGGCTGACACAGCCTTCTACTAATCTCTAGAGCGACATTGCTTGCTGTTTTTCTCCTCAGATAGTTAAAATCTTTATCTTCCAGTGCTGGCTAGTCAGTAGCGCCTTGTTTTTCACTCTACTGTTTCTTTATCTTCACATCCTGCTAACAAGACAGTTAAAAGTATGTTCCTTTGGTTATACTGTAACACCCATCATCTTGCTTAAAGGCACGTATTCAATTGCTAACTTAATCTGCTAGAAAAATACCAGTTTTCAACTATTCAATACAATTCAATCTAAAATAATTCATTGTTTTATATTGTGCATTATCACCTCCAGACATTTAAATGGTTCCATATCACTCTGTGCTATAATTTTTGTGTTATTTTTGTGTTATTATTTTTATAGACCCATAAAAATAATAATAAAGTCTTTAAAATTATCTGGTCTTCAAAACTTATTTATTAATTAATTTTAATGCAAACTAACATATACACATAAATATAAGCACTGACATATATACATATGTTAAAACGAAAACACAGTACTAAAACACCGGGTACTAATTAAAACACTAAGATCCTTTCCGCATCTTACCATTTTCCATTGTTGTCTCATTGCAGTCCTGGAAATGCCACTGCTGGGATGGGACTGCGACCCGAATGCTCCCCTCCACACCCAGCAGGCTGCCTTTAGAAGGGTAGTATGAGGGACACATGCCTTCCTTCTGCAGTGTAGCTGGCCACTTCCTGTGCTGCAGTGGGGAAGGAAGCACCTAGATCACACTTGCTCCTTTTCTGCATGGCTGCTGGTGACAGGAGCATCACACAATTGGGGGCTATTACTGGATTTCTTCCGGTAATGGAATTTCCCACAATTATAGTGAAGGGGTTAAATCCAATGCCACTGGAATAGGAAAAATAAGCGAATTGAATTGTGCCTCTGAGTAAATTGCAGATGTCTGTCTTATCTCAAATTTTAGGAATGGCCTTGCAACACTCAAAGGTCTGGGAACTAAATGGGAGTAGGCATACTCCCTCATTTTTGGCTACATGCATAATTTTGTATCATTTTCTAACTAACTCTTTGTTCATTCCTGTTCCAGTCAATGATGTAATGGAAAAGTTAACTAAAGATCTTTTTCTTCAGTGATGGGCGGGCTAAGAAATGATTGATTGCTGACATAGAAGGCAAAAGGTATATAGTGATGCTACCTCAATTAATTGACACAACAGTTCTGGGATAACTGTTGTCCTTGCACAAGTGATTGTTAAACAATAAAATGGCTTTTTGATTTTTCCCTGGAAACCTGGTCTTCGTCTCTTTCCTGGCCACAACAATAGCAGCTGGGGATGCATGGGCAGTGGGACCATGATGACGTCATGTGAAAACATGACTCGTGGACTGGCAGCAATGCATTCCCATCCTGGGACAGTGACATCATGTGAAAATAGCTTGTTAACTAAACACTAACTTGCTGAAACAAAAAGGCTTTAAACTTCCAAGCCAAACTATGAAGAAAGAGGAAAAGAAAAGAAAAAGATATATATTATTCTATCATTACAGGTCCAACTAAATAATCATACTAGAACTAATAGTAACCATAGCCACAAATTATTGCATTATTGAATATTTTATTGCTTAACAAATCCATAAACGGTTTCCAGTCTCTCTCTCTCTTTCTCTCTCTCTCTCTCTCTATATATATATCTTCAGTGGTGTATCCTTTAAATTTGAGCTCACTCAGCCACTTCAAAAATCCAGTCTTCCATTGTTGGTGTTTCAGTCTGTTTCCATGTTTGAGCAAACAACGTTCTTACTGCTGTTACCATATAATGATGAAGCCATTCATATTTACTATCTAATTATTTTATCCATAATACTCAGCAAAATCCATTTCTGATGTCCCTCTGAAAAAATCTTGCCAAGAAAACCCCCATGATAGCTTGCCATAAGTCAAACACGACTTATGGCATACAACAAGAACAGCAATTATTTCGTTGCTGTTCAGTTGGTTGGAGCCACCATCACCATAGTGACACGTTAGCAGCATATAAGCTGTTAGTGCCTCCCTGTGAATGGAATGGGGAGAACTTGCGTTAGAAAGCATCCATCTCTTCTTCTGATTGGACACCTATATGTGTTAGTGCAAAACCTCCTTATCTGACCAACATCAAGTCAGATAAGTATCTCATAGGAAGCTTCATGTTACAACGACATTTTTAGGACCCATTGTGGTTCTACCTAAGCATGTGTGAGCATATTGTTATGGCACACACATGCATGAGTGGGGTGACACCTGTGATAATTCTAGCTTCCCAATGCAGCGTGTGAGCCCAGGGTATACTGCTATATTCATGATAATCATCAGTGGGGATGTGAACCTTCACTTCTCTCATTCTTGTGTGTGTTGACCAAAAAGACTCATGTCTTTCTCCTCTTCTCTAAGAGAGTGAAATATTTTCTGCCAATAGCAATGATAGTTCTCACGTCTTTTGCCTGAGCCTATAGTGAAAGGATAATGGTCTGTGCTCTCCTGCCCTCTCCTCTGCTAAGTTAACCAAGTGCAAGTTGTAAACTGTACACATGAGACAAATTGGGCAGATCTATGATACCTGCTGCGTTGTTGCAGGACCTGCTAAAACTGATGGTTTTCAGCCACTTCTTCTGTGCTTGCTTTCTATGCAAGGGCTCTGTTTCATGAAAATAAGAAACAGCAAGGACCTGTTCACACAATGCAATTGTAACATGATTCTGCTTTAACTGCTATGGTTGCATCCTTTGGAATCCTAGGGTGTATCATTTGAGGAGGCACTTGAAGGGCTTTCTGACAGAAAATTCTAAATGCCCCTCCCTGAACTGCCAGTCTCAGGATTCCACTGGATAGAACCATGTCAGTTAAAGTGGAATCACAACCCTATGACTGTATAGTGTGAAAGGAATCTAATTTTGCATAGAGACATTTTGTACAGATTGTGGAAACCTTAACACACTGGGCAGCCACAGGCTTAGGAAGCCAGGGTGGCATCCTCACAAGTTCCCTTTCTTCAGAGCAGCAGAACAACAATAACAATCATGTTGGGAAATCATTTATTAGCTGAAGATGTGCTTACATTACTGCATTCTCTTCAGTGTGTTTCTTAGATGACTCATTTTTGGTCTTTTTTTAAGTGATGAAGGGCAGGCACCTTAAGTGAGCTTTTGCAGAACATTCTGGCTGTCAGACACTGGGGAAGGTGGCAGAAAAAGAGAGGCACAGAGAAGAAGCACATTTCCTCTCCATCATATGTCTCACATAGGGATATAAATCACTCCCACTGTGGCCAGTGAAATAGCTGTGATGGGGCCAGTATCAAAGAGACCCTCGAGTCAGTCCAGCAGAGAAGACACTGCTGCCCACAGTTAGTCTCATTTTGTTCATGTCCCCATACAGTTGAAAGAGCAGCAATAAAGAAGTGGAGTTGGGTATGATCTGCTGCCTATTCTTTGTGTTGAAAATCCAGTCCCCCTTCCTGTGTTTAAACATTTAGCATTATTCTTGTCTTGCATAAAGAACTCCTGCTCAAGGAAAGACTCCTCCCTTTTTTCCCCTTTCATTCCTTTTTAAAATGACTAGTAGGAGGAGAGTCAAGCTTTCCCCTATTTCTAGAAAGCAATCTGATACATCTCCCTTCAAAGATAAGCTTCCCTAAAGTCATGCAGACTTGTGCCAGTTAAGTGTGGATAGAGATGCAGTCACCATTTTAATTGCTAGCAGGAGCTCATTGGTAGGGAGGGAATGAAAGGTCTATTTCTTCACAGAAAGGGAAAAAACACCTTACCGTTTCAGTGTTTAAAAGGTTTCAAGGAGCACACTTGATACATATATAC